>OZ020174.1:10899977-10956481 GCA_963971145.1 Sussaba pulchella | reverse complement strand
CTGCAACGCTTCGCCAACATTCCTGAGGTGATCATACGGTGATTCATCTATACGATAATAATAATTATAACAATAATAATGATAAGTTATTTAAAAATTCAGCTACTCCGACAATTGCACGGTAATTCAGTATATTAGTTTTTGTTGTGAAATTTCTATTGACTCTGAGTACATCGATATTCAATTAATAATTGATGGTGTTATTCCCCATTCATACGTAATGTTCAATAATCATTTTAAATGAATATATAATATATTCGTAATAAACGTTCATGAGACATTAAATTCGATGTACACGATTTGACATATCGACTATAAAAACGATATGCAATTTCTCACCCACGTAAACGTGAAACATGCGACCTGCGTTGCAATCAAAGAGTCTATTCAGTCCTGCGAACTAGGCTTTAAAAAATCCAAATAATTGACCTTCAACTCCCGCTCGGAGAAATAATCTCGAAATAAACCCTGGTTCCCGAAATAAGATTCCTCATATCATCCCGAATTTATCACTTTCACTCGAGCGACGAGACTCCTTGAATCATCGCAGAAGGAAAAGTCTCATTCGTTCGAAAAAGAAGAAAATTCAATTCCCATGGTGTGTGGGGATAGTTTGTCGACGATGGCAGGCTCAGAGGGAGGGGGGGGAGGGTATATCGCACGAGTGAGAATCGTATAACGTGGGAGAGTCGTGGATCGCGAGGGATCATGGAAGGGGTTTGTGAGAGGTTTTCGAGAGAAGGTTGGCACGTTCGCGTTCCGAGTTATCCCAATTAAACTCGAAACCCTCAACGGCCGGAGAGAACGGCTACGTTGAGACGGTTGAGGAGAAGGCGGAGCCGAAACTGTAGCTCTCCGGAACCGAATATCACGGGCGGACGATCAATTATGGTGGATGATGCCTAAAGCGAATATAACGTTACGCGATATTGAAGCAAAACCGTGGTTAAGCGTTGCTTCAAGCACGATGGTAACGATACGGTCTCCGATGCAGGTTGACTGCATCGTGGTTGGCAGCTTCACGGCACGTCCAAAAGGGGGAAGGGTGAGATTGCGGCTGTCTCGGGTACACGAGCTGCGGCTTGCTGTCGGCAAGCTTACCTGGTTAAGGGGACTACAGAACGGCTGGGACACGGACGAAGGTACGGTACAACTATGGGGATAGCTGACGTTGTCAGCTACGGCTGGGTGATCCGAGCTTTCAAGGTGACGTCAACTTGAGTTAGCTTCCTGAAATTGCCATCATCGTGGCTCTATTCGGACCAAGCCTGATCAATCTTGTTCTACGATCTGTCAGGATCGACATTGACAAGCCGGCCTTATATTTGTCTTGGATCGACGGCTCGTTTTTTGTCTGCGGGTTGGCAGAACACGAGACTGGACGTCGTATCGCTGCTTCGACTTATTTCAGGACCTCGGTGGATAGTCCTGAGACCGGGAATAATCTTTGACGTTGCTGCCAATGCAATCAATCAATTCATAATAACAATAATAAAACTCCTTTCTAATCATTTTAACGCAAAGCATTCCTTTTGATTATTTTTTCGATCAAAATCTCGAATAACGGAAATATCTTCATACGTCTCCCTACGGTTGAAACGCATTGAGCAGAAAATACCTGAGACCCTCATTCTGATTTTGGTACGTCCTCCAGCGCTGGGCCGCCAAAACAGCGATCGCAATTCGCTCTCGTCACTGTCTCAAAGCTCAGAGTTTCTGGAAGCTATTCGATGAATAAATCAGGTCGTCAAAGTTAGTCGTCCCTCTCATATCGCATCGCTGACGAACTGCCAAGACCTTACGGCATCGCAACGTAGGAAAATGCGATCCGTGCAACAAGCGTGACAAGTACACCGTACATTGGGGATGATTGAATCGTTCGGGTAACCAGAATTCCCCAGAAGCTCTGAAGAACTTTGGACGTCGGCCAAACCAGAATTTTCTCTGTCACACCTTTTGTCTGGCTCTATATCTGTATATGTACAACCGTTTTACTCCGAAACAGCTGTTGCCGGACTTGTTGCACGGGGTTACTGGAGCGAGTTAAACCAAGAATCTGCAACTGGTACGTTCATTGCATGTCCAGTCACTCAGTTCCATGCATAGAGCATTGTTCATTTCGAACGCGTCGAAATGTATTTTCATTGCTTCCACGTAAATTCTCATTGATAATTCGATCTTCGACGGATATTTTTAGAGAAGAATTACAGATTACCAAAAGAGAAACATTTTTTATTTTTATTTGCGAGGAGATTTGGCATTACGGAGCGTATTACTTTGCGACCTCATCATTCATGGATTTCTTGCGGGGGCTGAGTTGTTCCGTTAGGGGGCATATGAAGCATTCCACCGGACCTCAGAACTTTTTTAACAGTTGATTCAATATTTTGGATCTACGATTTTTTACATTAACTTATGTGAAAAACCAAGGGCCACGTGTTTCGGGTTTGTCGATTTGGATCAATCGCCATTGACATACGATAAACAAACAGCGAAATATATAGGTTCAAAACACGAAAAGTCATCAAGAATTGAATAACTTAATTTGCTTGTATCTCAATGGCACTCGCTTAAAATCGAAAAACCCTAAACACGTGTCTTTGTTTTCTACATAAATTGACGTAAGAAATCGTCGGACAAAATTGTCGACTCAACTGTTCGAAGGTGTCTAAGTTCCGGTGGAGTGTCTCATATCCATATATCTCATATACAATATATGTATGCATTATTGCACATACATATACAATATCGTATATGCATTATTGTATGTAGTAAAAGAATTTTATAGTCGTGAAGAAAACGTACTCGCAGCGAACGAGAGCGGTTAAGCGCAGATTGGGATTCACCCCCTTGAGACCCCCACGGGGAATGTAGGCAGGGAGAAACCGCCCGCGGGTGATGAGCTTTAGGTAGGGGTGGATATCGAAATGTCTAACGTGTCAGCGGTCTTTGCAGAAATTTTCGTGAGATCCCTCGTCACCGTCATCGGGGCCGTCGTCATCATCATGACAAGATTCTCGCCGTCGTTTTTCACCCTTCGTACGTGCTACCCCCATGCGCGTGTAACTATGCTGGTCGTGGGGAGGGTGGGGGTGGCGCCTCCCCACGACCAAACCGAAGAAAATGGTTTGCTCCTCAAAAGAGTGGGATATTGGTAGTTGTATTATCGACGACTCAGCGGTGGTTTTTTGATCGTACACGCACGGTGGTGGATCTTATGGATATATCCATAGGTCTATAGTCTGGAGTATTGAAAGGTTCGAAGAGGTAACGGTCGCGTGGAGCTTGGCAAACGACGGCTAGACAGAAAGCGAGGGAGGGAGAGCCAGACGTCGTAAGCTCCTGGTAAGCTCTAGTACCTTTCGCTGCCATTACGAGCTATCACACTCTCGTTTTTCACTTTTTATATCAATATATAGCACTATGCAACGTGGAATGTTACAAGGTAAATTGATCGAGCGATAACCTAAATCGGTTTTGCAAAATTTTTTCATTGAAACGAAATTGGCTCCAGTTTCGATACTCTTGCCAAGTTTTATTTCGAACCCACGCTGATTTTCTAAAAATATTTATAAATAATCATCGATTCGTTACAGTTATTATTCATTTATTCATTTATTCACCATGTCATCAATATTGTTATCATTACTATTCGATTAATTTTCACGCAATTGATTTTTGCAGAATTGACTCATCATCTTTCCAACAATAAAATTATAATTTTCAGTCCATTCACGACACGCGAACTTAATGTAGATACTTTAAGTTAAATCACACCGAGGACACGCAACGTCACGACGCATTGAATCGAATCAGGCACACAATCGTTTTCCAGAAATAGATGAAAACATTTTTCTCACCAGCTCGTCACCATTGTCAAGATCCCTACACAATGGCATCCCGAGCGAGGCTCGACTGCTGCTTCGTCGCTCGTTCATTTTCCGCCACCACTGTCGACGAGACTACGCGCACGAGAAAATGTCTGCACATTGTGGCTGGATAGAGACACAGCGCAATACGTACGGACTCTGCCCAGGGCTGAAATAAGCGATATGAACTTTTTATCATGAGAATATTTCTGTGAACCGCACTCTGCATCTCCCTGTCATTGATTCGTATGCTTGTATTGCTACATTTTCACTGCTCCGAGTAGGTCAGGTGGAAAAGAAGATTATTTCAACAACCGTAGCTTCGTATACACATTTTTCGCAAAACATCTTTCACTATAAGATTTTTTGTCGAACGAATCCGTGCATTTTTCTTCCGACCGCAAGAATGACTATAAAAACGGATATTCAAAAAAATTCTCGATCATACTTGGCTAGCTAGGTGTCTTTTATTCTAAATATTCTTATTACATTCGCAAAAATGGCGACCAAATGAAAATTTCGTAGCTGGTCTTGCGAGGAATATTTCTTCCAAATATTAATAAAATAAAATATAAAATATGCCGGGATGTCCACCTCATCGTCGGGAATGAGAATTTATCATGATGGAATAATGTGGTAACCGGTAAATAATGGATACCGCGATCCCTCAACCAATTTTCAACGGCCCGACAATGAGCACCCGCTGCTTCTGGCGGTCGTACCTTTTTTGGTTTACGTTTTCGACCTAGGAATGCTCCCGACGATTCTCCTTCTCTATGTAATAGATGAGCATATATATGTATTCGTATCCGATGTATATATGGTGCAGTACAGCCGTAAAGCTCCGGGAATTTCCTCGAACGTCGGAAAACCGACGGGGGGGGGTCTGCTCGAGAGGCCAATCAGATTAGGCACAGCGGGCGTAGCAAGCAAAAGCACTCACCATTGAGATGGTGTCGAGGGAGGACTGCTGGGCGATGCTCGGCTAGTAGTTAACGGAAAGTTAACTTGCAACGGGAAGAATAGGAGCTTTTCCGTGTGGCTTGTAGACTCCGAAACCGTACAACCCAGCAGGAACGGAAAAAATACGGCACTAGTTGATGGGTCGTGACTTTTTCTCGAAGCTTAAATGATAGAACAAAATACTTCGTAGAGTCGTTATAACGAGTCTGTCGTACATTTTAAAGTTCCAGTGATCGTGGTTTCGACACAAATGGTTCTGATATATTTATATTTAAAAAAACAAGATTTAAAAAAACATTTATAATAATTTTTTTACCACATGTTTCAATCAAAGTTGAATAAATTTGTTTCGCAATACAGATTTTCGTATTTTATAAACAAGCGAGTTTTTTCAAGATACTAGTTCGTGAGTTTTCGTTTCTTGTCGTATAATTTTCGATACGTCAGCAGCCACGGGTTATCGACAACCGCCTTAAGTGAAAAACAAAATTTGTAGTTCGGTAATTTTGATTCATTCGGCACTCTCGCGATGAAGCCAAGAGGCTGGAGCGAACGAAGATGCATGGAAAGGGGTTGACGTTCTAACGAAGTTGAGTACAGCCCAGTAGAACGAATGTATGTTCAGTCAGCCGCGCGTGTTAAGTAGGTTAAGACAGGCATGAACAGACGCCAAGTCGAGAATACGTAGCACGTATCTCACGATTGTCTAGTCAACCGTCTCGTGAACAAGCCTAAAGGGATGCAACTAGTTTGGCTGACGGCGTCTCGCATACAAGATTAATCGCCTAGGCTGTCTCGCGTCTCTCTCAATTTCTTCCCCTACCATCACCTTCACCCCTCTTCCCCGCCCTCGTAGTATAGTCGCCCCCTCGTTGTCTATTACCTGTCACGGCCAGCCACAACGCTTGCCCGGCGTTGTTCCATTCCTAATCGAGCTAACCCTATCTTCGTGCGATACATCATATTCACATGTATCAATTTATCAGTCGCACGGGGTTATTCCACTCATGGACAATGGCCTGACATCGAGATTTGTTACAAACATGTGTATCAAGCGCTCACGTACCTCTGAGTGCTCTCGAAACCGAGTGAATTTGAACAATTATTTTAAAGGTTATCGTTTGTTGTGCATGCCTCTGATAAATTACTTATTGTGCAAATGGGGTATGACGTACCTTTGCAAGTTCAATTCTTGTTACGGGCACAGTATTCGTTATTTCAACTTATAAAAAATACCAGGGTATGTCAATAACCAATGTCAATAAATCGAAAAAAGTACCAGCCAGAGGTGTGTTTTACCATATAACATATTATTTATCCAATTGACCGAATACACCGACAGTTTCCGCTCTGCCAACAATTTCACTCGTCATATCTGTTTGAACAGTCTATTTCACGGTAAAATCTTCATTAAATCCCAAACAAGTGCAGTTCCAACTGCAGACAAGCGATTAAATAATTCATATCTGCCGGAAAATTGTTATTTTTTTTTATGGGACGTTGTATTAGTGCTTTCGCAGCTGTTTAAACAATGACGTAATTAGCCAACCCGTCCGGAAATTCAAGAGGCGGGGATGTTAATTAGGGAAAATGTGAACTCTAGAGAACTCTAGAGAGAGAGAGAAAGAGAGAGAGAGAAAGAGAGAGAGAGAGAGGGAGAGAAAGAGAAAGCGATATTAGTACGGTATGTACTACCGTAACCGACTAGTGGTTGAAGCAGTGAGAGGTCAGACGAGTGGGCGTAAACGCAAATACATATAGGACGTACACCGTAGCTTGCGTTAACGGGTCAGCGAGTGGTAAAAGCTTTTCCCGTGTGTCAAACTCGGCGTATCGCATACCCGTCAGTCGGTTATGAAGCGAGAGTACATCAGGCCGTACGGTAGAAAAAGCCGCTTCGACGAGCTTCACGAAAATTCGACTTGACAAACGCACGTTAATCTACTCCGGATATCGGCGACAAGATGCAATTGACTGCAACGTATCGAAAAAAAAACGAATACAATCGAATGCAACAGACGTCCGTTGGATATAAAAATTACACAGATAAAAATGATTCGGTAATGAATTTTCTACATTTCTCTTGATAATGAATTCGTTGATTAATAAATTATTCGATGATAAATTATCGTATTTTCTCGACTGTCGCGTTTAATTAAATTTTCATTTAATTTCGTAGCTCGCGCCGAGGTTTGAAAATCAATTTGTCGGTGTCGCAGCTACAACGACCGCTGTTGCCAGTGAAAATTAGAGTGACAGCTCAGACCGGAATGGAAGACCCATGGGAGTAAAGTCGGTAGTTAATGTTTCGAATCGGTCTCTGCCGGATGTTGGGTTTTCCCGAAGCTAAACATCCTTTCGGTTGCCTCAGTTCGGGCATATGCAACCCTCTCTGTTACTTTGTTCTCTTCATCCCTGCTACATCTCCGGCATTTGGTGTGTCTAGAATTGTGCGGCTTCGAGCTCACTCGGCATTCGGTTACCATCGTAGAACACAGCAAAGAAGAATAACGAGTTTCCATTAGTTCGCGCAGGGCATCAGGATTTACCACGCTGGTGAAATATTCGACACTGCGAAATACATATTGGCAATTTCGCGTCGAATTAAACTCCCCGATGACTCGATTCTTCTTCGATTCCATTTCAATTATAAATACAATGATGCTACGCGTTTTTGCCACTTCTCATACAATTTTTTAAGAACTTCTCCATCGATAATATTTTTTTTAGCCCGTCTTACTATGGAGAAATTATTCCTTATTGATTCTGTTCGAATGTACGAGTAGTACAAGATTCACCGTAATGGAAAGACCCGGCAATCTGCCCTCTGCTTTTCTCCCCCCTTCGCTTTTCTCTTCGTCAGCGTCGACACGTGGAAATTCGATAAAAATCACTCTTGCGGTTAACTCGGCGCTTCTCTGTGTGTTCAATCCCCGGGTTCGAGCCATGATATCCCCAGCAAAACTACAGAAGCGTGGATTCACGGTTTCGGAATTACAAGCATCTGGAAAATCAATCCGGCTTGCATCAAGTTTCGTTTGCCATCGTCGGTGAAACGCGACGCGGGTTTGCAATCTTCTCTTTCTCTGTTCTCTCGCTTTCTACGTTTCGGTCACTTGGCTTGCCTCGGCAGAATCACGAGTTCGCTGCAATGGCCGTTGAGTTACGTAACGACCGGAAATGACAACGAGTCTACACACTCGGACGGCCCACCGATCTTTCGATTCTCATTCTGTACAATTATCGTTATGTTTTTTAATTTTTTTTTGGTATTCTTTTGGTTCTCTCGTTTTCCTGGGATTTCACTTTGACCTCTTTTGCTTGAACCCTCGCGAAGCTCGTTAACTTCGGATAATACGAAACTTTGGTTACTTGAACCGCGCCACGTGTCCGATATTTCCATATTAACGAGAATATTCGAAACTCCCAAGAGTAATATCTGTTTCGTTACATCAACGTGAATATATCTGCGTATGGTCGTGCTTTTTTTTTGTAGACAAGGTTTTTCAAATTAATGTCGCATTTTCAATAATTTTTTGAAATATTGAAAAAAAAATAATTCATTTTCAAAATTTTGTAAAATGCGAATATCTCGCGATTCCTTGGAACGAATCGATTGATTCTACGCTCATTCAGGAGCCTTTAATGAGCCTTTTATTATGGTCTAGTTATATATTTTTTTTTAAAGAGCATTAAATTCGGCAATAGAGCATTTAATTAGCATCTAATTAGCCTTTAATTATTTTAGCCGTTTCGAGTAGATTTGACCATGTAGTGCCGCCAGCTTGAGTGACGTTTCGCACGTCAGGAATTTCATGTGTCAGTTGTATGTGACAGTCGAAAAAAAAATCAAACAAATAAGTTTATTTCTTATTCGAAATCTCGACTGTTAATCGTTCTATTTATTTCACGAACTTAATGCAATTTGTTGATCGCATGACTCGACATCGATGCATCAATCAACCGTTGCTCGATTAATTGACCCAATGTCTTGAATCATCAGTTACGAGATCCACGTCAAAGTCCTGTTGCTCGAGGACTCGCGACGATTAGTCCGCGAATTTCATCGCACAGGGAATATCAAATGCACGTTCCGGGTGAATTTATGTCGCCATTAATATAATATCGGATCGTTTCAACATCGGCCACTGCCACCATCGCTCGACAAGCATCCCCTCAGTTTCGTCATTCGTTATGTTCCGTGTTCGTATACAACTGCCGATGCCGGGCCGTGCTCGCCCGGATTTTAATCACACTAAGCGGATTTCTTCTGTAATCCGGGTCGCTGCCTCTTCGTCTGATCAATCGTCGGGCTTGCTCTCCTCGTATCCCAATGATTGTGCAACAAAAGGGCTTCCAAATACAACGTCCGACGGAAAAAAAAACCCAAAGAGAAGTGGGCGAGAATCGAAATAAAAAAAAAAACGGAAAATGAGAGATCGACGGAATTGAAGTAAACAACAGAGAAACATTCGTGATGAGAGAATTTTGCACGGATTTAATTGAAAAAAAGAACTATCTCGATCGAGTCAGATTCAAATCATGTGAGTCAAAGACATTGTCAGTGAACATGATTGAAAAATAATGCATTTATTCGAAAAGAAAATAACGCATCCGGCAAGAATGTACGCGGAAATAAATAAATAATAAAATAAATAAATAAATAAATATATGAATAAATAAATAAATAAATAAATAGAATGCGGAAATAAAAAAAATGGAAACGGTCCGGTCAGCAAATCGTATTATCGCCAGGTGCTCGCCTAGCAACTCGTCAGGACGATTCCACCCTGAAGTGTGGTCGCTCTTCCAATTTCGAATTCGGCGTGGGTGCGGTTGGCCAAGCCGTTGTCAAAAGCTGAGAATGCTTTCCGTATCCGGTACAGAACACGCGAAACACGCAAAATGTTTTTCTTCGTTGAAGCACCGGCAACCCCGTCTCCTGCTTAATTGAGTTTCGTGCTCTTCAACGCCTCCGGATTCCAACCCTTAGCTTTTTATTTTTTCCCGTGACACGCTCTGTCATCAGCCATTTAACGATTGTCGTTCAACTCGCGTTTTTTTTAGGGTACGTCGTACGTTTCCGGTTTCATCGGCCACGAATTGACGAGGGATACAACACGTTTGTAGCAGTCAGTCAAACTCCACTGAACAAACCTTTCGCCCTCTTTATCGTCACCTGTTCCGTTCTATTTATTTTTTTTTGTTCGCACCTGGAGAGCCGTTTGTGGGGGAGGAACCGGAATCAAATGGGGGAGTGGGGTTCGCACAATGGAAGCTTTTGAGGAAATGAAAAAGGTTTTTTGATCGATCGTTTATCAGCTAAATTCAGTGGGTTCGATTCCTATTGTTCTGTTTCGAATCAAATCGTGTATATAATAATTTGAAAATTACAGCTTAAAACTTTTAAAAAATTTATTTTCCCATATTGAACCATTACAACACACATCTTTTTTTTCTATCGAACGTCACATTGGGGGTCAATTTCACCCTGCACAAACTTTGACTATCCGCCATGTTGAATTAACCCGTGTGAACGCTTTGAAAAAATTCTTCAATATACTTTGAACATTGGTGAATCGATTGATATTAATAAAAAGTGCGATTGGAATTATTCACATACATAGAAAAATTCATGAAAAAAAAACTTTTTTTAGAAAAACGATAGGGTCACAGTAACCCTGTGTGTGGTGTAAGGGTTAATCATTATTATTCTAGACTTCTAGCGTTACCACGCGTCATCACGCATCACCCTTTGCGTGGTTGAAGGTCTTATTATAAATAATAAACGAATCCAAACGTCATGTTACGATTTTTGCTCCCCAAGCGATGGTATCGAGTTATTTACCTCATTACTTTGTTTTTTTTTTTTTTGGACTGGCTTCAGTCGCTCCCCGTTGACACGGGGAGGCGTTCTCAGAGTATTCTCCCTCCCCCTCTAGTTCCTAAACTATCAATTTAAAAAATCGGAAAAAAATACAGCATGTAGCTTTTAATCGAAACATTCAATCAAATTCAAAGACAACAACCGGTGAATCGAAAGTTACGATCGGCTTTGTTCAAGTTTTCTACCGAAGCTCCAACATGCTCGTCACGATATTCAATCCAGTGCAACTTCCGCAGAGCTTTTTAATCGTTGAAGTTCACTTCTCGATGAAACCGTATTAATGTGGCCGAAGTAGACATAGTTTATTTCTCGATTTCGTTCGGAAAAGACGGTTGTGCGTCAGCGTTGGCCCCAAACCCCTTTGACTCTTCGGGAGTAAAGCGCGCGTGTCACCCCGCTCTCGTTTCAGCTCGGCTCGCGAAGCATCAGATATCGGAATAAGTTGCGAAGCTATTCAATCCGCCGAGGCGTATCAACTTGCCTTCCACCTTCCTCCATTCCCCGAACCCTCCTCTCGCCATCTTTTCGAGAGCCCCAGTCAATAGAACGAGGTGAATTGCCGACGAGTGGAATTTCGTTCGCTCGTATTCTCCTCCTGTGTCCTCACGCCTTTCGCCTCATCTGTCCCACGGATTTCTAACTCCATTGGATCATTCGATGGAGAACGACGCAGTGTCGTGTATACCAATTTTCTCGTGCCTCTCGTTCGACATCTCGGGATTTTTTTCCGTTTTTTTTATGCACAATGAGGATCATTCGGATTTTTCAGACTTTTTGTTATTCCGTAGATCGGTCGCTAGTTTGACGTGGCAATTGGAGGGGGAGGGGATTGTTTGCGATGATTCTTCATAACATAACTGTATTGTAATTATGCATGAAAAAAATATAAAATGATATCATCCGAAACATTGGATTATATGAATTATAATTATCATTAATTGATGATCATAATAATTGATTTTAACATTTATTTCATTATTATTAATTATGATTACGATTGGCATAATTTTTTCGTCACTCGGGAGAAATATAATGCAAATATTTTTTCATGTTTTAATTCCGATTCTGCCATTTCCACTTATTTTATTGTTCTTAATATCAATTCAGATTCTTCATTTTTCATATCCACATAAAATAGTAGAATACGATAAATATATAATACATAACAGACCAAAAAAAATTAATAAATAAAAACAATATATTTAATTTGTATATCATATATACAAGTTTTCTTCCATCGAAATATTTTCTTTCACCGTATAAAAATCTTGACCCGCGTCAGAAGTCAACAAAGACCGAGAATCAATCGATGTAACCGAGATTTGTCAACGTACGAAAGCACAATGCTGCATCGAGCAAAGCCGGAGATTCTCGGAGGGCCGAGCTTTCGTCGGGACTCCATGAGCTCTCGGCTCCCCTGTGATGTAGAAACTGAAACTGTTCGTGCACGAGACCGCCCGAGAATTTCGTTCCACACGGAGGAAAAGTCGAGAGCAAACTCGAGATACGAGATAACGCCCGTTTCACAGAGCTTGCGAGGTATCCGAATGCCCGAAGCTTTCAGGCCTTAATGCACGTACGTCCAGCGCAGCAATATTACAAGGCACGAGGAGGGTCCAAAGGGGATAGCGCACATTCGCCCGCCATTAAGGATTTGCATATGACCCACGCACATAAGACCCGCTTCGTGGTCTATAGGGTCGTCCCATTCTTCTCATTTTCCGGTCCCTTGACCCGGCACTTCTGTAATCCTTGGAAAGTCGGCGATTGCCCGATACGAGTGCATAAATTATTCACGTCATACCAGCGACTGCCTTTTGATATTTTAGAAGGACTCAACTTGATACAAAACACCACTTAATATTATATCACGTCGGTATTATTATTACTAAGACAATTATCATGCAAATCGACATTTTGAAATTACCAGATGAAACGCCAAAAGAAGAAAATTCAAATGATATTAACAATCTATCATCTTTTCTCAATTTTGTAAAATAAAACCTCAGGCTCAAAGAAAAAATTCTAACTTTCAAAACTCCCGGTCAATCAAATATGCATACATTTTCAACACTGTGGCATTAAATATCGTGTGTCACGTGCGAGACTCATCGAGTGCTTCTTATCACCGATTTCCCAATCAGATAGGTACGGAGCTATCTGTATTGATAAAATTACGAGCGAGGAAAAAAGTGAAGAAATAAGAAAAACATCGTGAAAAGCAACGACGAGCTCAAAAAGGGGACGGAAAACCCGCAAGGATCGAAATATCCGGGCGAAATTGTGAGAATGACGAGATTCCTCCCCCTCGGAGTGTCCCGATGCGATATTGAAAGGAACGCCGTTGGTTTATGATCGTGGACAAGAGGGGAAGATGCGGAGAACGCATAACATGTTGGAGGAAAATGTGGTAAACGCTCGGAGAAAGGTGCCTCGATTGGAGACAAATTTATTTAGGAAACCACTCTGTGTTCCAACGGTGTTACGAGGACCAAAAAGGATATCTGGGAATAAAGCAGGAAGGGTCGAGTGGCAGTTTTCCCACAGAGAACCGTGAGCTCAAACAAACAGGGTTCGTGGAGCTGCGGGCCACGAAGGGTGATGGAGGGCGAGAGAGGGCGGGAGGAAGTGGCGGGGAGTGAGAGAATTTGAGCATTGTCGGAAAGCGGCACTGAGGGAAATCTCTGCGGGCTTTTATGAACCGGATGTTCCTTGTTATTTTTCTGTAATGCTCGCTTGAGAATCGTTACTGGCATATTGCAGTCGTGAAGAGGAAGTAAATGCATGATTCATGAGAAACCGTTTTTTATAGGTACGGATTGAGGATGAAGAGCAAATCTGTAATAATTGTTGGTTGCGGTACTTGATGGATAATTTACAGTAAGAGTAATATGTTTTTCAGGTTGTTTGGTTGATTTTTAGATGTTTTTGATGTCTATTTTGGCTTGCAGAGTTTGAATTCAAGACCAAATTGTTTTTAGAAATGTGTGTAAATTTTTATATAATATACCTGGTTTTTCTATTTTATATGAATTTTCATTGTTTTTTTATATCCTATGCTGGAAAAATTATCATTTCTGTAGCAGTACGAGTATTTTAATTCTCCATCACGCCAGACTCGCTCGACACGTACCTTCATAAAGCTTCGTAGTTACGCGTTAAGCGGTAAATAATTACCCTGCAATGTACCAACTTTTTCTTTCCATGCTTTTTTCTATTCTCCAATGTAAAGTAATTTACACGGATCCTGGACTACTAATTCATTCATCATTTTTTAGCAAATAAAAAATTTAACCATTCTTTGAACAGCGAATGTCGTCGTTTTTAGGTACTTTGCGTGTATGGACATTATCGATATAGCAAATTCAATTAAATTCGATGAGCTAGATCGGTTGAAAATTCGACTGACAGACTGGTCAGTTTCGCGATTTAACGTAGCTCGATGTCTGTTTAAACCAACAGCACTTCCGTGTTGGAAGGAAATTAGCCAGTCAGTAGATTATGCCTGTATTGATCAGACGGCCGTTGCGAACGTCTCTTATAATCATATCAAATTATTATCCGTGATAAACTCCCACTTTATCCGTCGTCACTTTGTATTCATGCAGTGTTATATTTTTTTTCAGCAACCTAAAATTCCAAAAAATCATAAATAAGTCAAAGAACTTGTTATCATATTTTCATTTATTCATCCACGACTGTAATGCGCATAGCCGCCAGTCGCTTGCAGCCTGGCACTCTCGCAAATAACCTGACTCTGTGCGTGCATCAATCCCGATAATTTTTTAATTAGAGACCACCGCTTTGGTCACCCTCGCCTAGTCCTTCCCCTTTGTCCCACTCGGAGCAATGTGGCGCTGTGGGAACGTGTTGTTATTAAACATTTGCCATGCAACGCACGCAGTTTCTACCGAGTCACGCTAGCTCTGCGCCATTTATGTACACATGCATAATAGTGCAAAATGCACCCATCTCTTTGCATTTCCTCCCTCGACATTTCTTTCATTTTTTTTCTTTTATCTCCGGCTCTTTAATTATTACGACGAGGTCGTGGAACTCGAGGGACCTGCAGCAAGTAGAAAATGAAGGGATGGAGATATCATCATAGAATAATTACGAAATCGCTGAGGGACAATGTATTGATTATAGAATTGAAAACATTCGTTGCGATATACAACAACACTTTTTTCAAATTTCACTGTCAACGAAGGGGTCGTAGTTTAGGACAAAAATTTTTTTTTTCATGATACTGCATTTGAATAAGCATTTGATGAAGTGTAAAAAAAAAATGAACGAATAAAGACATCAACGATGGTCAACGATAGTGCAATCACGGATTTATTTCCAGCATCGTGATAACCAAAGGCTCGAACGACCGTAAAATTGACGATAATGATGATAGAGGCCTGGTTTTTTTCCGGTGTCCACGATCCAATTCAACGTCCTCTTCACGAGCATATATATTCAAACCAATCTAATCCGCAGACGATTAGGCTCGGTAACAGGGGTTAAGACTCGATGGCATCGATACCGGTCCGCCTTGTCGAATAACATCATTAATATCGAATCAATCATTTAAGCCGGCAGAGTGGCGAGGACGAGGGTCGAAGCACCTAATAAATAATACATAAATACATAATATACGTATACCTTACCTCGCTTCTCTCCTACACCCCCGTCCTCGTCATACACGCTTACACGTTAGCCGCACAATGGGATGTATTGTAGGTGATATATTAAATATTCAAGTCCTTGCAAAACGTTACTGCGAACCGTGCAAGCTCGCTCGTGGATGTAGTGAAGAATGACTCCTCTACGCAGCCTTCATACATGTTGCATAACACGTATAAACACGAAAGAAGCTTTTTCCATGTATTACAGAAAAATTGTACTTCTATTTCCGTCTCAGCGCTCCACCCACACCCGTTCCAGAATTTTATCAGCATAGGCCACCGGGAACATGGATCACATTTAAGAGCACCGTGCAAGCGCGTTCCACATCCATACATCCCCGACGTTCCGAGCCACCATATGCTCTCCGACGACCCCGGAAAAGAGGGCACACCGGGAAACCGACGTGGCGCAACTGTCGCGGTATAAAAATACAAAACAAACGAAAAATGATAGAAATAAAAATACAACATCGGAGTTCTAGGACGAGCAGAATTCTAGCCACCGACGTTGTTGAGCACATGCTGCCCGAAGAAGCTTTTGCGGTGGAATAGAATACTTTCGAAAGCACGGAGAAAGTATCTTGAGAGACGAAAAAAAAGTTTGGTGAAACGTGAGCATACCCGTGTAAGGAATATCCGAAGAGAAAGGGTTGCAGACTCTCGTGGTGCTCTCGTGTAACCTCTGCTGAATGGATATTATTAACCTTCTTGTCGTTTTTTTTCTCTTTTTTTCCATCTTCGCCACTTTTGTCCCGACTGTTTTAGCGTACCAGCGGGAGTTCACAATTAGGGAAGAGTGTAACGAGATTATTTAATGACGAAGGGAAAAAAAAGGTTGGCTTCTTCGGAAAGTACGGAAGGAAAACGATGAGACTTCCGGACAATAAGAGGAATAGAAGAGTCCGGAACATTTCCACCACTTTGTACACCATCTGGATCCTTTCAACCCTCTTAACTTCAACTTAGTTTTTCAGGATGCTACGAGTATTTGTACTCACTCGCTCGTTCTCGCTTTAAACTTTTCTTTTTATCAGCGCCAATTTCTTTCTACTCTTTGAGAACAACTCGTGCTGCGTTATTTCTTAAAAAGAGGGAATTTAAAAAAAAGAACAAAAACGAGCTTTCACTTTGTATTACCGTGAATAGTTTTTCGTCTTTTTCTTTCTTGCTACGCGAAGCGTTTCACAGTCTTTCGAGACTGGCAGAAGACTTTAATTTTTGCTCTTAGTTTTACTAAATTCGTTTTTTGATTAATTTCCTTTGTTTACACTTTCGACTTACATTCGTTTAATTGTTTTTTAAAATTTGTTATCTTTTTCTTTGCTCAGTTTCGCAATAGCTGTAGTCATGATGTTAGATGTAATGTAATAACCCGATGATTTCGTGGCAATACAGAAGAGCTGGATCGCGGCTTAGGGCTCCAGTGAATGGCCGAAGGAAAGGCTCCGTAAATCATTGAAGGTTGGAGCTTTCAGCCGTCCCTTTAATAACGCCCGCACGCTCTCGTCGCTCTCTCGCTTGCGCCAAACCTTTTTTTTTCTTCATCTTCTTCTTCTTCCACGGTCCGTTCATTCCTCCTTTCGTTTTTTGCCCTTGGGGCCCGCGTGTGCATGGGATGCTGGATAATTCGAGTTCTCAAAGCGGTGGAATAGGAACTACTCGATGAAGTTTCTGGTTCGGGTTACGTGGCTTGGAATGTTGCGAATCTATCATCATCCTTGAAGTACTTGCGTTTCTCATCTCAAAGACAGACATTTAAATGAAATACTTTATCTTGCGATATTAACCCCAGAATCGTGTACGTCGGTTATTCGTGTCCTCCTAATTTCATACTCCAACCACGTTAAACGGCCATTTCGTATTTTTTTATGACATACAATTGAAAAATAAATATAAAATAATGATCGTATCGTAAAGTGGGCGAAGCGGAATAAAATATCCGGAAATTTCGCTTGAAATATGTGTGAATTAGTATTTTAAAAAAAGTTCAGGTAAATAAATTTGTGGGACTTGAAGCAACGTTCTCGGATATTCGATATTGAATTAAAATATTTCCTCAACTCACACAAATTCTGATCAGTTGAACTTAAATTTTTGTACGAAGAAATTAATTTTCCGAGATGCTGGATATTAAATGTGGTGGATGAAGTCTCGAGTTTCGTAGCAATTTTACAAAGTTTAAAGGGCTTCCAGTGTCGAATTATTCGACGAAACGAGCGAAACTTCAGTTACGTACGTAACAATCTTCCAAGTACGAGATACTTTGTAACGAATTTACAGGAAATCGCCAGAGGCGTCCGAATTTAATTGTGCATTGAAATTGTTGCATAAAGCATCGTCGAGGTTCGCTAGAAATAAAAGTCCAGCGATGTCGTGATCGATACGAGCAGTACATCTACAAATTTGCAAAACCAGTTTTGAAATTGAATGACAATATTTACTACAATATCAATGAAAATTTATTTTAGAGAAAGTTAATTTTGAAACGAAAACAATTTTTATTTATTGAGCAATGAAAATTCGTTGCGGTCGAGTTTTTTTTCAGTTTTTTCCTTCAAACGACGTCGACGGTGTAAATACGGGTCATATTTATTCTCGACCATCGTTCATTTTTCTACACAGCCTTTCAACCCTGCGAAAAAATAGAAATTCATCAACGTACTAGCTCAAATAAGTAACTCTGTGATAAATGAGAAATAATAAAAAAGGAATGTGCAGAGTTTTGTCGTACATCCGTCTTTTCACGTGAAAAACGTCGAAATCCGAGATGGATCAGTTCGGGTATAAATTTACATAAGCTCGAATCGATCCTTATCAAAACCTAATCAGGTATCGGCTCCAGTCTTACCCACATTATCAATCGTGCATTAGGCCGTTAGGCGAGAAAACAATTTTTCGAAAACGAAAACTGGTCTGCTAATGATCGATGAAATAACCAACTAAACGCATGTGAAAATTTCAACCCGAAAATAACATATTGCAATGGAATTCGTCGTTTCGCTCGTGATAATTGAGTTTTTCTACAGATGGCCTGTTTCCTCGTCTTACTTATAAATGTATTTAAAATAATTCGATTCAAACGGTGAATTAATTCTTAAAATTCGATTTTTTTCTTTTTCGAGACAGTTCTTAACGTAATTGTACGATAATTTGTCATTGTAGCTGGAGGCGTGCGGCCGACTGTTCAGTTGCGTGCAGCGGCTCTGCAACAGTGGAAGTAGTACGATCGAGGAGGGTGCAGTGCCCCGCCAGAGTCGGGGTAGGCGGGGTGCCCAGGACCTCGAGGAGGCCGCGGGCCCCGAGGATGGCATCCTCCCAGTCCCGGTCAGCCCGAGTCCGGCGTCGACCTCATCGCAGGAGGACTCGTGCAAACCACCACCGCGCAATTGTTACAGACTCGTTGTCCTCGGCACTGCACGAGTCGGTAAAACTGCCATTGTAGCACGGTGAGTATGGCTCATTTAAAATAAAATTCCAATTAATAATCGTTAAGATAAAAAAATAATTTTTTTTTGGTTTTGTATAATTAACGTAAAATAATATATAATAGGAAGGAATCAATTCTGATGTTCATTATTTATTTATTAAGGTGTGATAAAATTGATAGAATTGTTTAATAATTTTATTTATCATTATTGAATTTTCTTTGTTATTTGTTTTCTTTAGCTCCTTCAGTAAGACAAATATCGGACTAAATTGGAATAATGTAGTGACGACTTATCATTTTTTGAAACCGTAATTTACGGGTATCAAAGTGTGTGACCCTATGATAAAACGAAGATAATTCACCTGCGATATAATCAGAGCTAGAACAATAAAAAAGTTTCCATAGACGGCAAAAATATATTCTGAACGCAACACCATAAACCATTAATTTCTCTCATCTCACAACCGAAATTGCGCAGCTGGAGTTGTGGCAACCAAGCATCGACGATATCGATTCCGGGATTTCCACATCATCCATCCAATAAATATCTGGATATAATAAATGGAGATAAAATATCTCCAACGCTGGCTAAAATTCATTCGCAATAAGTAAAGAATCGAATAACTCATCAATCAGACGATACATCAATAATCCATACCGCAGATGACAGCCAATCGTCACGCGGTCGAGCGATCTATGCCATTATCCCTATATCCATATATACGGTGTCGGGATTTCTATTTTTCCCGACATTCTCCTTCGGACCCGTGCCAATTCGATACGTTTATCTTCGGAGTATTTTAATTCGATCCATTGATCCGTCGGAACATTGAACATGCTAAACTTCGCTCTGCATCCTCACAGATCGAGCTCATTTTATTTTACTCAGTGCCCACATGGCAGATGCAAAATTCCGCGGGCAGAGTTACTCCACCCGAACAGAAACATTCCTCGAATGGACTCGAGTGAATTCCTCTAGCAAAATTCGATGATACACTGTATCGTGTACTCGCAGCATTTGCTCTGTACACGTGTGCATTGCACCGGTAGAATGTGAGTCTTTCCCCCGGCCATAGCCTTATCTCTGTTCACTCTAGTTCTCTCTCTCCCTCTCTCTCTCTCTTTCGCCCCTTCCCCCTCTCTCATCATATTGCCAACGGGGTTGCAACTCTCGTAACACAAGCTCCGATGTTCGCTCGAGCTCCGACCACGTTTTCGCTATCACTGTACTCTCAGGTCGGCTATTGCCACTCTCACCATCGCCCTGTTGCTCGGTACTGGCTCTCCACCCCCTCCGCAACCCGCGCCTCGACGCCGGCTCTTTTACTCTATCGCCGTTGGATTCTCTGTTATTTGAAATTTGTACCGAGAGCCGCGGGTATACGGGTCGATGGACGCACGCCGCACATGCCTACGGGAAAGCCTTTCACACGCCTTTGGCTCGTTCAGTCCACGTCCCAGCATCCACTACGGTAGGGAATCTCTATTATGAAAAATAAAACCTCACCCAGGGACTCGTTAACAGTGACGGACGAAAAAGAAAGAGAAAAAAAAAATAAACCATTGTTTACGGACCTTTTTTCTGCGGGTTTCATCCATCCTCTAGGTGCATTCCACCTATATTCTAGATGATAAAATGTTCGATATAAATCCTACGATTTAAATTGAAAAAGAGAGAAATTCGACGGAACCACGGGTCACGATAATTGAGATTAATCTTGCGTGGGATTGGGTTCGGAGGATTTTTCGTTTTTGAGAATTGTAGCATGTGATCTCGGCGAGTAATGATTTTTCTCAGTGACGGAAATTAATGAAACTCGAATCAAATTAGTGATTATCATAAAATTCCAGAATGTCTCCTTTTCGATTCAGCGGTTCTCCTATTTTGTTAGAATTCAAGCTAACCACAATCCCTTCCAGGCGGATCAATACGATCGAGTCTCAATTCCCAATTATCTCTCGAATAATCCACGCAACCCCTAAAAATCAATCCAACAATTATGAAACGCCGCTAATTATGGTAAGAATTTTTCGTACCGATATCTCGTTTTCCAGTTTTTTTTCCAAAGCACTTGTAACGCGAGCATAGTTATCGACTATTGCCAGCCACGAAAACGGTTGCCTTTGGGGGTGGTGGAGGGGGTGGATGCTTGCCACATAGCAAAACGTTACTTGCCCACCGACCTGTAACTTCGTTTGTTTCCTCTTGACGTCATTGTTTTCCGATGCTGGGGCTCCGGTAGCCCGAGTCCATCCTCGACAATACATACCACGCAAGTACACGTACACATGGGTTCGTGCATTGTACCACATATCGTGCCACAGAACGCGGGCGACAATATCAACGAGCCGGCGAATCGTCTGGTCACGATATATCGCTCCGACTCACGAAACTCGATTCTGCGACCACACGAACTCACACACACACACACACACACAAACACACGTATGTAAAATATTGTTGTCACTGTGTAAATTGTCACGTGACGAAGCGACAGCCCACGTTAAATGTGGAAGCCCACTGCTTTGCCCGCTCATCGGATTTTGGTTAGTTCGATTTATGCTGGTGGTGAATTTACGCTTCACCGCTGCGGTTCCATTCTCCTGTATCTATTTGTATGTATACAAATATATCTGTATACGGATATACATATACGGCTACGTGAGTGGATGTTTGCGTATGCATAGTGTTATACATTGTAGATGAACCAACAGCCTACAAACTTCACGTCAATCATGTGGAAAATCAGAATCATAATCACCGCCATCGCTCTTGTCCCAACGTTACCTTCAATTCGTATCAACTGATTAGTTTTGATTAATTGATTACACCGAACGAGTTGGCTGAAGATAGATGTAAAGGTATTCCACGAGAAATAGGCCGGTCGAAACGGTGACCCCGTTTATGCGACCCTCAAAGGAGCCTTCACTTTTGGCAGAATTTTTTCACCCTGAAGCTCGTAAAAAATGTTTAACTGCCCCCTCCTCTCCAACCACCCGTACATTTAAATCGCTTATTGTTTTTTGTGATTTCAGTGTTCCAAAATCGAGTTTGCCCAAGTTACTGAGTGGGATACTTACTGCGACTATTTTTTTTTCAACTTCAAGAATATTAATTTTTCAATCAATTTCTTTATTTCAACCCTCATTAAAATATATCAGAAAAAAGGTCGAATCCCCTGCTGTAAAGTTGTCTTATATTAAACAAATCGGTGAACAAGACACTTCTTAACGACTTCTACCTTTCCTGCAAAAAAGTCACAACAATCTATAAAAAAAATACGATCAATAAGAAATAAGAAATACGAAGTAAGAAATGAGAAAAGTTCATAAAAATCGTTCGACCATACCGAAATCGCGGTACATATCCATCGTACAATGCGAAACTTGGTCGGTGGGTGTCGCAATCGCTTCTGCCCCGAGGGTTGTCGAGGCCTCCGACAAAGAGAGGGGCAAAAAACCGGGCACGAAACTTCAGGCGCTCAGCGCGCTATCATCGTGCGGAGTTGAAAACTCGTCGAAAAAGAGGAGAAAAAAGTACCCAAAAGAGGTACAGCGAGAGCGGGAAAACGTTTCCGGCTTGAAACGGCGCGAGGGTCGGCTGAGCGGGTCGTCGCGAGGGGTAGGAGGCAACCCGGAAGCGGACGGGTTAAGATTGCAAAGCTTCGTCGTCGTGATACACACAGCCGTTGGGGGCTTCGGGCCAACTCGACCCGTTCCAGATTCGGGACTGTGCGGCTCGTGCCTCGTGCTTCCGGCATTCGAAGCGCATTTTTTTTTCTCCCGACTTGTAGTATCCACTTCACGCGCCCCCGGAGAGTTCAACAGTTCGTGAAAAACGTCCTGAGAACGCAGCTTAACCCGAAATTCGCGCTAATTCTCGTCAAATGTACTTTAACGAGAGCACATTCGTGCACGCAAATAGAGATATGCAACGCTGCAACGAATCACCAACACGAGCTGCGACGATATTTATCCGCCACACGATTGTTGTTCATTACCGACGATTTAAGAATAATATATTTGTTCATTTATTTATTTATATATATATATATTTATTTATTCATGGTTTTATTTATTTATGTAACTATTTCAACCCAGAACAATGGAAGAATTTTCATATCACACCGTTTTTCATTTTACTCGTTTATGAAATTTAATCTCTTATGCAAAGCAGGTGGTTTTAAAATGACGATTTCCAAAAATTATCCGACGCTTATGACCTGACTTGAACATTTATTACGCCACTGTAACTCGAATCAATTTCTAATCCGAGTAATTGCAATCAATCGATCGATTACTGAATAAAATTATTAAATGCATTTGAAAAGACGATACGGTTTCGTATAAATATCAATGTATCGACTTATCGAAGACGTTGATTGCAGATTTCTGTCGAACAAATTCGAGGAGAGTTACACCCCAACCATCGAGGACTTTCATCGGAAATTGTACAGGATTCGGGGTGAAGTGCATCAGTTGGATTTGTTGGACACCAGTGGAAATCACCCTTTTCCGGCTATGAGACGTCTCTCTTTTCTCACCGGTGAGTCTCACTCGTTCGTTCACGCTTTTATGACAAATTTGTGGCTGTCAGCCATTTGAATATTCGTTAACAAGAATTGTTTATTTAAAACATCAAAATTCCCGAGGAAGTTTGACTGTTGACAAAGGGAGAATTGTAATTGCTTATTTATCAATTAAAACCAGTCGCTTGAACCAGATTCGGAGTATAAATTCAAAATGGAAATTGCTAATGACCGAACTGTCGATTAGTGAAACATTCTCTAAACTTATCATTATTATTACTTACTTACGGCGATAATTAGATCGATATGTCGAATCAGTAAGCCTCTGACTTATTCAGATTAGAAATTATGCTCCAACAGTATTCGCGAACGACGCGTCGTGATTGTAGAAATATCTCTATCGCTGAAACGTCAAAGTTGAAGAGGTAGTTAAAATATCAACATCATTTTTCCACGTGGTTAACTTCGCCGTTGTTATTCATCTCGGGAAGAAAAAAAAATGCTGAAATAGTAGAATTGTTTCCTCGATTTGCGAGAAAATGAGAAAGACAGCGTGAAGAGAGTGGAAGAAGGTGGTTCGTGCGGTTTGCGTATTATTATAAGCAGACGAATGGAAATGCTTCTAGGTTTTCACCAGAATTGTTGCTCGTTCTTCACCGACCTCGATTCGCAAAACAATGCTGCGAACAAAAGTGATCCTTTCCTTCGATGCGCGAAACTCTCGTCGCGAATACAATGCACGATGTATTTTCCGTTGAGAAATACAATTCCCTCCCCTCCGAGGAAATCTAAATGGAGCGTTCTATGACGTCTCGATCGAGTTTTGGAGATTATTCCTTTACAATTCGCTCCGCAATTTTCTCTGCCAAAGAAAATCGGAAGAAAATTGAATTTATTGCAATAACAAAATAAAATAAATAACCTAGATAAATAAATGAACGAAATAATTGACAAAATATAACGTATATATAATCGTGTAATTAAACTACGAGTATAATTATTGATTTATATTATTTTGATGCAATTTTTCAAGATATTTGAGAATCATCATTTATTATATACCAAGGGAAAATTCGATAAAATTACACAAAGTATATATGAATATTTTTTTGTTCTTTGATAATGACTTAATCACGAAATGGAGCTTCAACATTCCACAAAAAACCACAGCTGAATATTGCGAGCTTTGGCATTCATCAATTTCTTTTCCTCTCTATCTTGTCACTAAAGCCCGCCACGTGTAAGTCAAAGAGTGATAAAGAGACAGATATATTGGAAAGCGAAGAACAGTACCGGAATTCGTGAGATCGCAGGGTGACGAGGGTTTGGCCGGCTTGATTCGATGTGTGGGGGGGGGGGGGGGGGGGGGCTGCAATGCGGGTATCGTGGAAAAAGCTTCCAAACACCCTCGTTGGACGGATGGATTTTCTTGGCTTTGCACGAAAAGCCAAGTTCCGCCCTCGGACAAGATTAATGAACGTGTTTCACACGGCTCCACAATAAATACAAGTAGCTCCCATGGCTGGCGTCGAAGAAAAATCATGTTTTATATTCAACTATAATACAATAATAAAGTATTCCAATTGGCGTTATAAGCGAAAAAGAGTAATGCACACCACCACCGCAAATTCCAAGGACGTTGGTGGACTTCCCGTCGTGACAAAGTGACGAACATGATGCAAAGTTTTCACCGCGATGGAGGACCGGAAGCTGGGATTTCGTGGACCGTAAATTCGGTACACCGGGAATGTCTCATAACGAGGCAAAGCCGAGTTTACCGGTGTGATTCCAAAAGGGGTTACGTTCGATCGCGCGACTTCGAGCCCTCGTAAAATGGAAAATTCACGAGAAGTAAGATTTCCCAACGAGTCTTTCGTGCGTAAAGTCGACGACGAACTTTCCGCCACCGAGAAGTCTTTAAGCCTGCGAGGGCTTGAGATAAATTTATCAGATTAATTTCCTTCTCGCGATGCGGGCTCGGGTCGTGCTCCGTACGAATATCTCGAACGGTCATGAAGGCAATATTACTCATGCGGGGCCGTGGGGACCCCGGAGCAAGAATCGGAGGGAAAAAATAGAGAATTTTGAGAAGCCAGGGAATTTAGAATTTTTATGTAAGACATTTTACGATCGACTCGGTTGCGAAACTGCGTGGGGTCGGGTCGGGTGGGTTGCCACTCGACGAGTGAGTACTTGGGGTGTTCGGATTCTAGAGTACGTACTTGAAGTAGCAAGAAACTTGTTGGTACTCCGAGTGCGCGTGTTCTGAAAATACACCACGGAGTTGGAAATGGTTCTTCAATATTAAATGGATTTATTTGCAAATGCAGGTTATAATAATAATGAAAATAATAGACTGCGCTGTTTCAGGGAATGTTTTTTCATTGTACATCAATTATTATGCTGGATGAATTTATTGAAAATTCTACGATTAAATTTTCTCTAAGTTATTAATGTCCTTCATTTTGCTCAATGAATGACGACTACAATGTGCTGTGCTATTTCAGAGCACATTTCTTTGTTGCATGTGAATCATTATAACAGATTAATTGATAAGAATATAACCTAATTGAAAATCATATTAATACATTTTCCTTTCTTATCCATTCGATCTAAAAATACAGATAAAATTGACATTAATGAATTATCTTTAATCATCAACTAAATGTCGATTGTAATGCGTTAAAACAATGTGAAAAAATTTTTTTTCTTAGATATAACCGATCATATGCACGTAGAAACGATAAAATTCGTATTCCAGTATCACAGTAGCATAGTGGAAAAGCACGTATCGATGATGAGCGTGTGAATCGTCGAATACGCGACATTCGATCGTTCACTCGTGACAAACAGGCGTTTTATTGCCGTTACATGGAACCTTCGCTACTGACCGATTTTTCTTGTCCTTTTTCTCATCGATAACAACCGGAAATTGTCCGATAACAGTCGCAACGACGTCGTTCAATCGGGTTGAGTAACGAGATGGCAATTTGTTTCAAATAAAAATAAGAGTTTTTTTTTATCGTTTTACACGATCGACATATTTTATGCACGGCTTGCGACACTCGACTGATTGGAATAAATGTCGAGGCTATTTAACGACGTGTATTATAGCAGAATATCGAACGTCGCACCTAAATTTCCAAATTGATTGCTTTCGCGACTGAACATGATACGCGCGTAGCGAGCAATATACCTGATCGAAATTATTTCCGATGTCCATTAAATTTCTCGCTACGAATATATTCACCCGTATTTATACACAAAATATATATGTATATGTACCGGGTGAATATCCTTGGAAACAAAAATAGAAGATAAATCTCGAGATAAATAATTTCTGTATAAAAGCATAATTAAATCGGGGGAAACAAAAATTAATAATAATATCACTTAATTAATATTTATTTATCTATTTGTAATAACATTGGGAAAAAATTATTATAGGTAAAATCTTGGACATTATTATCATTCCCAAACAGAACCCGATTACACAGCAAAGATGAATAAAGATTAATCATGCTACAAAATTTTTTTCGATAAAATTTTCGTTCTCCGTAAAAGTGTCGAGTAACGATTCAAAAATGACCCTCGAACGGCTGCCCTCGAGATGAATAATTCCCCCATCGTCGCCTCGAAATGGCACTCCCTATCCGGATCATCATAAGCCCCGACATCGTACAAGAAACCCAACCCCAAGTTCATTTTTTCTCTTCTCAACACTGTCGAGGCTCTCGTATAGTCATTTTTCATTCCATATGAATATCTGTTGCACAGCGGGGTCGATTTCGACGCGTGCACGTTCGGTTTGCGGTGAACTCCCAACGTTCTACCACCCCTTCTACGACCCTAGCCCCACGCCTTGTTGGTGCTCACCGTTTTCAGACCGGAAGTAAATCCACTCTCGGATAAATATTCATAGCGCGAAGCACGGGACCGCGTTGGAGTTGGTATTTCACCCTACTACGTCCGTCGGTCTTGCGTGCGAGTAAAATGCACGGAAAGCCATCACAAGTTGAGTTGTGCAGGCGAGCATAGGTACGAAAGATTCTGGTTCGCTCTCGAACTTGCGTTTCGCGAGTTGTGTAGCCGGTACACAAAATGTGCGTGTGATAAGAGACTGCGAAAACCAGCTAGTAGTCAATAACGATAAAATGTTTCAAACCCCCATCTGCGCCTCGACGGCGTTTTCCACTTTGTCGGCAATCATACGTTCGATACTCGAGCAACGCACGGTTATGCGAATCGTGCCGACAACAATTCGTGGTCTGTTTTAAATCTGATAAGCTCGATATGTCCAATGGAAAATATTTAAACCGCTCCGTGTAACTTCATCGACTCGGTCGATACGATGTGAGAGGGAAAAGACTATATATATATATTTGCGAGGAGGGTTTGATGAAATATTGTTGTATTATATTGAATAATTTATTGGGTACGAATTATCGCGAGATGTGATAAATTATGGGCTTTGTTTGAGATTCTGTATTTGATTATTCGAGCAAGGGGTTCATTTTTATTTTGCTGTGATACCACTTTTGCGATTGTGATTATTTTTACTGTAATATTTTATAAATTCAGAAAACGCGATACTGAGAAATTGGTAGGTAATCTAAATTTTGTTCCGTAGATCGGGAATATTTTCTACGGCACACAGATTCTATGTATCAATGAATCTCATTTTTCATGGTGCTGCATCTTTTCAACTAATTTTTCAAACTTCACTCATACATAATCTTGTTATCCAGTTTAAAATATGGATAAATAAATAAAAATGATATTTTTCGCGTATTTTATTTTCCGCAGGAGATTTGTTCGTATTGGTATTCAGCATGGACAGTCGAGAGTCCTTCGAAGAGGCGATAAGGCTGAGAGAAGCAATTCTCGAGTCAAAAGTGAGTGCGACGCAGGGTGCGAAGGGCCGTAAGAGTCATCACAGTCTCAAGGTGCCGATGGTGATAGTCGGAAACAAATGCGATCGTGAGACAAAGTACGTTAGCTCTTTAATACTTTTGCCACCTACGCGCCATATCGGCCTTTTTTTTAAACATGATTTTCGTTATCGTTGTTAATTCTATTTTCTCGTATTTAAAGCAGGTCCGTGACAGTGGAAGAGGCCCA
Organism: Sussaba pulchella; assembly: GCA_963971145.1. NCBI lineage: Eukaryota > Metazoa > Arthropoda > Insecta > Hymenoptera > Ichneumonidae > Sussaba > Sussaba pulchella. The sequence continues at coordinate 10,928,012 of OZ020174.1, read as the reverse complement.
GCAGTACTGCTCGACGCAGGACGACTGTTGCGTCTTCGTGGAAGTGTCGGCCAAGCGAAATTACCACGTGGACGAATTATTTTATCAACTGTTCGTGGTGGCTGGTTTGCCACTGGAAATGGCACCGAATCATCATCGAAAAGTTCCATTGACATTTGGCTCGCCGACGATGTTTCCACCCTCACAGGTGAGGCTCAAACACATTTTTTACTTCACAGTCTGCTGGGATTCGAGATTTTACTATTTTTCGGGCTTCAATATAATTTCAATAATAATATATTTTTTCTTTCCGATGTATTTTGTATAATTAATATTTTTATTTAACTAAATCCATAGCTGCATAGATAATACCAGTTCCACCATAATGATCCAATGTAACATGAATATTAATTAATAATATCAATAATATTAATTAGGAACATTAATAATAACAATAATAATTAATAGTAATATTCATAATTAATAATATTAATTATAAATATTAATAATATTATTAATTAATATCTGAACATATATTAATTATTAGAATTGATATTGATATAAACCCGCGTGTAATTAATTCCCCAGATTGCGCGCAAAGTGAAACAATGTTCCGCCAACTTATTTGTTTGCAGCCAAAGCACAAAGCAACGTTGAGTATAAAGCGTCGGTTGAGCGACGCTTGCGGGGTTGTAGCACCAAACGTTCGTCGTCCCAGTATAAGGACGGACCTGATGATCATGAGGACCAAAACGTGTTCCCTGGCAGCTGGGAACGAGAACAACACGCCGGGCTCGAGGATCACCCTTAGATCCTCCGAGCCGGCGAAATCGTGCTCGATTCAGTGATATTTAAAAATACACACGCACACACGCATACACAATAACACACAAATATATAAATAATAATAATGATAAGTGAATTTTTTCGATTACGCGATGAAAATCACCAATATTGTTCGAGCCTTAAAGTAACGTCAGAACGAGCGGAAATGACGTCAACCCGAGAACCGGAATACGCAGTAAGTTTATTTTTACCGAAAAATTAAAGCCATCTAAAACGGATTTAATTAAACTCTCTTCCCTATTTTCCAAAAAAAAAAAAAAAACCACCTCTCTTCACAAAATTCGCACAGAGATCCCTCGAGCATTGGCAAATTACACATTCGTGTTATTTTAACGGAAGAAGGAGAAGAAAAAAAAAATACGCGAGGTCGCGTTAATCAGGTTAAGGAGGTGACTCGAGCTCCATTTAAATTACTTTTCAATGCTGCTAATTCTGCGCATGTAGCCCGCGAGAATCGAGAAGATCCACGCCCGACTTGTGAGTTTTTCGTGAGTTTTCGTCATCCTCGTCGTCATCGTCGCCATGATTGAACCAATTACCGTATACGTGTAAATAATAATTACGAATGTAGATATTAATTATGAAAAAAGGATAAAGAAAATACAAACAAAAGAAAAACGATTGAAGAAGAAACAGGTGCGACGGAATCTATTATTTAATTTCGATGTTTGAGAGTATAAATATTTCGCGTATCTCGTTGGAGTTACGTCGACGCGAATGAAAAAATAAAGATTATTATAATGAACATTTAATCTAGGTTTAGCAACGCACAACCCAACTTGGATGGCATTCAACAGTTATGACAAAAAAAACAACGTTTCGTAATGAACTTAGAGCAATAAATAACTATATTATCAATTTTTCTATTACATCGCATTTGTAAGAAAATTGTGTGTCTCTCTTTCCTTCTCACGTGCTTATATACTCTTCATTCCAGTGGAAAAACGGATTTTCAGTAGTATTGCTGTTATTTCAGTCATTCAGTCAATATCTTAATCTGTTTTCTCAATCATTCATCGTCTGACGAAATTAGTCGCGAAAAAAATTATGACACAAATAACGGATGGTCATTTATTGACGAATAATTTTGTACAATGATTCCATTACTTTTCAAATATTTGCAGGAAAAAAATGTGCGGTCTTATTTCCTTGACATTCACTCGAATCGACTTTTAGAACACCGAAAATAGACCAGAACTTTTTACCGAGGGTCTCGCAAGAAAAAATGCGAAATATGATAATTATATCACTCGACGTCAGACGAACGAGCCCTCGTTGCTCTTTGAACGTAAAATCGCGATTGAGTGCCTTGAACGCGATCAAGGCACTCAAACACGTAATTTTTTTATCGCCGATTCTCATCGCTCCCACACATACATTTTTATCAAGCAATTTATGACGAGCCTTACGAGCTTCCGAGAAAGAGTAATCATTTTTTCTTTAATCAAAGAATACATGTTGGTGGAAAATAATAACGAAGGGGTAATTGATTATATATCGATAAGGCTTTATAAATGTGATATTCTTCGCTATCTCGTTAAAAAGTATCGAAACAAAAAAAATTTTCTTTTTTTTATTATATTTGTTATCATCGCTATCGTTAAAAAAGTAATCCCTCCAGTCTCATGCTTTATTACAGAATTTTAATGAAGGTTCGGGGATGAGAAGAAAAAAATGAAGACGGTGTTTGCGCTTCCGTGCGATATTAGTCAGAGTCTGCAGTTTGGTTCTCGCTTTAACTTTCGAGTGAGAAAAGTATTGCAGGAACGGATGAGGAATTTTTCAAACGCTTTTTTCCGGCGACCCCCCCCCCCCCCCCCCCAGGTCGATGCTGCGCCACAGGTACTAATTAACCAGAGAGCGATGGAAATTCTTGACAGTCTACAATTTCACGCCACTTAGGCTGGTCTTCGCAGCCTCGAAATTAATTAGTTGATCAGATTGTTAATTAATTTTTCCAATCAAGGTACGGCTCTGACCGTCCATGATCGTATGAAGAAGATTTTACAATAAATGTTTTTACGTGAATAAATTCCGAGAAATTTGAAAAATGAATAATCCAACGAAGACAAACATTATGTCTATGAAAATATTATGATTATTAATATTGATAACGATATTGATAATATTAATACTGATTCAATTTATATCATTCAATATATTCAATCTAATGAATAGAGTTTAGTTTTTACGGAAGTATTACACGAATTAACAATTTTTTAATTTGAATTTCATCGAACTTATCGACCCCCATCAAGTTATTAATGAAAATTCACGCGGATAATTATTCCGTGCTACACTGGAGGACCAGATAAATCAAGATCCCGGGAGTCAAAATAATTAGTCACGATTATGTAAGTTGAATCTTTTTTTTTCTAAAAGTCCTCGTGGCGAAAAAAAAATGCAACTCCTTATTATTCCAATCTTCTATCTCACTCAATCCTATCAACAAAGGAATAGCGAACTAAAAGATATTCATTCCTTTAATCAATGAAATTTTTAGTATTGGTATTTAAATTCAATTTTATATCGGTGCAAATCCTATTTCGTCAGAGTATTGGAACGTGATATTCGAGTGGATTCTATCAATTCGAGACTCTAATTCCCTCGATCGGACGGGGAGAAACGTCGAGGGAGGAAGTATTCCATCAATTTCTATTGCTTTGGCCGAGTGCGAACGATTTTATTCGCGTCCATCGCCTCCCGTTCTCTTGCCCTTACGGCTTCGCAAGCACACAGCGGCAACAGCAGCAGAAGCAGCAGCACGCGAAGCACCAGGAAGAAATTTTCTCACGACAATTCAATCCGTCGCTTTCTATGTGCGCGGAAGTCGTTTTCACCTCGAGTCACCACCGACGTTGTACGAATGTGCAATTTCAATTGAAATTTATTTAAATCGATTCCACGCTTTCGTACTTTACTCGTTTGTCGAAGTACGCGTCTCCGGAGCATACCGCAACATGTATTCATCGAGCAATCCAAGAAATTTCGAAAGAAATCGGACAATGATGTCTCCGATTTGTTTTGTAATTTTTTTTTTTCTGACGAAGCTGATGGAAAGTTGCAGATTGAATATATTTCTTGGATTTTTACAAAAATTTATGATGGGGAAATAGTTTTTTTTTCTAACGTTTGAGGAAGTTTTGATTTTGAGGATTTGAAAAATTTGACAAAATGGTGGGAAATTGAAGGAAATTTTTAGGACCTCGTCGGAAGATAGAGATTTTGTGCTTTCGGCTCAATGAGTTACTGCAAATTAGCGACCTCTAGCAGATTAATACTACTACGTAGTTTCGGAGATTTTTTTCCATCACGATGCGATGGTTTTTTCAAATTTTATTATTTTTGAACTTTAATGAAATTCTTGTTTGAACAATGAATATAGTAGATTCAGTTTTTATATCTTTTTGCTTGCTTTATATTCGGATTCTCTCGAATTCGTGGGTCGCGAATAATAACGCCGGAAAATACGATTTCATAAATATCATGAATTTTCAATTTGCTGACTGGCAATTCTCGCCCATGTCGTCCGGGATATAGGTGCAGTTTCTGCGGTAGCAGGTGCGCTTTTCTGGTTCCGAGTGGCGACCGCAGAGACACGTCATATCGCAATTTCCCAGCAGGACGCCGAGGACGAAACCAAACCGCGAAGGGAGACGAGGTAGGTAGTGCGAAATTCTAGTTCGAAACGCGACCAGAAGAAACGGAAGATAACGTACATGTGCTTCTGAAAGGCTTATTATCATACGATGATATTCCGAGAATTATGAATAAACCAATTATGATAAGCTTTACTTGAAATAATTAATAATCAATGAATAAAATTAAGAACAATTGAAATCTAGAATAGTCGATAACAATCATTTCGGAAATGCAAAAAATGAAAGCAACGAATTATGAACTCAGTTAGAATTTATAATATTTTTTCAATCAATAACCTCAGCGTTTCTGCATTTGAGCTTTCATTCACGTCAAAACTTGAAATTTATTCACTATAAAAATACCAATAAGCTATGAAACTTCTAAACAATGATACCACGATACACTGATCGGATTGAAATAATCACCATTCGAAATTACAACCCCCGTGGATGAGCGAGCCGCCGGTATTACCACGGAATAACTTACAAGGACGAAACCATTCTCACTTTACATAGAATAAGATCATTTGAGCCAGGTCTAGAACTCCGGTGTCCCTTGAGCAACGCCCCCGACTCCTCTCGCACGGAATCGTAACTCGGTGAACTCAATTGTCGTGCAACTTTGCGAGAACGAGGTTCGTGTACCGACGTTTACACACACAGCGACTCAATGGCGTCTGGTAGGTATTCGGCCTTCGTCGTTGTCAAGCCTTTAACTTAACCCTCACGCTTCTCGCGGGGGTTTCGACTCCTTCGCTAGCCAAAAGTACCGCAGGCGGGCGACTATATACCATCCGGGCGTTAATCTGTTTGCCTCGGGCGTATAGCGAGCACGGAGCTAAACAGAAACGGCAGTAGTTTAAGCGCGAGCTTGCTCGGCGGTAGCTGCGGTTGTCTGCAAGTCCGGGGCTTCCCGGTTACCAAAGTCTGTCGGAAACTCGCTTGGTTATATATCTTTTTCAGCCAAAGGACCAACCAGGACCAGGATAATGGCTCAACGTACCATACGATATGCCTTTTACGGTCTCATACCCGGCCATTCTCGAAACTCGTAAATGCTCGACTGCGAACTCGGAGAATGTCTAATTAGAGCAACGTACAGCTTTGAACGAGACAACGCAATTCTCGAACCACTGGCGGCGGGAAGGTCGGGGGCGCAAGACGGCTTTCAGCTTTATTTATATGGTTTGGTGTGAATATCTTTTCGCTCGAACACAGGCGATTGAAACTGCATTTGCGATGTTCTTTTGGTTATATTTTTTTGAAAAAGCTTATATTCTTATTCTTCAGAACTTTTTGAGGATTTTTCTTTTAGGACTGGAAATCGTATTTGTCGTTCAATTGGCATGTAAAAAATTTTTTTTCGAATTTTGTATCGATTTGTTGAGAGCTTAGAATTGAGCCTGGTGATTATTTTGATGTTGATTCTGATTCTGCTATTATTTGAGAAATATAGTTGGTTTTATGATTAAACGTACATTTTATTTTAAAAAAATGGTTCTCCAATGGGTTTTCGTAATTTAGTAAGAATCATTGATCAGCTATCGGTAGAACAAAAAAAACAAAAGGTTTCCTCCAAGGGTTCTTTTTCCATTGTATAATCGAGGGCATCGACTTGACAGTGCACTGCAGCAACTCCCTTTTTTTTGCTCCCCGAATCTACGCCCTTGGACTCGATCGGCTGATTTAATGACTGAAGCAAATAACCCGCAAATTATTCGGTAATTAGCAATCATACCAAAAGGTCAGCAAATTAGTAACCATACCACAGCTGTGACCTAATGAAAAATTATTCTCCGATCAAGGTTTCCATGTATGACCGGGATAGCGGGGTCGAGTGGGTGAAAGATATCGAAACAATAAGCAGCGGTGAATAACCTATTCGTAAGTTTTATTGGGTGCATATGACTATTCATGTACGCCTCACGTTGCCATACGTACGATTAGTGATAGCACCTCCGGCAGAACGAAAATCTAAATCACCAGAACTTAGCTTTAACCTAGCTTTTTTAAAAATTCTTCAATTATAAAAAAAAATATTTTTAAGCATTCAGCTAAATTGCCAGAAGATGGACAAAAGTAGAAGCTCTAATTCTACAGGCTTAAAAAATTTTTAGCCAGGGTTTTAGAGGCCACCGTTTCCGAATTTGAGGTTAATTTTACAAAAAATAAAATGGCCGATTCGACATGGCGGACAATTTTTTCCAAAATTTTACTCAATTTTGACAAAAATCAGCATACAGGGTTACACGTTTAGGGTTAATTTTTGGATTGTACTCGCAAATTATCATCGCGACGCGAGTACCACGCATGTGCAAGTCATTTATGCGTGTGAGCTTTTGTGCTCCATGCGTTATTTCTCTCTTTTCCCCGATCATGCGGCTGGAAGAGCTTGCGCCTTGCAGTCGATACCCATTCGCGCCTGTGCGATGCTGGTTGCATCGCGCAGGCGTCGAAAGATCTTCGAGCTTGCGCGTTTACGTCGCGATGCACGTCGCCATGTTTATCCACGTCGTCGACGTTGCACGAACGTGACAAGAGTATTACCACGAATCGCGATAAATTTTTATTCACTCGGATGCAACGTCCTCAGTGAAACTCGACCCCCGCCGCGGTTTACGGAAAGTCATTGGATTTGCATCTGATACTTGAAAAAATTCGCAGAGTCATCGGTGGTCGGCGTGCTGCGCTTCTTCTACACAAAGTTGTCGGTAAAGTCCGTTGACCTCGATTTTCTTACGATTCAAGAACGTTTTCAAAATTTCTTGCTGATATAGCTGTGCGATAAACGTGAAAGTAAAAATTAAATCAAATTTAGACAATAAAGATTTACAAAATTAACTTTTACAAAAATCCAAAATGATAATAAAGATTGAGAAAAATATACATAGCGAAGATTCAGAATGGCAATGAAGATTTTTGACAAAATTAAATTACAGCAATTGCCGAGTGCAATAAAGATTTTCGCAAATATAGACTATAAAGACTGAAGATTGCAATGAAGGTTTATAAAAATGGAAATTACAATGATTGAAGATTCGAATGAAAATATGCAAGAAATGAAGATTTCAATTCCATCATTATTCCACAATTTAAGGAAAAATAATTGCTATCGTATAGATACCGGGCTAACACGGAGCTTCACAAGCTCCCGTTTTATTCATTTCTACACTCCCAAACAAATATTCAATAAATATATGTATGATATATTTATATTATCATAATAGGTCTGAGCTTCTCTGTTCCGTGTGTGTCACATTCACGTCTGCTTTTTACGCGCTTCCTGAGCCCAAAACCTTGAAAACTCCGTCCGCCTCGTCTTAAACCATCCGTTCAACCACCCGAACATGAAACTTTCTCCGGGGACCCTTGCCCTGCCCCTTCACGATTACCTTTCATCCTTGGCTCCACATTCATTCGTGTTATAACGGGCCGTACGACAACCCTGAATCGGTTTGCTTACCCTCACTTTCTCGCCACCACTGTCACACCCAAATGTACTATTCAAACAATGAGTCAACGGACCTACCTCCACTTTTGTATTTCTCAATTACTATCATAACTTTATTATGCTACCAGATTATCATTATCATTATCAGTACTATTATTACTATTATCATTATTACGATTATTTTTATACTGTATAATACAAATTTTGCAACAATATTTTTGTCAAAACGTTTAAACTTTTTAATTGAAAAATAAAATACAAAAGTTAAAATAAAATGAATAATTGCCATATTCGTCAAAACGTCTGCCAACTCTTTTAGTCAATCCATCCGTTTCGATAAATCGTGCGGCGCATTTGTTCCGAGCATTAGCGAGGAATGCAGTGAAATAGCACAACCGCGTATTATGCATCCGCTCCTCGCCCTCGCTGCAACGTGCAACGTGCGGAGCTCGTGGAAGGTCTCGCCGTTCACGTTCGTGTCCCACCACAGATACTCGGACAGCCGTGCACGAACACTCATTGGCCAGACGCACGTGGACTCGGTACACGAACTAGCCTACCATCTTGACAATTTACGTAATCGCAACGTTAAGGGGGGTTCGGTTGTTGAGTGTCGGACGTGGCCCCGGCAGAAAAACGCCGGAGCTGTCGTCAGTGTCTGGCGTGACTGCCGAGCAAACGCACGTGTCTCGAGTTTGTCCATTCTACGCACTGGTTTTTGTTTTGGATTTTATTTTTATTTGTATTTCAAGATACAATCTCTGGGTATTTTTTTTCGCAACTGTTTCGGGTACGTTGTTGCATCGACCGCACGATAAGATTAATCGCAATTACTTCCGGTGGTTGATGATTGACGGATTTTGGAGCAATTTGGAGCAGCGGCATACGTCGAGGCTCGACTATTTTGTGCTCGGTCGGTAACGAAAGACTGCGAACAATTTTGTTTTGTTTTGTTTTGTTTTTTGGAAAGATAGGGAAGAATTCTGGATGAAAGAAAATTCTGAGGTCATGAAGCATTGGAGGATGAATAATGTGAGACTTTTGATTGAGCCAGAAACGTTTGGTGAACGTGAGATAGTGGTTTACATTTGTTGTTACCGACCGAGTGTATTTTGTCTAGCCGCGAGAGTGCGGAATACGAACGAGGAAAACTGTATATTATCGATATTGTGCTTGTCGCGCTTTACAGATTCCGTAGAGATACGTGAGGACCGTGAGAGGGTTGGTCAAAATTGGATGAATGAATAATCAATCAAAATGGCCGGAGGTCACAATGGAGGAAACATATTCAATTACGAGACGTTGGTGCATGCGATATCCGGTGCTGCGGTGAGCGAATAAATTATTTATTCGTGTAAATCGTTTTTTTTCTTCGTTTTGTTATTTTTCCGATGGCCAAAGAATTAATTATATTGCAGTCTTTGTGGGTTTGAGTAAAGTCGAAAATATCCGATGTGTTTTGATTTTTACAGGGCAGCGTCGTCGCCATGGCAACCTTCTTCCCTCTCGATACCGTACGCAGCAGACTTCAATGTAATCATTCAATTATCAAATTATCTCATTAATTAATTAAATAGATTATATTTAATATTGATGCCAACCGCTGAAGCGTAATTAATCAGGATACTACATTTTCAAATACTTTGTACAGCCGGTAGAAATATATTACATTTGATTTAGAGTCACGGAATTATTGATAATAACATTTTTTTGAAGTCGTTTTAGTTGTTTTCAATTATAATATAAAATTGTCAAGACTGCAATTTTAATTCGATTTTTATTCATGTTCTTTAAAAATAAAAGTAATATCGACAGAGAAACATTGAACTTATTTCAATCATTTAAACGATTTCAATCATTCGAACAATTTTCTTATCGGTGTTTTGATAATAATAAATTGACGATATTTGTTTTCGTCACAATCTCTTCAATCGTTAACCAACGAGTAAAGAAATACATCGATGAAAGAAACCGCCTTAAGCTACAATTACGAACGAGGCAAAAATAAAATTCAGAATTTCAATGAGTCAAATAATTTAGAATGACGTAATTTAGAGTGAATTATCCAAGAAAATTATATTTTCTCGGTCACACGACGACCGCCGGAATTTCCATTACGATGCTAATTGAATAACAGAAAAACGCACTTATAATTTTTCTCACTCTCATGCTCACAGTGGAAGAAGGTCGACAATCGAAGACCACTTTGACGACCATTCGTGAGCTCGTGTCGAAGGAAGGCTCGTGAGTACACACGAATAATTATTTACCACGGAAAGATCGTGCAATCTATATACAAATATTATCACGTTTTCTTTTTCGTTCTGTCTTAAATCGTTCGTAAATATTTTCAGCTACACACTGTACAGAGGCATCGTGCCGGTTCTCCAAAGTCTTTGCGCAAGTAACTTCGTTTACTTCTACACATTTCACGGACTCAAGCTGCTGAGGAGTTCGAGAAATCAAACCGCTGGAAATGATCTGTTGGTCGCATCTATAGCCGGTAAAAAATAATAATTGATAAATAAAGAAATGAAAATAAAATAATATAAAACGCAGAATCTACGTGAAGAACGATTGCATTGCTTTTTTTGTGAATAAAATTTGATTCATCATTTTTTTTTCAGGAATAATCAATGTCCTCACAACGACGCCTTTATGGGTGGTCAATACAAGACTGAAGATGAAAGGAATCAACGGAGTCACCGAGAGAAACAATAACGACTATGACAACCTCGTAGGTGGGTTGAAAAAAAAAAAATTACAATAATATCAATTCATATTATTTTATAATTCATTTTTACAGCATAATTTTTGTTGTTATAATTATAATGCAGTCGAATAATTTTACAACTGGTTAAATTTGCAAAAAGCAAACACGGCTTCCTTGGTTCTTCACACGCGATGCGTAGCGCACGAAATGTTTGCACAGGACAAACGAAATTATGTAATGAGTTGAGCGTACTCTTTCATTCGGTTGCACGGATTTTTTTATTTTGTTTTTCGTGTCATTTAACGCAATTACAGTTGTAGATTTGCACGTTGAGGGAAATGTGAAGGCTTGTTGCCGCGGTCGAGTATGACGTAACGTTTGAGTGTTCGAAGAGTGCTGGGTTCGTCGATGCTTAGAAGTGTCAACGAAGAAGGCCAAGTTAAATCAATAAATCGCGAATTGAGAGGCCAACGCCGTGCCGAACGATTTTTCGTGTCAACATTCGTGCTATTGAATTCAATTTTCAGGAAAAATAATAATAATAATAATAATAATAATAATAATAATAATAATAATAATAATAATAATAATAATAATAATTATTATTATTATTATTATTATTATTATTATTATTATTATTATTATTATTATTATTATTATTATTATTATTATATAATAATAATAATAATAATAATAATAATTATTATTATTATATAATAATAATAATAATAATAATTATTATTATTATATAATAATAATAATCATTATTATTATTATTATTATTGTTATTATTATTATTATTATTATTATTATTATTATTATTATTATTATTATATATTCCGTAAAATTTCAAATGTTCAGACGGACTTATTCACATATGGACGTACGAGGGTCTGAAAAGTTTGTGGGCAGGAACTTTGCCGAGTCTTATGCTCGTTGCGAATCCAGCGATTCAATTCATGACTTACGAGAGTATGAAGAGAAGGGTAAATACCTCGTTGTCTGGAGCTCAACCACCGGCATGGATATTCTTCGCGATCGGTGCAACCGCCAAAATCATTGCCACCACTCTCACCTACCCATTACAACTCGTGCAAACCAAACTCAGGGTAATTAATGTATTATCGACTTTCAAAGAAAGACTTGAACATGTCGATTTATTATATTTCCATTCGAATGCAACAAATATATACTTAATATTTGAATAACATAGATTATCTAGAATATTATAATATTATCATATATATATATTTATGGAAATTATTAATCTAATTATGAATATTAATTTCTGATTATTTTAATTATGATTATTATTATTATCAATTATGAATATCTCAATAAATATATAATTTCGATATTCTAATATATATGGGGAGAGAGTCCCAAAACTTTTATGAAATAAACATCTACATTGATATTACATAAACATGTAAATTGATATGAGAATATAAAAATATACATTCCCAAAATGTAACGTCAGATATGTTCATGTAATTTATGCTACATCGTTTTTATCGGTTACAGCACGGTCACAAATATCCAAATCTCCCACCGAACGCGGGAACCGTCCAGATCCTTATGTACATATTGAAGTAAGCAAATTATCGTATCAATTATTCATCAGCAAACCAACACTACCGAGCTAATTGCTTGTTAATTCGTAGAAAACAAGGATTCGGCGGTCTCTACAAAGGAATGGAAGCCAAACTTCTGCAGACCGTGCTGACAGCGGCACTGATGTTCCTGGCTTATGAAAAAATATCACGTTTCGTATTTCGACTGTTACTCCAGAGACCGGTTCTCCGATAAATTTTTTTCAGTATTACGCAACGGCGAGTGACGCATTTTCGATCAAATAAAATATACCAAATCCGACGGATGCTGCGTCTTTTCTGAATTTCTTATAAATCCGAATAAAATTATTACCATTCCACAGCCAGCCTCGGTAATTAATTTTTCCCAACGCGACGCTGTCGTGACGATGACCTGATTAGAAAAAAATCCGTAATGAAATTTTGGGATTCGATGCGATCTAAAAAAAAAAAAAAATACCAGCGAAAGAGATTTTGTTCTATATTTCAGTAGTGGAAATCTCCGTTGATAATGTATTTTTTTAGCAGATAAACGATTTTGGTTAATTTATTAGTCGATTGATTGTAGAAGATAAATCTCTCGATTTTTATTCGAAATTCAATTGTGTTCCTCCGAAGAGTTTTTTCTCCGGGAAGTGCAATTTGAGCAACCTCATGAAGGAAATTTGGACGAAGTCATCATTCGACATTGTTTAAAAGCCCACGAATTATTTTCGAACAATAATAAGCGGGGAGGAAAAGATTTAATGCGAGAAGTTCGATTTATTCAGACCACGATTATGATTCAACACGTTTATTATTCTTATTACATATCTATCTATCTCATTATTGGCTATCATCTAGTATAATTGTTATTTATTTATTTAGGTTATTCACTTATTTATTTATTTTCATTCCTTTATTCTTTCATTTTCTATTTAATTTTGCCCAATTTATTCGCCACATAATTTGAACCTCGCATCGAACAAAAATGACACGCGAAAAGTCGAACTGACAAAGAAGAATCGTCACGACTATCGATGGCACCCTATCAAAATATCATCGATAAACCAATGACCATGAATAATTTTTTTTCTCGTCATTCGGACTGACGTCCCTCGTTCGACGCGAATTCCCCATTTTTTGAAGAAAAAAAAAACGAGTCACGATTGCCCGTTTAGAGCGTTTCGATCTAATTCCCAAAAAACCCAACACCTTGTCGACGAAGAATCGTAAGTACGATCGAAAATGTCGAAGTGAAACGAGACTGTCTGCAAGGCGAGATCCTCGCGAGGATTGCGCCAGCGTCGACAAACTTCGTCGTCTCGAACGTACGTCGAGAACGATATTGAGCTTTTGGAGCAAACTGAAGATTCGAAGCGGCAAATCAACGATAAATACCGATCCGCTGTCCTCGAACGTCAAAAAAGTTGTGGAAAACCATCGAAATGTTGGAAACACGATGATCGCGAAAGTGGCTCATGGAGAATTTCGCAAGACTCCGAGAAGTTTCGTTAAAATTGATAAAGCGAAAAAAAAATTGTCGAATGAAACGAAATTATTGTCGTACGATTATAACGCTGCTCTCAGCCAACCGGATGTCACGGATTTTGTCAACAACGAGGACGATGAAATTTCGACGGAAAATAAAAAAATTCCGGAAGATATCGCAAAAAACGACGTTCGAGAGGATAATTCGCAAATCGAGATACAGAAAGGTCGTCGAATGGAACCGGAAGTACCGGAAACGTTGGGGGATGTACCGGAAATCAAGAAGGAGCTACCGGAAATCAAGAAGGAGGTATCGGAAATCAAGAAAAAAGTTGAGGAGCGCAAGGAAAGTCCGCGGAAGCTGGAAAGTGTCCGATCTTTGTGTATGAAGAGCATTTCGGTGGAAAAAAGGTCAACGAAAAAATTGGCCACAGTCAAGTGTCCGAAAACCAGTAGAATTCCAAGATCCGGGTTTGGAGGATTTTCTAAGCTGCCATTGAAAAGCAAAGGAAAAAAATCGTCGACGACGAGACTAGCGACGGGAAAATCGAAGAGCGCAATGTTAGTTAGAATAATTGGATTACGGAGACTCGGGGAAGCTAATTAAATTGTCTGTTCAGTGCCGGTGAAGGTCGACAAATTGCATCGAACGCCAAAATGAAGCCAATGCAGGAAGCCGCGATCAAGGATCTGAAATCATCCGATCAAAGTATCTCAATTGTTGCGTCAGGAACTTCGAAGTAAAACAACTTTGTTACACTTTGTTTTGTCTTCAAAGTTGAATTTATCTACTTACTAAATTTTTTCATTTATTAAATTTATTAAATCGACTTATTTATTTCATTTCTTTTTCTACTAAGTTTATTTGTTAATTAATTAAGTTTATAATCGATTTATTGAATCTAGGAGCGTGTTTTTCGAAGAAAAATGTTCGGGAATCGAAGCTGATGTTGAGCTCGAAGCTGATCAAGAATTGACGACGTCCGTCGATGATTCCCCGAGAAGATTCACCGGCGCTGGAGAACCTTTGATCGTTTCGAATCTTCGAGCTCGCAAATTAAGCTGCGATTGTCGTTCTTGTCACAGCCATCCTTTGGCAATCGACAAATATCCCGTTGAATCCGATATATGGACGGACTCGATAAGCTCGCCGGAAGCTGGAAGATTCATGGAATCCGGAAGAAACGGAAGGCCAACGTAAATTGTCACCCTCAAATTCCACCATCAATATCATTATTTTTTCAACCATCTTAATATCTTCCAAGTTTCTTGATATAATTTTTTTTTCTTTCGATATTAGCTAAGAAGAAAAATTGCATTGCATTCGATATCTGATTATTTTTTTTTCGTTGAACTATTCGTGAATAGAAGCCGAAGATTCGGTGAGACTTCGAAAAGTCGTGAATATCTGGATTTCAGTACAAACGAATCGGACACCGAAGCCACGACTGATTACGGTATTTACGGGATAAAGAACAAATTGAAAAGAATGGCAATTCCAAGCGATCTGCCGAGTCCAGTGTTAGCTCCTGGAAAAACGTGTTTAGCTTCGAATCCAGCACCGAAAATAAGAACAAGACCGCGTCTGAGGTTTTCATTCTTCAACACTCTTTTCGACATCGTTTTTTGGCCATTTTTATTTTTGCGAGCTGATCGGTGAACCACACTTCAAGCATCTTAACGTTTTGTAATGTCCCGAAAACGCTTTTTATTGGATTTATTGATTATTTAGATTATATATTCTTGTCACGATCTGTACACGGTTTCAAGTCCATAAAATGTACATTAAATTGATTCCTTTATTTCTATAAAATTGTAGGAAAATCATTTTTACACGAATGTACAATACTCAAGAGAAAAAATGAGTTTCTTCAATTTTTGTTCGATCTTAGGGTATACTGTACAAAATGAAGTGAACAAAATGTCGTCGATATCGTATGTACACAGTGCGATAATAATTTTTTTTACTATCTTTTAGTTTTATCGTAAATAATAAATCAGTCTGTTGATCGAAGGGGCGATGCTTGCGAAACTCGTTCAGAGCACACCGAGTCCTGGAAACATAAAAAAAAGGAATTACTCCTTAACCCTTTAACCTCATTTTGATCCTACCATATTATTGTAACTAAACTTTTTTCCAGAAAAAAAATGATTGATTGCATTTTTTTAATGCATGTAAATAATTCCAATTGCACTTTTCAGTAATATCAATTGAATCACCAATGTTCAAAGTATATTCGAGAATGTTTTCAATCCAATCGCACAAGTCAATTCAAAATGGTGAACGGTCAGATTTTTTGGTGTGTCATGTAAGGTAAAATCACGTAAAATGCAATCCTCGTAATTTACCTTTTTCCGTGGGTGCTTCAGAATTGCCCCTCGAATTTCTGGAGTAACGTGACTGCGTGACACTGTCATACATCTTCTCGATATTTTCAACGGTGCTACGTAAAATTTCGTCCAGAAGTTGCGGGCTTCTCATTACCGCGCTGTCCGCTACAATACAAAAATGAACTTTATCGCCGTAGGTGAGAAACGAGCAACCGATGCCAGTCTTTCCTCTGTGTGGAATCCAAAAGGCGACGTTCTTCAGCTTGTGGCCGAGAACGGTGACGTTTCCGGGCCCGGGTAAATTACTGAAGGCCATCGTACTGCGGCTCTCGAGCACGGGTTTGAGAAAAAAATCCGGAAGAGCTGCGGACAACCATTTCATCACCCAATAATTGATTAAATAATCAGGATCCTCCCGTAGCTTCGTCGATGATTTGGAAACGTCGGCGAGACGTTCCCAGAGCCCATAGACCTGGGAAAAATCATTTTCAATGGGAAAACCGTTTACTTCCGAAACGCAGAGTTTCTGGAGACCAACGGAAAAACCATTCTGGAGATTCAACTTTGAACTTGGTGCAAACATTCGGGTTGGAATCACAACTGTCATTGATTTTGGAGCTGCTTCGCCGATCTGCGAACGAAGATTAATTTGAATGTGATTAATTGCGTTTTTTATTGAAGTAATACGAGTTATTATTATTAAAGTGTTTAGACATTTATATTTATTGTATTCAGTTCTTAATGTATCAAGTAAAAATACGACTCTATCATGTTTCTATACTTTCAAAATAAAAATAGCAATATTCTAAAATCTCTACAACCGAATTCTTTTTTTTAATTTGATTCCATTTAATCAGTCGTACCTTCGAGAAATAATGATGAAGACTGCGAGACAAAGCTGCGAGAACAACGTCACCGAATCTCGTGCCCGTTGCATTTTTGATGTCCCTTATTTTGGAGATAAGATTGATACTTTGCAAATCCTCGGAGTCGCTCTCCATCCAACAGGATAGAATTTTTTCACCCGTAAGAATTGGCCCATGCAGAGCGCTATTGTCCATGCTGCGCAGATTTTGATCCAACAAACAGCTTGGTATCGATATCACGACAGTCATAAATTTCCCAATTTTTTCAATATCCTCACGACATTTTTTCAAATAATTGATTCCAGAATTTTTCAATGAGTTACAGAACATCTTCATCGCATCGTGCAAGGTTAGATTATAGATGAACTTGCATCTCTCATCGACGAACGTCAAAATCGAATTAACAAACTCGTTTACTGGAATTTTCGCGGTAAATGGCATAGAAGCGTTCATCAAATCGTTCGAATAGTCGATGCACTCATTTTCCTCTCTAAACGTTCCCAATATCGAAGAATTTTTTCGCAATACGGGCAATCGGATTTCATGTTGATTATTTTTTTCTAATCTCGGAGCCCCGATAGTTCGAGATATTTCGACAGATAAATTCGAAGCTGTTTGCGAATTATTATCTTGCCCAGCATTGTGAATTTCCGAATCGGCGATTGATTCCAACAATAATCTCAAAAGTGCCACACCGTCTCCCAAACAATGATGCACTCTGAAGAGCACCAGTCTCGTCATTTTCCGCCCCTCAACGTCACTCTTCACTCCCGCAAACGCTCCTTTCGTTTCTCCACAAATTTCGGACGTTGAATTTCCACAAGTTTTGAAAATTAAAATTTCCCACAACGTCGAATGATTTCTCGGTAAAGATTTGTTCGTTGCTTTCGTCAATAATGTTTTTAAAAAATTTCCATCAACATCGTTGCACTTTCCGTCGCATTTTTGGTGATCTCCGTTCTCGTCGATCCATCGAACACGTTCGTCAATCGCGAGATCAACATTTTTTTGCCAATAAAAATAACCATATTCCTTCCGTCTGATCCAATTGAGTTTGTCAAAACTCGACGATAGCAATCGATTTTTTATCAAATTTCTGAAGTCCGACAAAAATTTTTCGTCGTTCGGGCAATCGTTATTTTCCAATACCGCGAGTACGTTTATGACGGAAAGGGCCGTGGATTGTTCCAATGCCCAGACGCAATCCGTTCCATCCAAAAGTCCAGCGAAATCGTCGGTCGATTGAAATTTTATAGCAGCTTCTACGATTTTTCGGTAGACGAGGAAGATTATCAATATCGTCGATACCAACGGAGCCAACAGAATAAAACTTATTAGATTGATAATTCCGACGGTTATCTTTCTCAACTTCGCTTCGAGACAAGCATCCAGCTGGAACTAATGGAAGACATTTTTTTAAAAATCGTTCTTAAATTAAAAAATTGAATTGTTACAATTAAAAACATTAGGATCCGTTCGCGTACCTTAGGTGTAGCGATTTTGAAGTCAGCAACACAGGCAATGAAAAATCCGGTCAGTATTCCAAATTTGGCAGGATTGTCGAAGAAACAAACGTCATCGAAATTCGTTTTGGTTGCGTTTTGCGTGGACACGAGATCGTAGGTCAGCGAAGCATTTTCAAAAGTTCGCCACACCAAATCCCACACTTCGTTCGAAGCTGTATTATCCATAATCTCCATCTGAAACACATTATTTATCGTTTACCTCGCCTCGAAGATTTATCGAAGCGATTTACCGTCTCTAATGCCATAAGTCACGCTGACATTTTTTTTTACTCACGCTTTTTCCTGGTAATTATTCCAGCGGTGGCGAGAAAAAAAAAAAAAGAGTCGGATAGCGCGAGGCACCGACTGAAATATATCCTCGGGGCACAACGGCTTTTATACGAACAACCTCCGACGTTTTCGCGCTGCTGCAAATCCTGTTACATGACTCGACTTAAATTCTCTTCATCTCGTTATGGTTTACTGACATAATTGTTGCGTCGTTTATTTTTTTCGCTTCGTCGAAGACGAAAGCATCTTCGGTGCTTTTTTATTTATGTATATTTAGGATGACGCAACAGGGCGATAGATTATTAATTATACAGCGTTCGAAAATTTAATGATATCTCTATATAATTTTCTTTACATTCATACGATTAAATGTAATTTTACAATCGTTGAGACAATTTAATTTAAAAAATATTGTATTGTATATTATAAAAAAGAACAAATTTAATGCTACAATTACGCGATTGGTAATAAATATCCAAACTATCGATTGTCACGAGCTCAATCCTCATTTCCCAGTGAATCAAGGCTGCTGCTTCTCTGGCTCTTCAGGCAGTTGCACTCGCGTCTGGCTTCCCGAAGAAATTCCCGAAGAAGCGAATTTTCTCGAGCCAAACGATCGCTTCTTCTCGTCTCCCGAGCCAGCAAAGATGCTTTGCTCGGTATCAAGGTCATTTCAGAATTAATTAAACTCGCGCTATTGCCATTTGCTTTTTGCAAAGCGTCCTGAGGAAATAACACGTGTTTATCAATATTGACCGAAACACGGAAGTTTCGTGAAATTTTTTTGTACTTGAAGAGCGTCGATCGAACCGCGAAGCAGGACCTCCTGCTCGTCCTTTCGTTTCTTCAAGGTTAAATACTTGGTGCAAATACTCTTCACCGTTTCTTCCCTCTGAATGAGACTCTCAGCCAGGTTCAAAAGTCTCTGCTCAAGAACGTCGATCTAAAGAAATTCGAAAAAAAAAGAAAAAAGAATAACGAAAAAATGTAAAATAAAAAGATGGATACCAAACAGAAGTTTGCATCGACCTGCTTTCTTTTTTCTTCCAGAATAGTATTTTTCATAAAAATTTCGCTCTTCAGCCGTTGGTTCAGCTTCAACAGTGCGTCATACCTTATTAAATAACATCTCTTACGTAACGTCACGCAGCTCTGCACGGATAAATAGTTATTGCGCAAATAATTCCAACCATGTGTATAATTACTTTCCGTGCCAAGTGCGCTGAACTTCTCTGTTCAAGTTTTGCGGTAGATCACCAACGGCTTCACAATCGAAATCCGTTACGTTACGTCTGAACAAATCTGCAATGATCGAGATGCTCAACGGAAAAATTGTTCTGAAGCCTTTGAAACAATTTTGTTCGTCTTCCATCGAGACGTACTGAGCATGATGGCGTTACGTTTGTCAGCTTCTTTCAATTCGTTCGACAAACTTTTCTTCTTCGTCTTTAGCGAAGAATAACGAAGCCATAGCTCAGCTTCGAGATCCCTCGATGATTTTAAACTCGAATCAAGGGAATCAATTGTATGGCGAATCGCAATTAGCTTCGACAGACGGAGATTTTGACGACGGGGTGAGGATTCTTCATGGCAAATTTTGAGAACCATATTGTTGAAGGTTTAAACATTTGTTATTTAATAATACAGTAGCAACAACTCGTAGGACGAGATGTGATCTTCGAAATTCGAAAATTTCGAGCAGATAGGTTTGTACAGCAGGAAAAGGACTAGCGAATGCATTGTGTATATGTACTTTACCTAACAAATCATAAAATTGCGGGAAAAGAATGAGATACAAAAAAGGCGGGAATTTATTACACAACCTATCATGACTCGATCGAAGACTCACTTCCATCTGCTTCGCCATCGGCGGATCGTGACAAATCATTGATTTCTACGTTGGAGTAATCGCGGTTGTTTGTTATATCTTCACTCATAAGTAATCGGACAGATGCTTACTCTACGGGCTTTTATTCGTGACATAATTAGCGATAAAAATGGATAAAAAGTTTCGTTGGTGTCATGGTTACCATCGGGTGAAACAATAAAACGGATTGCCTACCGATTTGCCTTAAAAATTGATCGGGGGATATTTTTTTATTCCGGAATTTCATGAGTTAGCGATTGAATGACCTACACATAGAAAAGACACAGCATTGAGCACAACTAAGCTTTGAATAAAATATTTAATTATATAAATTGTTTATTGAGTACTTTTCAAACATTTTCTTGGTGAGTATTGGCTCTGAATATCACAAAAAATAAAAAAATAGATCAAAATGTGATGGAACGTTTCGCGTAAATGTCGCGTAAATTTAACAAAAAATCATCACTCTAATTTCATCAGTTGAGATATCATTACGCAAGGTTTACTAAAAAATACGCGTGAACGCGTGAATTGGACGAATAAACTTGTTTTTTTACGACAAAACGCTAGAACTCCCCAAATCCATTCTTAATATACACAACGTCGAGGTTACTTTCTTCATATTCAATCAAATAAGAAAATACGACGTTTCCCACGTCCCCTGAATTTTTCCGAACGAAATTCTCATCGCATCTTAAAATACAACTGATCGCATTAAAATCAATCTTAAAAAATAAAATTGTCCAAATCCCGCGTTTGAATTTGCCGCGCATGCGCTTCCCGATCCCTCAGCCGGGACCCTAGACGCCCGTGCTCCCATGGCGTCCTAGGAACATTGGCGTCGCGCTTTTTTTTCCAGGGTTTTCTTCAAACGGTTTGTTGTCAGCAATGACAAATACATGATGGCCGTTGCCACCGAACAGTGAAACGCGTATACGGAACTGTCGCGATTCCGAAAATTCGGTCTGTTTTCACACCTCGTATAAGTTTGTTAAATCGCGCGTGTGACGTGACGCGTTCAATCGCGATTACGGTGATCGTGAAAAAGTGTTTTATCCATCGTGGGCGAGACAACGCTGATCGAACGAGGACGGTGAAAACACGGGTTGCTAAACCGCGTTCGCGGAGGTAATATTGACGATTTTTCGTCGAGACGCTATCAACATACAAGCGTTTGAAACTTTCTTACGAGTTTCGCGTTTGATCCAATCGCATTTTTCACATATCGACGATATCAAAAATTCTCCTGGCCCGCAATTTTCTTTTGTTTACGCCTTGTCACTTGGGCTTTTGTTGTGTGCAACCGCGCGCCGCTCCGAGGCCAGTGTATGAGAAACGACATGCGCGTGTGTTGGTGCTACGTCGTGTATGTCCGTCTCACTCGTCGCGGCACGTACGCTACTCTCACACAACCTTCCGGGCTCGGCTTATAACCTCAAAATTTCATTCCAGATGTCGATTTTAATGCGGAATTTAATTTTGGAGTGCGTTAGAAATATCGAGGAATCGGCGATAGTTCGATGGCTCGTAGAGAAATAAATGATGGAGATGAAAATGATTGTTTGTCGAGAGAGAGAAGTTGGGAGAGAAATGGCTGTGCGAGGAGGTCCATCGAGATGAGATTTTCTTTGGTGATGCTTGCGGTTTTGTTTGGCCAATGATTTTTGGCATCTTACGTTGTTCGAAACCTCGATGATTCGCAGAATTGTTGGGCACAAAGTTTCGGAGCTGCGGCGTCGCGATTCGCACGTTTGGAGTAGATGCACGTTGGACCCAATGCTCGTCCGTCGAATGCTCTGGTTCGAACAGACGAATTTCCCCCACTGATTTTGGGCACATTCGCTTCTACAAAATTCTCACTGTTTTCTATGCTTATTTCTTGCTCAAACCTTGATCATCTTTTTAACTCCTGATCTTTATGATTTGTCAAACTATTTACCGAACAAAGTTTTGTGGGAAAATGGACAGAAAAATGCAGCTGTGAGGCGAACCGAAATGTTGTTGGGATATTGATAAATATTTGTTACCAAACCATATTGAATATGAGAATTCAGAAACATCAAACAATCAATTTATATTTTCTTGCCATTAGACACATATAGTGAAACGTCATGTGACAAAGCTTGGATTTAACCCAGATTAGAAAAAAATATGTAAAATGCCTACTTGTATCAATCCAATACAAACATGTGGAAAGTTGCAGTTATTATTTTGATTCTGCCTCAATTTTGAAGAATGTATATTCTCATGAAACTGACTCAGACAACTAGTCCTTGATTTTCTCAAAAAATTTAGAATTTCTGTTATAAACCTTCCGTACATAAGACGAATGTTTGCGATTAACCTCAATCACAAAACCTTACCTTTTCTTTACCATCTTCTGGGTATGCCGCAAATATTGCACCGTTGGCAAGTCTTGTCACTAAAAAAGAAACCATTCTCAACAATAAAAACATAGCCCTGTAAAATTTTTATTAATCTACGGTATTACGATCAAACGTTGTTCGTCCATTGACAGGAGACTAGGATTTAATTAAAGTTATCTGTAGCCATTGTCCTCAACAAATATTTGCAACCTGTTCCAAATTCTAATAGTAACAATATTTTCTTTCCGTTGCAGTTAAAACCCAACCATGACGGCGGAGCCGACGTGACACAATTCACCGAAGAAGATTAGAAAAAAAGTAAAAAGATCCCGGGAAATATCAAAGCAAAGAATCGAAAACCCGCCGCAGTTACCTGGCAAATGTTATTCACGATGTACAAAGTCTCGACGTTCGTCTGAACAATCGAACAATGTCAGCGAATTATTTCTCGCTCTTAGATTTAGGATAGGCTCCGATGCCGATACACGAATCAGTCGGAGTTCGAACTAGATATCAAAAAATTTATCTATAAGTCTGGAGAACTCGCTGTTCGATCCTTAAAAATTAGTCTCTCCCAAGAATAACACAAAAAAGAACACAACGACAACAGAAACGGACGAAAATCTGAAACCGAAGATCGTTCGCTAGATGGAGAGGTGCTTGATGGCGGAAGATGTTCAAAAAATCGACATTTGTGTCAGGCAAATGTTGTTAGCCGTCAGACGCGCCACTCGTAGAAACGACATTAATTCAACGAAGAGCTTATCGAGTCAAGCAATTAGAAAAAAATCTAAAAATGTACGTGTACTGAGGTACGGGTGAAACGCTAAGCTACATGAATGTCAGGAGCAGGCGACGTGGGTCGTAGACGCGTTGAGTGGCGCCGTAGCGCAAACGTCCATCGCATTTTATTACAATAGTGCCCATAAATTTCGAAGGTGAGACATTAACTCAAAATATTGCTCTAAAATCGTGCACAGTTGGAAAAATATTCTACGTAACGTGTATATATTTGTTATCACAATTTTTATTGAACACGCGTAAGATAAGCGCTTTGGCATTTCAAATTGTGAATTTTTGTAACGCAGAACCGCTTCTTTTTTTCTTCGTTCGCAAAAATTTTATTATTATATATTATTGCTTCATATATTATCATAATATTATTATTTACTATGACCGACTCGTACATTCATTTTATTTGGAACTTTACACACAAGCTGTGCTCGAAATTTGTCACAGAATTTCCATGACTGACTTCATTATCATCTTATTAAAATTTGTTTTTTTTTTTTTTAATTATCGTTCAGCAGGTAAAATATACCAGAAACGAAAAAGACGAGGCTGAAACGGTGGCTGTACGCTGCCTAGGATTACGAGGTGCTGCGTGGGCATGCAGCAGCCTCAGACACGCCCGCTCCTCGGGGACTCTGTATCCTCTACAACTTCCCCGACCGCACGTCGTACGAATTCCGTTGCTGTACTTACGCATCAACAGGTAAAATTTTCACCCTCTCACACTTCTCACAATCAACCGTGATCCATTTCTCTGATCGTTCTCGTGGTTCCATCAGTTGCAACAACTACAACAACTTCAGGCTCAAAATTCGACTGGACAACCACTCACGTTCGCTTTGCAGCAGTCGTCGAACAACGTGAGTTATCCATTTGGTTTTGCCAAAAACAATTACCGAAAAAATACTACACAACGATACCAGCACGATTTAATATTTTCCTCCAAGTCTTGTGTATTTCCACATTCAATAAATGCCTCGACACAGCCCCCAAAAATGTCCCCCAAACAGTCCAAATCAAAACCATCCAGACGCATCGTAATTTTCGATTCTTTTTTCTCGTTCCAGCCACAAGAGCAGAGCAATGGATCGGCGACCGGTAATCACATAGTATACCTGAATCAGTTGAGCCAGCTGAATCAGAGTACCATCAATCCCCAGGGGACTGGTATGGGCCTACCCCCGGCCACCCCCACTTTCGGGGTGGGCCTTAACATGGGACTGCCTCTATCGCTGCTCAACACCAGTCTCACGTCACTAACCTCAAACGTGATAACAACGTCGAATCCGTTGCTCAATCTAGGTCTCAATCCCGCCGGTCTCACAGCCGTTAATCCGGGTTTGAATACCCTAAACGCGCTCAACTCAAATCTACCCTCGAACAGTATTAGCAACGGTCTAACGGGCCTCGGTCAAGACCTCAACGACATAAACACCGGCATAAGTCGTTTGAACACTCTCAATTCAACGACGATTAATTCCGGTATTTCCAACATTAATTCCGGCATAAACAACGTTAATCCAACCCTGACGAGTCTAAATTCAACGATAAATCAAAATTTCGCGACTCTAAACGACAACAATTCGGGAGTAACGAATCTCAACGCTCTCAACACCAATCTAACACCTTCGAGCATCAATTCAACGTTGAATCAAAGTTTCAACAGATCGTTGAACGTTTTGAGCACGAATTTGACACCCTCGAGTAGTTTGAATTCTTGCAGCGCGAGTTTTCCATTTCAAACTATACAGAGCATACAAAGTTTGGCTCCTCACATCGTTGGATCGAACATTGCGCACGTGCCGAGTTCGGCAATTTCGCAGCATCCGATATCGAGCGCATCGTCGATATCTCACGCGGCGAATTTGGGTTTGAGCTCGAGCGTGTTCACGAGCACGTCGAATACACCGATATTGTCGACGACGGCGAGTGCGAATCATCCGTCGAATGTGAATAACAATCAAAACGTTCATCTTGGGAATATGCATACGAATTTGCCAACAGCTTCGACGGCCAACGTGCCGCACATGTCAGGAGCTAATGATCCAACATCTGCCCTAAGTCACGTGTCGACGTTGAATTCGAGTCATCAAACGAATTTTTCGGGTCAAAGACAATTCGCCCAAGTGCCCAATTCGGGTTTGACGACGTCTTTGAGTCACGGAGGTTCGAATCAGGGTAGCAATACCGTTAAATCGGTGCAAAATATACAGAATCAGAACGTCAGTTCGCCAGGAAGTCCTTTTTCGATTCCCCTTAAGAGTCCAGCGTCGAATATCGCACCGCCCACACCGAGCCCGAGTCCCAACAGACTTTTGCTACGAAGTCCGGCTTCGAATTCCATACAATCGAGCCGAAATAGCCCGAGTCCGGTCGCTAATTCCACTGGAAACGCGAATTTTAGCATGCAACTGCAGAGTCCGATGCAGAGTCCGCTGAGCGTTGGACAGATACAGAGTCCGGCGCCCAGTCCGTATCCACCCGCGAAGAGTCCTCATCATTTAGGCGCTGGGAATACGTTGAACAACAGGAGTCCCGCGCCGGGTGGAAGTCCAGGACCGCCTGTTGTAAGTGTAACCGTATTTGTCTCGTTGTTTCTCTTTTTTTTTGTATTTACAATTAATTTAAAGATTTTGGTTGATGAATTTGATTTCGATATTGGCGGAGAAGGGTCGAAATTTAATTTCGATTTGGAAATTAAATTTTGGATGAGAATAGCTATAGAAGTATATCTGGGAAGGGAACGAAGGGAAAAATTCGATTTTCTATCGAAAATAATCGAAATATCGATTTTCTCGCAATATGGATTTTATTATTATCATTATTATTATTGTTATTATTATTATTGTTATTATTATTATTATTATTATTATTATTATTATTATTATTATTATTATTATTATTATTATTATTTTTATTTTTATTATTATTATTATAATTATTATTATAATTATTATTATTATTATTATTATTATTATTATTATTATTATTATTATTATTATTATTATTATTATTATTATTATTATTATTATTATTATTATTATTATTATTATTATTATTATCATTATTATTATTATTATTATTATTTTCAAGAAAGGAAACCATCATCATGAATTTAAATATCTAAAATAAAATTGATTTCGTCGAATGCAAAAGATACCGAACAAAAAAAATCATCGACTAATCGATCACCAATCTATAATATCTCGTATCTATCAATATTGGTCGAATAATGTCAACTTCTACGAGCCAAATTGATCTATTTCACCAACCACGAGAACCTTCAAATCTCCCTCCAATAAGAAATAATGTTTTTTGCGATTTCAGGTAAGGCCCAACACACCCATACTGCAACAGGGCATGCAGGTACTTCAGATAATTCACGGAGCGCCTCAGGGCTACCAGCAATCGTCGCAGCAACTCGTGACCCGTGCTCATCTCTTCGGCAATCAACAGATACAAATAGCTCCTGCCAAACCGCCCAAACAACCGCCCCAGATTCTCCCCAAACCGCCGCATCAACAGGGCGTGACGTCGCAGCAGAAACAAAGAGTCACCACGACCATAACCAGTCAGGTGAACCAACAATCGCAACCCCAACTCGTTTTGGCAAGTCCTCAGCAGAGTCCGAACACCGCAACGATGATTCCCACCGCGCAGGGTCTTCTGCTCAATCAGGTATTAAAAAAAATTTAACAATAAACGAAGAAAAAACAAACAAACAAAAAAAACAGAAGAAATGAAAAAAATAAACGAAATTATTACATTTCTATCCTAAGGACGAAAGGGAAATGGCAACGTCACAACTCTCGCATGTTTTCACCGCCATTGTCATTGTCATTATCAACTGGGGCTCGGCAAAAACTTGCTTTTGTAATTAATTTTCAATCGCAAAACCCAATCATGCTTTTTCCAAACAAATTGTACAGCTGCGTTTTCGGCGGAGATAATTAATTTTTCGTACGTTGCACTTGGAGAGGTCGAATATCAACGGGAATGGAGTAGATGAAGGGATTGAGTAACTGCTCGACGAGCGAGACAAAAATATATTTCACCAACGTCGATGAGAATCTTGCAAAGAGATGAATTAAGTTTTTCGCAAATTAAAACAAATCGGAGGAACCACGATTTCCTTCAAGCGAGAGATAAACTTTTTATCAATCATTCTGTCATTGATTTCGAATGTAGTAGTCAAAAGTTGCTTCAATAGTTTTCCAAATTTTTCAAAGTTTCAGTACATTTCCGATCAAACTGAAAAAATATTCGCTCTAACGAAATTTCACGATTAAAATTAAAAATAAAAATATTACATACGAAAGAAATCA
>OZ020174.1:9975805-10144777 GCA_963971145.1 Sussaba pulchella | reverse complement strand
AAACGCAGGCGTGAAGAATGGAGCAATTTTCACGGGTATTCTTTCCCATGAAGAACAAATGTTTCACAAGGTTATTCTTACCTCTCGTGCCGAATGAAACGCGCATTGGGATAATTCGTTGCTCCGTCGCTCGTTTCGACGCACAACCACGGGATAAAACGGATGCCTGAGAGTCAGACTCTGTAGGATGGGAAATTCGCGGTTTAACGATGCTTCGATGCTCGCAACGGGATTTCTCTGGGTTATGGGAAATAATCGTTCCGGCCGGGTGAGCTTTCTCATGGCGAACGCTTCGTCATGAACGTCGGCGACGTAATGAGAAACGAAAATACACGCGAGATTTTTTTTCTTTTACATTAAGTCGCCGAGCTGTGAGACTAAATAATATTCTTTTGGTACAATAATAGATTCAATATTAATAATATTAGGTTTAAATATTATAATCATTCTTAGTTCATTTGTGTATTTTTTAATACTCGTTTTTAAATTTTTTGATACTCGGAAAAAATCCTAGTTAAAAGATGCAACCGATAAAAAATACCATATTGCAGCAATAATAATGCATATATCGAATTCTTCCATGCAATTACTTCATCACACGTTTTTCAACACCACACGTTCGTCTTTTCCTTCCCAATGTTCGAACTTTTCTTTCCCATTCGTTCTCACTCGTTCTTCATTACGTTTCATCTTTCGATGCTTCCAAAATCAAACGATCGTATTTCCAACGTTATCTCGAGTTACCCTCATAATCTCGTGTTTCCCATATATATACACATGTGAGTACACTTCTTCGCAATATCAATATTTGCTTTCCCACTCTCATTTCTCCCTTCTCCTTCGTGTTATCCCGGGTTGCCTTTGAAGATCCTACGTTCCGCGTAGAAGAGAAAATGGATTTTCTCTCCCTTCCACAACTTTTATTCTCACCCTCCGGCCACCATCGCCTCCCCATCTACCCATCGCCACAGAGACGGTGGCTTTTTTTCCGCACTCACGAGACATCGGAAAAAGAAAGAAAAAAAAATACGCCCTAAGTTCACTTCCCAGTCATTTCAAAACGAACGAATTTTTCTTCCTTTTTCCCCAAAATCTACTCGCGCTTTTGCCGATTCATTTATCAAAACCGAATTACGACGATTTCGTGTACGAAATCTTCTTTCTACGAACGCGAGTTTCATTCACGTCGTGAAAACTGAGCCGCGGCTAAGCCGCGGCTTCTTTCCACGATTTTTCGCGTCGTCGAGTGAAGAGGAAAGAAAGAAAGATTCTCAAAAAGTACAAACCTCAGTGGCAAAGTGGGAGAAGAAGCCAAATCAATTTAGCGAGTCTGTACGGAGTCTGGAAGGAAATCCGGC
This sequence comes from Sussaba pulchella, assembly GCA_963971145.1. NCBI lineage: Eukaryota > Metazoa > Arthropoda > Insecta > Hymenoptera > Ichneumonidae > Sussaba > Sussaba pulchella. The sequence goes on along the minus strand of OZ020174.1, from coordinate 10,143,419 downwards.
CCTTGTGAGATCCATAGAAATTGAGAGGCATAAAGAGCGAAGCGTATAGTCTCGGCGGCTCAAGCTCAAAGCTTTAGTCGTTGAGTATCCGGTATCCGGATCTCGTGTAGGCCGAAGCTTCTCTCGTTTCGAGTCTCGACTGTAGAAGCAGTAACGTCTCCGACTCGATTCTTCTTGATTTGCCAAGCACGTTAAATTCGGGGCTAATCGTGAAATTTTTTTTTTCAATTTTTTCAATGGCCCGGAAGACTGATAATGAAAATAATTTATTATTATCATTTTTGTTATTAGTTTTCTGGACTACTGAAAAAAATGTTACGATTAACCGTACGAGCTTCGATTGAAGCTCGATTAAACGAGCTTCATAAAAGAAATAATAATAATAATAATCATAATAATAATAATAGAGAAAAAATAGAAAAAGAGAGTAGAATTATTATTATAATAATAATAATAATTATTATTATTATTATCATGATCATTATTTGTAGACATTTTAAAATAAATCAATTAACCTATGATGATAATAATGATAATAATAATATAAGCGAAGGGTCTGAAACGAAGAATCGATCGATTCGTTTCGTTATTATTGTCGCAGTCTACGCTCACGAAAAATTTTCCCGCACGAATAAGGGTGAATCGCAGCTCGTTGGGGCTCGGACCCTGTTCTTCCGCTTCTCATTACTGTTCACCCACCAGGAACAAACGTCTGTTTCACTTCAGAATCTATCAATGGATTCGATATATACGTGTGCTTACATAGGTAACTATCACCGTCGCACACGATCATAAATAAACGTGATTCATGAGCAGGCTGCACTATTTCAAGGCTCATGTTTAAACGTCGATGAAGTATCGTCGACACAGTGAACTCATTTAAAATGAGTACATTTTTATTCTATCTGTGGTTTTTTTATTAATGTGGATTTGCAATTTGTTTCCAAATCTTTAATTGTAAGTTGAGATTATTTTCTTCTTGGTTTTCTTGAAAAAAACTTTCATGTTGTATTTCAATCTGTATAAAAGAATGAGGAAGCAATAGACACATTTCATATTGCAAACTCATTGAACAAAAAAAAATTTGATTTAATTCGTTTGTCGTCTTTCTTTGGATCATATTATCACGTTAATTTCGTTTAAGGGCCGAATTGGAGGTGGAACGTGTAAAATCGAGGGACGGGAAGAGTTTCCAACCGTTGTGCATGGCCCAGCATTACCAGATGTTCAAGATCTACCGTAGACCCGGTGAAACCGTGGACGAGCAGATAATACTGGACAGAGCAACTTCCGGGGACCATATCATAGTCGCTCATCGCAATCAGGTATTTAATGACGAAATGAGCAACTCACGGTTACAATGATACGCATCAATGTCCCCAGCATATGTTTAAAAAATTATATTTTTCGACCGATCTCGGTATAGTCAGTCCCCTTAATTTACCCACCCCTATCTATTGAGAAATGATTTAAAACCCCAAGACAAGAACCTTCGAAATTAAATTTCAGGGAATACACAGGAACACTTTTTAGAAACAGTTCTTCTTTCCGAAAATGCAAACGAAAAAAATAATCGATTTTTCGCTAGATATACCGCCTTAAGGGACACCCTATTATATACATGTACAATGATCACATTCCCACGCGAGGCACCAGTCATTAAACATATCCAGCATCGTTCTCTCCACGCGCCATACAAATAATATACACGGTGCAAAAATATCATTAGCGTTACTTACGATCTCTGTAATTACATTACTAAACGCCTGAGTACGTACAGCTTCATCATCCACGCTTCGTCGACTTTCCTTTTGCTTGTATTACAATCCTCCTGGAATATTCTCGATGGTTCCAAACTTTTTTCTCTCTATTTTTTTTATTATTATTAATTTTTTTTTTCATTTTTATATCTATCTGCATTGCGCAACAAGATCTACCGACGTAATAAACTAGAGACTCCGACACGCACGCGTTAAACACGGTTATGACTATTATACGAAGCACATTTGGTGTAATCACGGTGTTGCAAATATATATTTTTGTACGTACGTGTGTAACGAATATTAGGCGCCCCGCTGGGAAACTATTTACTCGTGAAATCATTAATTCCGCTGGTGCATAAAATCGCGAGAAGTTCCGTGCAATTGCGCAGAATTCACTGAGCTCAAGGTTTCTATAAATGGTCGATCGAATCACTCGATATCATATTTAAATTAAAAGTATTTTAATTAATCATTTGATCGGGATTTGATCAAATGGGATCAAATTAATTTCGAATAATCCAAAGCGAATTATTTAAAATACTTTCATTGGGAAATTATCATGAATTATCATTGCTATTAAATATTAGAATTAATTGTAAAACGGTAATTCATTCAAATCTAATTGTTATTATTGCAAAAATGTCAAAAAATTATATTTTCTCGTAATAATCAATCACGAGATCAAAAAACCACGTGAAAAATCATATTTCTCTCTACAATTGCTTGAATTGTTTCCCAGGAACACTCAATTCGTGCGAAATAGCTTTTTGTACGGAATCACACGTGCCCTTCACTCTTTCGCTGAATGGTCCCCTCAAACAATTACGACTCGTGCCAGCTGAGCGATACATCGCTTGTATTGTTTGTAATTTCCACGGCAAATCGTGAAAATCTTTGTTCCATGTATTCAGTTCTACAGCGTGCCGGTGAGAGCATCCGACAGAGGACGTATAACGGAGGGTGAATTGATTCAGCAAATTCTCAAGATCATGGAAATACCGGCCGATCCGAGAACTCCACCGGTTGGAATTCTCACGACGGCGAAGCGACCATTTTGGGCACGTGCTAGAACAGAACTGATGAAGAGTAAGTTTTGTTCTGAAATTTCAAACAATAATAATGTATAATTAGATCGCGGCCCGACCTTGGAGTCCTCGTGGGTTCAATCGGTCAAGATTCCCATCGGCATAAATAAAGGGAGCAAGGTTTATGGGTCGAATCAAATTTTAGATCACAGCCGGGGAAAATAAATTTTGTTAGTCGAACAGATTGTTGCTTAATACTACGTAGAAGCGATGGATAAATAGATGATTGAATAATTCAATAATTCAATAATTCAATAATTCAATAATTCAATAATTCAATAATTCAATAATTCAATAATTCAATAATTCAATAATTCAATAATTCAATAATTCAATAATTCAATAATTCAATAATTCAATAATTCAATAATTCAATAATTCAATAATTCAATAATTCAATAATTCAATAATTCAATAATTCAATAATTCAATAATTCAATAATTCAATAATTCAATAATTCAATAATTCAATAATTCAATAATTCAATAATTCAATAATTCAATAATTCAATAATTCAATAATTCAATAATTCAATAATTCAATAATTCAATAATTCAATAATTCAATAATTCAATAATTCAATAATTCAATAATTCAATAATTCAATAATTCAATAATTCAATAATTCAATAATTCAATAATTCAATAATTCAATAATTCAATAATTCAATAATTCAATAATTCAATAATTCAATAATTCAATAATTCAATAATTCAATAATTCAATAATTCAATAATTCAATAATTCAATAATTCAATAATTCAATAATTCAATAATTCAATAATTCAATAATTCAATAATTCAATAATTCAATAATTCAATAATTCAATAATTCAATAATTCAATAATTCAATAATTCAATAATTCAATAATTCAATAATTCAATAATTCAATAATTCAATAATTCAATAATTCAATAATTCAATAATTCAATAATTCAATAATTCAATAATTCAATAATTCAATAATTCAATAATTCAATAATTCAATAATTCAATAATTCAATAATTCAATAATTCAATAATTCAATAATTCAATAATTCAATAATTCAATAATTCAATAATTCAATAATTCAATAATTCAATAATTCAATAATTCAATAATTCAATAATTCAATAATTCAATAATTCAATAATTCAATAATTCAATAATTCAATAATTCAATAATTCAATAATTCAATAATTCAATAATTCAATAATTCAATAATTCAATAATTCAATAATTCAATAATTCAATAATTCAATAATTCAATAATTCAATAATTCAATAATTCAATAATTCAATAATTCAATAATTCAATAATTCAATAATTCAATAATTCAATAATTCAATAATTCAATAATTCAATAATTCAATAATTCAATAATTCAATAATTCAATAATTCAATAATTCAATAATTCAATAATTCAATAATTCAATAATTCAATAATTCAATAATTCAATAATTCAATAATTCAATAATTCAATAATTCAATAATTCAATAATTCAATAATTCAATAATTCAATAATTCAATAATTCAATAATTCAATAATTCAATAATTCAATAATTCAATAATTCAATAATTCTTGGACACAAACTATTTCTTCTATTTTATTACTACATCCAAATCGTTTCTCCTATCTTTCGCCAAATTATCGAATGACTTATCGTCATCAGCACAAAATGAGCGAACTCGTCGGCAACTTTTAATCGCCGCCCTCTGCAAAAAAAAATTTTTGTTAAAAAGCGCGGGTCTCATCATCGTCGTAATTGGTCAAATTAAATGTTTTCTCGGCAACCCGAACAATCTATATAATTACAGCCAGACCGCGAACGAAACATCAACGATACCCGGACGCGTCTCTATTGCAACCCCTTCGCTATAATTATCCGTTCGTTCCTCGTCTTCGTACCAATATTCGCAATATTCCCCATTAGCGTACCCCGGGAGAGACACGCGCCCGCGCGAAGCTGCGAGAAAAGCGGGAGCTTACTCAACCGACAGCGATGCAGGCCTCGCGACGACCCCGCGAACGTCAGCCTAACTGTTAGCAAATCGAATGAGCTATGCGATAACGAGCTAACGACGAATCCGCGGTCGCTTGTTACACTCGAGTTCAAAATACACACAAAATAGACAAAGCTGCAGTCAAGATGCAGAAACTTTCGATAACTTTCACTTTAGCTTCTCTCTGCCGCAACGATTGTTTCATTTATTGATTTATTTATTTATTTTACGCTGCTGTCTAATGAATTTTATTTCTGAATCGTTGAAACTTTTTTCACCTCCGTTTTTTTTTTTTCTAAATTTATTCGAACGACAGACGAGCAAAATCGTCACAATCTCGAACTCCTGGAGCGTTGTCTGTGCGTGGTTTGCATCGACGAGGACATTTTACCATCGACGTTCAACGAGCCTCTGAGAGCCGAGGATCGATGGATCAACGATCGAGACTACGCGAACGTGCTTCATCACGCTATTCACGGCGGTGGCTCGAGACACCTGGGCGCGAATCGTTGGTACGACAAGACCTTCCACGCCATACTCGGCAAAGTAAGTGCACGTCTGCGGGATTTAAAAAATACAGAACGAAGAGAAAAAAAAACCGTTGCTCGGAAATCTCCGCTCTCGAGTGTACAATGAAAATTAGTGAACAAAGAAATCTTAGCTAGGCCTGCGAGTTGCGCAGTTGGTCTGCAGGTGGGACCCCGATGAATATGCTCATGGAAATAGTAGGAAGTGCTAATTTGCACGGTTATTACTTTCGTACTTTCTATACTTCTCACTGGTGTCCCCGCGGAAGCGATTGAAGCGACGAAAGAAAACATGGACGGAAATTCGATATTTGCACTATCAATTGCGTGGCGATGGGACGCACAAACCTAACCTTTGCTATTAGTTAACTAACCAGCTATCATTTTATCATTCTGTTATTTTATCATTTTATTATTTTAACATTCTGTTATTTTATCATATTATTATTTTATCATTGTATTATTTAATCATTTTATTATTTTATTATTATATTATTTTATCATTCTATTATTTTATAATTTTATTATTTTATCATTCTATTATTCTATCATTTTATTATTTTATCATTCTATTATTTTATCATTTCATTATTTTATCATTCTATTATTTTATCATTTTATTATTTTATAATTTTATTATTCTATCATTCTATTATTCTATCATTTTGTTATTTTATCATTCTATTATATTATCATTTCATTATTTTATCATTCTATTATTCAACCCTTGATCGTTATTTCAACATTTTAACATTTTATGATTTTAGGATGGTATGTGGGGTCTAACTTACGAGCATTCAGCTGGCGAGGCCCCGGCGATTCTAAAAGCTTTCGAAGAGATCACGGAGAAGGTCGACGCTTTACCACCGCTCGAAGAAAATCTCGTGCCCTCGCACCTGCCGGCTCCCGAAAAACTCGAATGGTTCCTCACCGAAAGAAGTCTCAATGACATGAGAGAAGCCATGACGACATTCGATTCGTTAGTAAATTAATGCTCATATTACCGACCGACTTTCGCTTTATCCGACTTTCGCTTTATCTTTACTCCCCCCCGAAATCGTTGATGAATCCAACGGAGCAGGATTTTAATTGAATCGACCTTTTATATTTGATCCGCAAAAGCCTCGTGGAAGAATTGGACCTCTGCGTCCTATGGTTCCAGGATTACACGAAGGAGTTCGTCAAAACCTGCGGCATAAGCCCCGACGCGTACATACAACTCGCACTGCAGTTGACCTACTTCAGGTGAGAGCAATTGAAATTATTCCGAATTATCGCGATCCCCGCTTGTGCGATTTATGCAATAACCGGCTGGCAATTATACGCGGTCCAGCGTTTCAGGGTCGTACGAGAGTCCGGTTTTTATCATTTTTTTCCTTCAAATGTCTTGAAAAATATCAAGATTCAGACGCATTTACTAATTATGAGATACTTTCAAAGATATCGAATATTTCGAGGTTTCAAGATATCTAAATATTACAATATTTTAAATATTTTAATACTTTAAAGTATCCGAATATTATAATATTTTTGATATCCCAATCCTCCTAGACATTCGAATAGTGCAATTTTTCAATCACCTTGATCCTCCAGACACATCCCAATATCGCAACGCTTCGTTATTCCAATATATCCGATTATTGCACCATTTCGGTATTTTTTTTTTCGGCTATCAAAAATCCCGAACGGTAAATAAATTTCAGTTCGTCACGCAACCCCGGGATTTCGCCGCGGTGGTATTTCACTCGCGAGTTCCAATTCTCGCGGCCGAGATTCCACGAACTCGTTACAACGATCGATCGTCGCTCGGTGAGGAATATATATTTTCGAACCGAGCGACGTTTATATATATATCACGACGGTCTAATATAACGCGCATGACCTCTTCACTTATTCAAACGCCCCCGTCCCGACCGTGCATCACCCGTTACTTACGGTATTAAAGTTCGCCGTTCGATCTTTCCACGAGAATAACCGAACGTCGATACGAAACTTCTTCAACGAATTTTTTGATTTATTTCGTTATTTTGACAGATTGCACGGACGTCTCGTGGCAACGTACGAGAGCGCGGGTATAAGACGTTTCGCGGGTGGGAGAGTGGACGTCATCAGAGGAGCGAGCCCGGAGAGTCTTGCGTGGGTTAAGGCGATGTGCCAGGGAGATCCGGAAATGCAACGAGCCAATCAGGCAAGCAACGTTTATCAAGAGGAAGGCACCAAAAGAGTTCAGTTCACCATTTACAGTGTAACGGAAAATCCTTTCGATTCAATCAATTAGACGTTCTTCGATCGTTGCGGTGATGATTGGATTAAGGGCTCGCGTAAGGCGCGATGAAAACCGAGTAGATGAGGAAATCATTGTGAAGGTTGTAGGGTGGGAGAAAAATAACGTTGTTGGTTTTGGATTTTTTGTTGTTTCAACTGTGAGGAAAATATAACTTTTTTTATATGAATATTATTTTTAATTACTGATGAAGGCATGGTCGACGTTGTAACTTTACTAAATATTATCCAATCTGCGAAAATGAAAGGGGATGTGGTTGAATAAAGTAGTAGTAATTATCTGACGGAGGGAATTATTTTTTTGAATAAAGAAATTACGGTATTTTAAACTTTGGTATGGAATTGTAAAAAACGATGTATTCAATAATTTATGGAAAATTCTCCAATAAAAGAATTAAGAAACCTCTCGTCAGACTGTGGAGAAAATAATTGTTAAGACTTAAACCACAATATTAAAAAAATATCAAAAATTGACTGACTCTGTCTAAAAACATAGTTTTAGAAACAGAGGAAAATAATCATAGTACTTTTAAAAGAAAACATTTTAATTTCTTTTTATAATTGAAAATTTGATAAAAAATGTGAAATCAACAATTTTGTTTTTTTTCACCATGTAACATTTATAACATATTTTTAAAATCACTCGGTTTTCAGCGCTCGCGGAGATATGCGAGCCCTCAATACTGTTCGTGGATAATTGTTTTTTTTTTATTGGCAAAAAAATTGTTGAACAAAAAAGAATGAGTAGTAATGCAATTTCAGTGGTAATCGAGAATCTAAAGGTTCACCTCGACTGGATTAATCATTGAAAAAAATTGTCAAGCCACTGGGAAACGGAATTTTTTTTTTTTCTGGAAGACGAATTATTTACAAAACGTATTCCGATTGTACATACTCCAAATCCAAGGGCCGCCAAATAAATATTTTCCCCAGAGAAATAACTTAATACATCTATATACGATGGTCGAAATAACAGAAGGACCGAACGACAGCCGACAGTCGAGCAAAAAAAAAAGCTCGGGGGATCTCGAAAAAGAGCAATCAATTAAAACGTTGCGGTTTTCGGGTTGTCGAAGTCTAGTCGAGTGTTTGCCCGTTCCTCGGAGAGGTTTCCGGGTCAACAGGAGCCGAAACAAGGACAGAAGTCCTTTTTCACGGTCGGTTCTAGTTGTGGAGGGACCGCGAAATAAAATCAAAAACAAACATAAAAAAAGAAACCAAGTGGCCTATCTCATGGCAAAAGTATCGCGGCGGTGCTTGAAAGTCGATTCGACGAGAATTTTCCATTTGTTTTCCACGCTCGCAGCGCTCTCGACCCCGGTAGGGTCTTCGCCACTGGCCCCGAGGGGTATAGATCCGGTCGTTCTTTCGTTTCAACGTTCTTCTTCGATTACCGCTTTGTTGTTTCAAACCATCGCAACGCGTAGGATAAACCCTCCGGTCCACAGGATCCCTCATTGTTATTATTATTATTATTATTATTATTTTGTACGGTTATTCTTCTTTCAATTGATGTTATTCTATTTTATTTTTGACAATCGTTGTCCTTCTCGCGATATGGGGAATAATTAAAAGTGAGGTTCAATGCATTTTAAACGAGATCCAACTTCGAGCGTGCAGAGGCATTGTAGAAGTGTAATTTTTTTCGACGGCAGATTTATGGATTGTTACTTTGTTGAATGCCGAAAATATTTCGAAAAACGAAGAGAGTTTTTCGAGTCTCAGTATTATGATTATTATTATGATATTATAATTAATATCATAATTATAAAAAAATATCAGATACTTGGCGATAATTGAATAACTTATTTCACGATTAAAGGCAAAATCGTTTTTCAAAAATGTTACCCCCGAGGGCTCTCAATCGATTACCACTGGCGTCATTCGTTCGTAATCCCTTTGCACAAATGTCGGGCTGATCACACTCACCGAATTTTTTTTTCGTTTTGCAGAAAAAAAAATTGACGCACCGCATAATCATCGTTCGAACGATTGCTTTTGTTTTAATTTTGTCGAAACATTTGTTTCAGGAGCAAAAAATCCGCGAACTGTTCGATCTGGCGGTTCGTCGACAAACGAAAGAGATGTCGGAAAACATAAACGGTTTGGGAATCGACAATCATCTGATGGGTCTGAGATACGCTGCGAAAGACATCGGCGAACCGATGCCCGAACTTTTCACCGACGATAGCTACAGAATCGTCAATCACTTCGCTCTGTCGACGTCGCAGGTCAGTATAAAAATTCAAGTCAATATATTAATTCAAGTCAATATGTAAATTCCAGTCAATATGTGAATTGAAGTCAATACATGAATTCAGGTCAATACATAAATTAAAGTCGATATATAAATTAAAGCCAATATAAAAATTAGCGTTAATATATAAATCAAGTCAATATTTCAATTCATGGCAAGTCAATATTAGAATTCAAGTAAATATATAAATTCGAGGCTATAGTAATGCAGGTCAACATTTAAATTCAAGTCAATATATAAATTCAAGTCAATATGTAATTTCAAGTCAATATATAAATTAGAGGCAATATATAATTGAATCCAGTATATAAAATCAAGTCAATATATAAGCTCGAGGCAATATATAAAAGCAAGTCAATATGTAAATCCGAGTCGACATATAAATTCAAGTCAATATATAAATTCTAGGCAATATATAATTAAAAGTCAATACTTGAATTCAACTCCATATACGAATAACCTAAATTGACTGGAATTGATGTGGGTACGAGATACACGCGTAAGGCTTTCAATCGAATCAATGAAACGGTCAGTCCGTTTCAGACTCGACGGTCCATAGAACGTATGGGGAATGTTTTCGACATCAAAGTCGTTCTTCGAATGAATAAAAATGGTGGAGAGTAGAATTGCGCCAGAACGTTTGGCAAAAGAGTAATTAGGATAAAATTGAAAACGACGGTGAGGGGAGGGAGCGGAAAGGGAAAAAGGCTAGTGGGGGGGTCAGAGGGTGGAAGGAGTGCGAGTGGCGTTGAGGGCGCAGAACCCTTCGACCCCCATGGACTCCTCGCCCCTTGAATTCAGACTCAATTTGGCAACAAAGACCAGTTGCCGGTTGCCTTCCTGCGGCGTTTCGCCACCGGATGCAATCCACGCTACGCCGAGAGGAACGGGGGAGTCTCAGGAGGAGGGGGCGGATGTGGTTGTTCACCCTCGAAACAACCGGCGTGACTCCCGTCAGGCTCAGCCACTTGCTTGATCCTAATTAAGGGAATCGATAAATCGCAGCTGCTTTTCGAATCCCTTTGATCATGCGGAAAAAAAAATTTTCTCGGGGATTCAAGGGAAAGAATTTTTGTATACAATCGACTCAAGAATTTATAATAATTGAAATTTCATAATTTCCCTGATTTGAATTTTAATAAAAATAAAACAATGTTTCTTTTCTACTCAAAGATAACAACGAAAAACGACGTAATAGCGGGTTACGGTCCCGTCGTGCCGGACGGTTATGGTTGTGCCTACAACATGAGAAGAAACGGTTTTATATTCTCGGTCTCGGCGTTTCACAGCGACGGAAGAACGAGCGCCTCGCGTTTCGCAAAAGCCATCGAACAGACTCTGCGTGACATGGCGACGATGTTGAAGAACTCGAATCAGCGATAAGCCGAAGAAGATTCACGAATCGAACGAGCGTACGAATAACGAAACGACCGAAAAATCGGAAAACACGTCGCGAATCTCACAAGCACGCTTATAAATTATTTGAAAAAAACGACTTTCTGGATGACACAAGCCCCTGGACGTGAAAATTCGGGGGAAAGGTTCGCCGGAAGATGCGAGATATCTTCTGGGAATTCTGAAGATTGGGATGGATCGAGTACGCCCGATTATATTCAACCCCGTACGGATCCTCCCATTTATTTAGGTTATTTGTTAATTGATTGATTGATTGATTGAGTGATTTATTTATTTATTTATTTATTTATTTATTTATTTATTTATTTATTTATTTATTTATTTATTTATTTATTTATTTATTTATTTACTTATTTATTTATTTATTTATTTATTTATTTATTTATTTATTTATTTATTTATTTATTTATTTATTTATTTATTTATTTATTCATTTTTTTATTTTTTTATTTTTATATTTACTTATTTACTTATTTATTTATTTTTTCAACTATTTATTTATTTATTTATTTATTTATTTAACTTATTTATTTATTTTGTCGCCTTCAACGAGTCCTTTGGGATCCAAATGTCCCCCGTACATAATAATTTCTATTGGCCAAAACAAGACTTACCTATACGCCATACCTTTCGTTTTTAATAACAAAGAGAATGGTTTACATGGAAATTTATTTTATTAACGTTTGGATGGTTAAGAATTCGTTGAAACAAAAGCATCAATTAGGGCTATTCGCTCGTGAGAAAAGAAAGAATCCAGCCTGGGGACCATTTGGTCCTCCGAGAATCCATCTAGGTTGAGCCGAGATATCTTTATCAATGATTCGATGGCTTTATCACAAGCCGCGCACTGGAGAACTGCGTGCTACGGAGTGTTATTTGTCACGAATGAATTATTACATTAGACAAACTATTATATATATCGTGCATACTAGTCGCTTTTGTTAAATAATCATAATCGACGACCGACTTACCCCCGTAAAACAAGCTTATGAACATTCGAGGATGGAATCGCTGACGCTTGCAAGTCGCTTTCTGGTTGAAAAAAAGATTATTCATCAACGAAGTATGTTTGAACAATTTATTCAGTGAAAATGATAAAATTGTGGGTTTTTTTTCTGCATAAAATCAATTGAAATTACTTTAGAAATTTGTAATAATTGAAATTCCACGATTTTGCTTGTTTTGAAAACTCGCTGCTGAAAACTCATCTTCACAACAAAAAATCAAACCAAATAAATAGATCGATTCGTATAAATCGATTAACTTTACAAGTAATCAAAAACTGAAATCTCCTTCAATTATTTAAACTATTTCGCACAAAGAATATTCAAATTTTCGTGCAAAAGAAAAAATCATACGTCGTTTCACGGAATTTGTTCAACACATCAGGAAAAAAAAACATATGAAAACAAAAAATAAAATATTCAATGCGAAAAAACGGTGGGTAAGTCGACGCCTAAAAATCGCATCTTAGTCCATTGTACCGAAATAATTACGCCATCGCCGTAATCCGCGATCGTCGCGGAGATCCTAAACCTCGAATTGCGATAATCGGTGCTCGAGAACGTCAACGATATAGTTAACATACATACATATATATATATAAATATACATAAAGCTGAGAAAAAAAGAAAAATCCGCTGCGTGTATTAGGCAATATAGTTGAGAAGTGATACGTTTGATCGAGTGTAGTAAACGTAGATACGTGAGTAAAAATAGTCCGTCTGTTAAAATCTTTCGTATTAATCGGGAGACAAGAGTTGCCCGGGTTGCCGTGGGATCGGATAAGAATGGAAGAATCTATTAGCGCGATCAATCGGCAACGATAAGAGTTCAGTCGCTGGCATTCGGCGCGAAGCAAAAAGATTCGAAGAAGAAAAAACATACATAAAGGGTGATTCAACAAGAACGCGAATTTTCTTTCCTAAACAAAACACACGTAATTCGGTCGAAATGATTTTCATTCAATTTTACCGTGTTCTCGATTCAATGGCAATTTTCGTATCAAACGCAACATCCGACAAATGCCCGCCGCGACTCCTCCGGAAACACAGAATACGCGTATTAAAATTTTCAATGACGAACGATCGAATTATTTCGACGAATTATTTTCGATCGAACGAACTGAACGATGACGCGGGGGCGTTCACGCGTTTCGCACCGAGCCAGATTCTCGAAAATTTCACATCAAACGGCTTATCGTTGTCTCGAATGGCCGATTATATTGACCGAAAAAAATCACGCAATGCGCGAAATGCATTTTTCGCAGAACGGTCATTTTCATAAACCCCTCCGATCACCTTCGAAACGTTGTTGAACTGTATATCGCTCCATTGCTAAATTTACCCAAGCACGCAAATGACAGTTCTCAAAAAACACATTCGAGCAAACACAAGCATCTCTGAAATAATTGCTGTCAAAGAGCCCCGCTGTTGTTGAATCACCCTTTATATAGAGGAAGAAGAGAAATAATCTCACGGAATCCCGTCGTGCCTCTTCTCTGTCGCAACGGCATTCTAGATGTAGCCAATCTTCGGCATTGGCGCCCGCACAGTAAACTCTTGTCCAATTCTTAGGATAAGTCGTCTTCACGCCATCCGCTGTCGGTTGGCGAAAGTCGGCTTTCGTAGCTCTATCCGTCTATCGCTCTAATCTTCTGATCATTGAAACGTCAAACCCGCGATGCACGCGCGATCGCTGCAGCATTTGCCGACGGCTCGAAAGTCGAGAAGAAATTTTCGCAGTGCCAGGAATCGACGAAATATTGTCAAATCGATTTTTCAAAAAGAAGAAAAAAAAGATTCGCATTTTTTTATCGATCATCTGAGGAGATTTGACAATTTTGTTATAACATTTTTTATTCTACCAATTTCATAGCAAAATTATTTGAAACATTTTTTATACGTATTCGAGAATTAGATAATTATTGATTTTTTTATTTATCATCGTTGGTACAAAAAATTATTTCGCTCGACTTTTTTTTAATGATATAATTTCAATTTAATCTAGATTATTTTCACTTTGAAAATTTATTCTCGAATCAGTTTTATCAATTTCGAATATTAATTGAAAAAAATGGTACCACCTCATCCTTGTTCGAGCATCGAAAATTGAACACACAATCATATACAAACGTGCATAAAATAATTCGTTAAGTTTATTCGCAGAGCGTAACATTTTTTTCGTTGATTAATGAAAACCCGACGTTGACGTCGAACGAATGTTTTATGAAATGTTAAAAAGAGCGCCTTGTTATTCTTCATATACCCCATAATTGTACATTTATTGGGTTTTTCTCGTACCAGAAAAACCGAACATAGCCGCTTAGGTTGTTGCAGTATTAAATGAATCGAGTGTTCCTTCGTTATCGTTAGTTCGTTTCAATATTCTATGTATATTAAACAAATAGCGTTAATGACGTACACACGCGCACGCGTGTCGCAATGTAGCCCGTACGTGCAATATGTGTTCTAAAACTAGTCTTATAAGAACGAAAGTAACTAATGTAACATCGTAGATTAAGGGGTAAACCGCAGCAGTCGTCACTTCTGCTCCTCGAATACTTAAAACATATCGCGAAATGTGATCGCGCCTCTGCGACCAAGAATTATCACACGCATATCAGGCCAACGGTCAACAAACGTAGTGATTTATCATTAACGTCGATTAATCAATCTTCGAACGTCGGAAAGATCGTTTTTTTTCTCCTCAAACAACGTTATTCGCATTAATTTATTATGTACGGATCAAATGATTTTTCAAATATTACAATTATTGATGAAGGATGTGACGAAAGATGTTGTACCAGTGAATCGATACGTTCAGAAAATTTCGATACTTATCGTGTTTGCATTTTGTTATTTGTTGATAATAAATCATCGATTTTAATGAACTATCGAGTTCTTATCGTTCTACCGTCGGCGACGTTCGTTCGGTCCATTTACGTTGAATAGTATGTAATAAATGTTGAAACCTGAAAACTATTAAATCGCCATGTGGGGAAAAAACGGAGTAATAATAAAATCCAGTGTTTAAATACTCCACCTCGAAATGACTGTAGATTTATTTTATTTTAATTTTTTAATATGAAACCACATCTGCGTGTACATCATATGTGTGCTATTCAAACTGATAAAAACCACGTAGATATTGACATTTTTTCCACCCTAAAATACTTTCTTCGTAACTGCTACCAACGTTGTGGAGTCAATTGCAAAACGAGAGAAAAAGGATCATCAATCTATCGTATAAATTCGATTCGTCGTCGAATACGCTGTGGGCGTGTCGCAATTGGTCGTTTAAAGAATGCTACTTCGATGATGAAACTTATGGTAGCACATCCCAAGCCAATTGCGAGAATCACAAAGGCGAATCTCAAATCTTCGAAAGTCATTATCCTGACCTCCTCATCCTGATCATGATTTTCATAGGATTCGAGAGTATTCATTGCGCCGGCCAGCTCTCCGGAATACAGAAGTTCCGCGATGCCACTGGCCGCAACTCTACCATGAATCGTGTTGACTCTTTCTTCGAGAGGCCAATCCTGTCGTATCAAATACTCGAGATAGACGGTGCCAATCGGTTCTCGTGACAGGTGTAGCTTGAATTCCGCTGCTTCGCCGATGAGCACGACTCTTTCGTTCGCGCAAGCAGCTTTGGCGTTCTCCAAAACATGGCCCGTGCAGTTCCAAGGCGATTGAACCCAACGCTCCCTTAACCCCGATTTGTTGAATTGAGCATAGTAAACGTAAGAACCATATATCCTGTGATCAGACCGCACGAGATCCTCGATCGTATCGATGCTCGGTAAGCGCACTTGTTCTACCAGCAACGACGCCAGCTTTCCCTGATAAATTCCCTGAATAGTAACCACAAATATGAATAACCCCGTGAGATAAATCCTCGGAGCTACCTCCTCGGGTATTCTTCCCAATCCCGCGTTGCAGATTATGAGAACGAGATTTAGAATTGCCGGGATTAAAGGTTCGCGAAGGTAAAATTTGAAGAACAACAGCGTGATCGTGAGCACCACGATCACTAAAGAACGTGAACATACGTCGAGAACGGAAATTAGCTTCTCCAGTTGTGACTTGTGACCTGGATACTGCGTAACAACCGCTAGACTCGTTTGCAAGTGTAGATTGCTCACTTTGACATCTCGGAAGGCGTGTGCAGGCATAGTATTGAAACAGATGTCGGTGCTGCTATTATCCAGATCTGCTCTGGCCGAATCGTCGTCTAAGTGAAATTGCACTTTCCAGGTTGCGTTGAGGGAATTCATCAGAATGTGAGCGTTGATATTGGCTACCCGCTCGCTGATACTGAGTTTCACGTCGGAATCGGCGAACAACCAGTCCCTGGGGAAAACAACCGCGCGATTTTCATAGCCGCCGAGATCCGACGTTTTGTCGAAATTCAGTGCGTGACAAGATGACTCCTCCTCACGATATTCCCGGGAGAACAACGTCCAAACATGACCGTTCATCCCTTTGTAAGTATTTTCTTGTTGCCACGGGAAAGGCGCTTTGTTCGTGTAAGGGTTGAAAGTGTAAATCAACTTTCCTCTCGTTCGGTGGAAGCACATCAAATTTGTTTTGAGTAGATTCATTTTCCACGCTTCCCACAAAATTTCGTAGGCGTTCGAACATCCGTTTTTCACGTCGGGCCAGGTTATCAGGAAAAAGGTAGCCAGGTGGTTCCACCATTTCGAATTTTTGACTTGCGTGATCGTTTTTGACAGAATGCTCGAATTGGATGCCGTTAAGACGAAAGCCTGGAGCTTATACTGAGATGCAGGGGCGACTGAATCGTGCCTGACTACCCTTGAAGTCTCGTCGATCAATATTGCCGGAATAACGATTTTCCTCGACAATATCTTATCAAGGATACTTCCAGCCGACGGGCCAGCAAGTCCGAGGTCGCTTAAGCGGTCCACGTAACATGATTCCAAGACGTCAATCTAAAAACAAAAGATTAAGCAACATCGTGCGTTTCAAGTATGTTCGTAACACACTTGTCAGTGGCAAAGGAAAAAAGAATTACCGATGCTCCGACGAAGGATTTATCCGATTCGTATGTCTCTATGACCAATCCAGCGAAACATATTTTCGTGACAAGTGCCAATAGGCCGACGACCACAGTGACAGGCTGCATTGAAGAAAACTCACCGCAAAGATTCTTCGAGAAGCGTTTCAGAATCTGCCAATAAAAAATCCAACTTATGCAGGACGAATTCGATATTTTTTATCACATACGGATGTTATCTCGTTAATCATGTGCGAACGATGTACTGAACGATGATTCATCGTCGATGAATCATGTATAAAATAGTACATTATGACACTAGTACGAAAAAAATTTTTCTGACGAGTGTGAGTCTGCAAAACGAGCCGAAGGCGAGTGTTGCAATCACACGAGTCAAAAAAACGTTTTTCGTACGAGTATCGTACGAATTTTTATGTCATAAGGTGCGTAAATGCGGCGAACGAAGTGACGCGAACGAAGTGAGCGTAAAACCGCACTTTTACGCACAGCGTGTCATAAAAAGATTTTTTCAATTGGACCAGTAAATTGGATCGATATTCTGCAAGAATGGATTTATCGAGTGCAACGAAAAAAAATCAGCAAGTTTTCATTAAATTCATTTGAGAAGAAAAATTACGAAGATTGACTGATCTTTCGTCCGTCATTTCGGTGTGGACCTTCGAATTACCTTTATTTCCAACGTTCTTGAGAATCACGGCCGTCCATTTTTTTCCATTTCCGTATAAGCTCGACTGACAATTTCCACATCAACATTACAACTCATCGCACCAGATTTTTCATTCAATAACACGCCCGCGGATTGTAAAATCTCTTGTAAAATACGTCTCCGGGGAAAACGATTACCGCACATTAATCGAATCGTTTGCTTCGGCAAAAATTACAGTACTGAAATTCGAGGACACGATCGAACTATTCCGAAGTCGAATTACTCTTTCGAATTGTCCGTCCGTTACTCGGACGATGCCGATTCGACGACTGAAAACCGAATGCAACATTTCTGCACACGGAACCTTTGCTATTTTTTCCCCCAACCACCCGACGATGGCAACGGAGCTGTCAACATACTGAGACGTCAATAAATCTCGCCCCCTTCCAGCTGAAAATATAAAAAAAAAAAAAAAAAACATTCGGTTCTAATGGTATGAGTGCTCGCGACATTATCGGCAGTCCAGTAGTTCACGCCAGGATAATCGACCCAAATATCGATCGCGATTACCTGTTGTGGCAGAGAGAGATGGCACGCCGAAAAGCGTAAACAGCGGGCAAGAGTAAGATAGATAAGCCGAAAAAGCACTCTTTACTCGGACTCCCTCAAGCAGGGGAAACCGCTGCCTCTGCTCAGAGCGAGAGTAATATCATAACCGTTATTAGGGCAAAGCTCTGCCCAAAATCATCCCGACAAGGCAAAGCTCTGTCAGGGAATTGCTATGCAAAGGCGAATTTACGCCCAAAATCCCACCGATAAAATGAAAGAAAACATAATAAAATAAAATAAGATAAAATAACAAGAATCTAACAATCGCCGGGACCACGCTTGGACGAAGGCATCGGATATCGACGAACATCTCTACGAAACAATAAATAAATTCCATAATTAAACATTTCCAAAAACAGGAAGCCCGACAGGCTGAATAAACGAAATTTTGTCGCGCTGATAAAAGTCGCGTTGGTGACTGCTTATGACATTTTGCTCGCAATCGCCACCCTACGGCTTTGCCGTATCAGCGCAATCTATACAGAACCGATCGCCTACGTAATACTTTCGCTAGCGTGACATCAACCGCCACGTCGCAGAACGTATAAGGTCGAAGCTTTCACGTTAATAGAGCCGTTGGCAAGTATATTCTTTCACGGCGATGGATAATGCAGGTCACACGAGTTTGCTCGGAAATATTTTTGAAAATCGATCATAAAAAGAAAGTTTCTTCGATGAGCCGAGCTAAATTATTCGAAGATATTCTGAAAATCTTCGTACGGTTCCTGGCGTTGAGTTATTGGTTTCCACTATGATTAGTATAGCGGGAAAATTGGAATTGTACATCTACCAAATAAATAAATAATCTACAAGTCAAGTTGTAGCTTGTAATTAATAAATCCAGTATATTATTTACCAACAAGCTCAACAATATTGAAAACATTATATGATATATTTACGCAGCGATCGACAAAGCTCATAAACGTGTACGTATTTATTTTTAATCTATAAACGCAGTAGACTCCAGCCGCTACACAAAAAACGGCCGAGTGTCTGTTTTTTGTCTTCAATTATAACTGTTCTATCCAATAATGACCCAACGATCGAATCGTCAATTTCTAAAATTACTGATTACATCGTTTTATGGAATTGAATTATCTTTATTTTTTTATTTTCTCAAAATCACTCTATGAAGCCAAAAGATGTGTTAAATTCGAGATTCAGTAGATTAAGTTGAAGAAAAATGTTGGATTCTCCGTGCAAATATCACGTATTATCGGGAAACGAGAATTGCCCGAGTTACCGAAGGACCAGAATGCAAAGGGGAAATCTAAAAAATATAAGGGAAAGAAATAATTATGGTAGAAATATGTAGGAGGAAGAATTTCTTATTCTTGGATAGGTAATTTTCATGTCACCGGCTGTCAGCTGGTGAGAGTCATTTTTGGTAGCTCTATCCGTCGATCGCTCTAATCTTACGACCATGGAAAGGTCCAAGAGAAAAAGAATTTTCCACTCACTGGAATAAGTTTGAGCTAAAAATCGCGTGTCACACATATATCGTAATGTCCAAAGAATTAGAATAATAATCAGATCTGTTAACTCAGGACCAAGTCATACCCATAAATTTATTTCATATATTCTTGCAACCTAAGAACTGATCTGTGTGTATCTTTTATGCATGCGATTACAATTAAACCGTCATTTAACAAATTTTACACATTAAATTCATATAATCCACGGTGCAATGGTGAAATTTGATCAATCCATGGAAGTCTTTGATTATGGCTTCCTTCACAGCTGCCGCCAACATCGTGGGGGCCGTTTTTAAACCGGCAAGTCAGGATGGTTGACCTTTCTTACCAATTCACTTTGTCTTCGAATGCGGCTTTGGGGAATATTGCTTCGTCTAAGAACGTTACTTCGATGATGAAACTTATGGAAGCACATCCCAAGCCGATTGCGAGAATTACAAATGCGAATCTCAAATCTTCGAAAGTCATTATCCGGGTCGTCTCATCCTGATCATGCTTTTCATAGGATTCGAGAGTATTCAATGCGCCGTCCAGGTCTCTGGAATACAGATGTTCCACGATGCCACTGGCCGCGACTCTACCATGAATCGTGTTGACCCTTTCTTCGAGAGGCCAATCCGGTCGTATGATATACTCCAGATAGACAGTACCAATCGGATATCGTGACAGATGCAGCTTGAATTCCACTGCTTCGCCGATGAGCACGAACCTTTCGTTCGCACAAGCAGCCTTGGCATCCTCCAAAACATAGCTTGTGCAGTTCCATTCTGAATCAACCCAACGATCTTTCAACCCTGATTCGTTGAAATAAGCATGGCCTATAGAAAAACCATATATCGTGTGATCAGACCGAACGAGATCCTCGATCGAATCGACGCTCGGTAAACGCACTTTTTTTATCAGCAACGACGCTAGCACGCCCTGATAAATTCCGTGAATCGTTACCAAAAATATGAATAACCCGGCGAGATAAATCCTTGGAGCTATCTTGGCGGGTATTCTTCCTATTCCCGCATTGCAGATTATGAGAACGAGATTCAAAACCGCCGGGATTGAAGGTTGGCGAAGGTAAAATTTAAAGAACAACAGCGTTATCGTGAGAACGACGATTACGCAGACACGTGAACGCGTGTCGAGGACGGAAATGAGCTTTGCCAGTTGTGACTTGTAGCCGGGGTACTGAGTAATGACAGCCAGAGTCGTTTGCAAATGCAGATTGGTCATTTCGGCATCTCGGTAAACGTATCCAGCCATAGTATTCAAACAGATGTCGGAGCTGCCATTATTCACACCTACTCTGACCATGTTGTAGTCGAAGTAGACTTGCTTTTTCCACGTTGCGTTGAGGGAATTCATTAGAATGTGAGCGTTGATATTGGTTATTCGCTCGCTGATACTGAGTTTCACGTCGGAATCGGCGAACAACCAAGAGTCCGTGGGAAAGACAATTGCGCGATTCTCGTAACCGCCAAGATCCAACGTTTTGTCGAAATTCAGTGCGTGACAAGGTGACTCCTCCTCACGATATTCCTGGGAGAACAACGTCCAAACATGACCGTTCATCCCTTTGTAAGTATTCTCTTGCTGCCACGGGAAAGGCGCTTTTTTCGTGTAAGGGTTGAAAGTGTAAATCAACTTTCCTCTCGTTCGGTGGAAGCACATCAAATTTGTTTTGAGTAGATTCATTTTCCACGCTTCCCACAAAATTTCGTAGGCGTTCGAACATCCGTTTTCCACCTCGGGCCAATTAATCAGGAGAAAGTTAGCCAGGTGGTTCCACCATTTCGAGTTTTTGACTTGCGCGATCGTTTTTGCCAGAGTGCTTGGATCGGATGCCGTTAGGGCGAAAGCCTGGAGCTTGTATCGAGATCCACGATCGACTGGACCGTGCTCGACTACCTTTGAAGTCTCGTCGATCAATATTGCCGGAATGACGATGTTTCTCGACAATATCTCATCAAGGATACTTCCAGCCGACGGGCCGGCAAGTCCGACGTTGCTCAAACGGTCCACGTAACATGATTCCAAGACGTGAATCTGGCAACGATAAATCAGTTATGACCTTGAATTTCAGGTGTATTCGTAACACACTTGTCAATGGCAAAGAACAAAATAATTACCGATGCTTCGACGAGAGATTCATCTGATTTGGACCCCTCGATTCTTAATCCAGCGAAACATATTTTCGTAACAAGTGCCAGCAGGCAAACAACCAACTTGGTCAACTGCATTGAGAAATAACGATCTTCTTTCACGGGTCAAGAGAAAAATTATTTATACTCGTCTGAAGAGGGTCGTCGAAAATCGTGTCAAAATCTACAGATTAAAAATAATTTAGTATATTCTTTACCGACGAAATTCGACATTTCATATTTGCAACGGGCACAATTTTGTTTATGTTGCACACCTTTGACACACTCTATTCAGAGACACCTGTTTTTCTGGTGGATAAATCATATTTAAAAAACGCTTTCTCGATTAAATCCATAATTGGATCTACATTTCGTCAAAATCGAGATGCATCAGATGGAGAAAAATAAAGAATCTATTTTCCGTCGATTTCAATGAGAAAAATTGTTCGCAAGGTTGGTTTTATCCGAGTTCTTGACTTACCTTCATTTTCAACGTGTTTTCGATTATTGGCCGGGCATTCTCAAAGTGCGACCGACGAATTCTTCGTCAGCGCCGTGGATCACAGCACCAGAGTTCTATTCGACAAAACGCTTACGAATTGTAAAATCAATCGCACCAATCGTCGCACCCTGAATTTATCAGCGCACAATATGAAAATCGTTAGCTTCAGCGAAGTTTCCAGTGCAGAATTGCGGGAACCGTTAAACTAACCTCTAAATCAAGAACTTTGACCGCGGCAACTAAGTCGTCTGTCCTTCACTCAGCCGATATCAATCCAACGATTTAACACCGAATGAATTTTTTTCGGTTACGGATCCGTAGTTATATTTTCTATCGTACCAGATTACTATGGCAACGCAGTTGCAAAAATTTTTCGCACAAAATGTTTAATTATTTGTGTTCGAGAAAAAAAACGACGTTACTCGGGTCAACTTATTATCGTAACGTTTTCAATGCGTCCATTATCGAGGAACGTAATGTTCGTTCTAGCGATAGTGAGCGTTTCAACGATGCTGTTTGAGAGAACCGATGGCCCGAACACTGGCAAGAGTATTCCCTGGGACATACATAATGTTTTCCAGAGCGATAGCGATCGTTGCAACGATACTCTTCACGAAGACCGATCGCCCGAACACTGGCGAGAGTATTCGCTAGGGTATACGTCATGTTTTCCAGAGCGATAGTAATCGTTGCAACGATACTCTCCCCGGCGGCCGATCTTCCGATTGCTAGCAAAAGGATGCCCTACATTTGCTAGCGTGAACTAGGTTGAAGCGCATAAACAACGTGCATCACTCAAAGCTTAAACCTTAACATTCGTTGACGATGGCATTTGTTCGTATTGGTCGATAAAAAAACTGATCCAATTTCGCTCGGAAATTATGGGGAAAAAATCGATCACGATAACAAAACTACGACGTCGGGCTAAATTATTCAACGATATTTTTAAAAAATTTGATCACTTACCCAGAATCCGGTTATTAAGGTTATGCCATAGTAAGTTTGTCGGGAGAGTCGAATTTAAACAGAAAATTCGCCATGAATTGGCATCAGTCGACATATTTTGTCATTAATATGTATAGCAGATTATTTATCTACAGCTCTACGATGTTCGAAAAATTATATATATTTACAATAATACACATGTACGTATCTATTTATGGTCTATAAATGCAGAAGCCAACAGCAAATTCGCAGGAAACGGCAGCATGTCCTTTTCTTTTGTCTTCTAAACCGTAACCCTATTTCTTCAATCAAAGCCCGATGATCGAATGTCCAACTTCCGAAATTACGGAACTGATCGATCCATTGAATGAAATTACTTCGAAAAAAATCGTCAAACGCCATATAAAGATTGACTACCAACATCGTTAGGGCAGTTTTCAAACCAACAAGACAGGATAGGTGATCTATCTTATTAACTCAACCCATCTGCGAATACAGCTTCGAAGTTGTGCGATTGATATACCGAAGAATGCTACTTCAATGATAAAACTGATGGTAGCACATCCCAACCCAATCGCGAGAATCACAAATGCGAAGGCCAAATCTGCCAAACTCAGGACTCTGAAGCTCCTATCCTGATCATTATTTTCAAAAGTTTCGAGAATCTTAAGCACGCTGTTCAACTCTCTGGTACACAGAAGTTTCGCGACACCACTGGCCGCAATTCTGCCATGAATCGTGTTGACCCTTTCCACAAGAGGCCAATCCGATCGTATGATATACGTGAGATAGACGGTGTCAATCAATTCTCGGGTCAAGTGCAGCTGTAAATTCGCCGCTTCGCTGATAAGGACAAGCCTTTCGCCCATACAAGCAACTTTGGAGTCCCGCAATACATAATCCGAGCAGTTCATTTCGGGCGAATTAACCCAACGTTCTTTCAACTC
Organism: Sussaba pulchella; assembly: GCA_963971145.1. Taxonomy (NCBI): domain Eukaryota; kingdom Metazoa; phylum Arthropoda; class Insecta; order Hymenoptera; family Ichneumonidae; genus Sussaba; species Sussaba pulchella. Next base: position 10,118,792 of record OZ020174.1, on the reverse strand, counting down.
TGATTCGTTAAAATAAGCACGATAGTCAGCATGAGCGTATATCGTGTGATCAGACTCCACGAGATCCTCGATCGAATTGACGCTCGGCAAACGCACGTTTCTTGTCAGCAACGACGCCAACTGTCCCTGATAAATTCCCTGAACAGTTACCACGAATATAAATAAGCTACCGAGGTAAATTCTCGCAGCTCCCTTGTCGGGCAGTTTTCGTAGTGCAGCGTTGCACAGGACGAGGACGAGATTCAGAATCGCCGGAATCGTAGGTTGGCGAAGATAAAATTTGAAGCACAATAGCGTAATCGTGAGAACGACGATCACGCAGAAACGTGAACTCAGGTCGAGGACGGAAATAAGCTTCTCCAGTTGAGTCTTGTAGCCGGGATACTGAGTTACAACAGCTAGACTCGTTTGTAAATATAGATTGGTCGTCTCGTATTCCACGGAAATAAATGTAGGCAGAGTATTCAAACAGATGTCAGTGCTTCCGTTGACAAGCTTTGCTCGCAACGTGTGCTTTTCCTCTTGCGATGACACATTCCACGTTGCGTTGAGGGAATCCATCAAAATACGAGCGTTGATATTGGCTACCCGCTCGCTGATACTAAGTTTCACGTTGGAATCGGCGCACAACCAAGAGTCCGTGGGATATACAACCGCGCGAATATCGTAGCTGCCAAGTTCCGACGTTTTGTCGAAATTCAGTGCGTCACAAAGTGACTTATCGTCGCCATATTCCCGGGAAAACAACGTCCAAACATGACCGTTCATCCCTTCGTAAGTATTCTCCTGCTGCCACGGGAAAGGCGCTTTGTTTGTGTAAGGATTGAAAGTGTAAATCAACTTTCCTCTCGTTCGGTGGAAGCACATCAAATTTGTTTTGAGTAGATTCATTTTCCACGCTTCCCACAGAATTTCGTAGGCGTTTGAACATCCCTTTTCCACGTCGGGCCAGGTTATCAGGAAAAAGGTAGCCAGGTGGTTCCACCATTTCGATTTTTTGACTTGCGTGATCGTTTTTGACAGAGTGCTCGGATCGGATGCCGTTAAGACGAAAGCCCGGAGCTTGTACTGAGATGCACGGTCGACTGAATCGTGCCTGACTACCCTCGAAGTCTCGTCGATCAATATTGCCGGAATAACGATTTTCCTCGACAATATCTTATCAAGAATACTTCCAGCCGACGGGCCAGCAAGTCCGAGGTCGCTTAAGTGGTCCATGTAACATGATTCCAAGACGTCAATCTGGAACCGATAGATTAATTGTGGACTGGAATTCCAAGTCTATTTAATCCATACTTGTCAGTGGCAAAGAACAAAATAATTACCGATGCTTCGACGAGAGATTCATCTGATTTGGACCCCTCGATGCTTAATCCAGCGAAACATATTTTCGTAACGAGTGCCAGAAGGCAAACGACCATCTTGGCCAGCTGCATTGAGAAAGAATGATCTTTTTCCAAACTCAAGCGGGAGATCAATTGTACCCGAGTTATAATAGTCTTCGAGAATGGTGTCAGAATCTGCAAATAGGAAAATACAGTTAATTCTATACACGACGAAATTCGACGATATTCATTTCGAACGGGCGCCATTTTGTTAACAATGCCCATCTCGTTTTCCAGGCACCAACGTTGCGGAACGATGAATAATGTTGAGAAGACGATTATTCGATAAAACGAAAAACAGGATCTTTATTGGGCGAGAATGATTCATCAAGTGGAGAAGAAACAACGAATCTATTTCTTCTCGAATTCAATGAGAAAAAAAATATGCAAGATGGCTGATTTTGCAACAGCCACACAACTCTGGATCCTTGACTTACCTCAATTTTCAACGTGTTCTCGAATGATGGCCAGAACTGCTCTCAATTCACGTACAAGCGCGACTAACGATATCTTCATTATCACCGCAACTCATAGCACAACAGTTCAATTCAATAATATGCTCGTGGATTTTAAAATCGTTGTTTTAAACGTCACGCCCTCAAATAATCAGCGCACATCCGTTAAATCGTTCGCTTTAGCGACGTTTCCGGTACAGAATCGACGGAGCCGTCGAACTACTCTCTCAATCCAGGACCTTAAACGCGTCAACGAAGAAACAACGACTGAACACCGAATATACATTTTTTTATACCAAACCGTTGCTATTATCTTTATCGTAACAAATTACATACGATGACAATGAAGTTGACATTTTTCTCTATTCTCCAAAGAATTGATAAAAAGGTACTCGATTGAACTTACTTTCAGGACGTTTCGGCGTGACCCAAAGCAGTATATTTGTTTTAGCGTGGGTGATCGTGACGACGATATCCTTCGCGACATTGTCTCGGGCTTTCGGCCCCACGTCCCTGACGCCCATCGCAATCTAGAAACGACCGATCACCCAGGAAATGCTTTTCCTAGCGTATCACAGATCGGAGGACGAGGAAACGTACAAAACTAAAGCTTTCACGTTATTATATTCGTGACAATTACATTTCTTCGCATCGATCGATAAAACTCACATAACTTTCGGAACATAGCTTTTCGGAACGAGTCGTAGCCGAGCGCGCACAGCGTATTTATCGTGAGGCAAAACCTACCCAGGTTGCAATGAGATGAATATCTATGGCAGTTGCACAGCGAACTCTAGTCTAATTTACAGATAGGTTTTCTTTACACCACCCGCTGGCGGCTGGCGAGAGATCAATCCGATAACTCCAGACCAACCCTTAGCGGTAAATTTATTTCACATATTTTTTTCGACCTGAGAACTTATCCGTGTGCCATCGCAATCAACCCGATTAGTGTATCGTTATTCTTCGCACCCTTAAGGTGTATTGTGGGGTCGAATCTACCCAAGGCTTTGAAAGAATGGAGAATATCATTATACAAATATGGGAAAATTCACGAATGAAGGCTCAGGGTTTCTACTTCAAGATGAAATTTTGAAATATGGAGTTTTCGGAATTTATTCATTATAAAAATAACAATAAGCAAATGAACTGCGAGAAAATGCGGGAACTTCGAAATTTCGGCCTGGGTTAAATTGACCCCACCATACACTAATCGGATTAGACGATTTATTAACGTTTCTCCTACATTGGAATCATATGGTCAACATTCAATGATTAAATTTTCGAAATTCATGAAAATTCTCGATATTGTCTTTCTTCGAAACTGCCACCAACATCGTAAGGGCAGTTTTCAAACCACCACGACAGGATAGATAATCTATCTTATAAACTCAACCCATCTGCGAATACGGCTTCGAAGTTTTGCGATTGATATACCGAAGAATGCTACTTCGATGATAAAACTGATGGTAGCACAACCCAACCCAATCGCGAGAATCACAAATGCGAAGGTCAAATCTCCCAAACTCAGGACTCTGAACTTCCTATCTTGATCACTATTTTCAAAAGTTTCGAGAATATTCAATACGCGGTTCAACTCTATGGTATGCCGACGTTTTGCGATACCACTGGCAGCAACTCTGCCGTGAATCGCGTTGACCCTTTCCACGAGAGGCCAATCCTGTCGTATGATATACGTGAGATAGACGGTGTCAATCGGTTCTCGGGTCAAGTGCAGCTGAAAATTTGCCGCTTCGCTGATGAGGACAAGCCTTTCGCTCATACAAGCGGCTTTAGAGTCCCGCAATACATAATCCGTGCAGTTAATTCCTTCCGAATTGCCCCAACGTCCTTTCAACCCTGATTCGTTGAAATAATAACGGAAACTAGACTCACCGTAAATAGTGTGATCGGACTTTTCGAGATCTTCGAACGAATTGACGCTCGGCAAACGCACGTTTCTTGTCAGCAACGACGCCAATTGTCCCTGATAAATTCCCTGAATAGTGACCACGAATATAAATAAGCTACCGAGGTAAATTCTAGCAGCTCCCTTGTCGGGCAGTTTTCGCAGTGCAGCGTTGCTCAGTACGAGAACGAGATTCAGAATCGCCGGAATCGTAGGTTTGCGAAGATAAAATTTAAAGAACAATAGCGTAATCGTGAGAACGGCGATCACGCACAAACGTGATCTCCTGTCGAGGACGGAAATGAGCTTCTGAAGTTGAGTCTTGTAGCCGGGATACTGAGTTACAACCGCTAGGCTCGTTGGCAAATTTAGATCGGTCATTTCGTATTTCCAGAAAAGAACTGTAGGCATAGTATTGAAACAGATGTCGGTGCTGCCGTTTTCAATCTTTTCTAGCATCGCGGTCACGTCTATGAGTGATGGCACTTCCCACGTTGCGTTGAGGGAATTCATCAGAAGGTGAGCGTTGATATTGGCTACCCGCTCGCTGATACTGAGTTTCACGTTTGAATCGGCGAACAACCAGTCCCTAGGGAAAATAACCGCGCGATTTTCATAGCCGCCGAGATCCGACGTTTTGTCGAAATTCAGTGCGTGACAAAGTGACTTATCCTCGCGATATTCCCGGAAAAACAACGTCCAAACATGACCGTTCATCCCTTTGTAGGTATTCTCTTGCTGCCACGGGAACGGCGCTTTGTTCGTGTAGGGATTGAAAGTGTAAATCAACCTCCCTCTCGTTCGGTGGAAGCACATCAAATTTGTTTTGAGTAGATTCATTTTCCACGCTTCCCACAAAATTTCGTAGGCGTTTGAACATCCGTTTTCCACGTCGGGCCAGGTTATCAGGAAAAAGGTAGCCAGGTGGTTCCACCATTTCGAGTTTTTGACTTGCGTGATCGTTTTTGACAGAGTGCTTTGATCGGATGCCGTTAGGACGAAAGCCTGAAGCTTGTATCGAGATCCACGATCGAATGGACCGTGCTCGTCTACCTTTGAAGTCTCGTCAATTAATATTGCCGGCAGAACGATGTTTCTCGACAATACTTCCTTCAGGATACTTCCACCCGACGGGCCAGCAAGTCCGAGGTCGCTTAAGCGGTCCATGTAACATGATTCCAAGACGTCAATCTGGAAACGATATATCAGTTATGACGTTGAATTCCAAGTGTATTCGTTACATACTTGTCAGTGGCAACAAAAAAAAATTACCGCTGCTTCGACGAGGGATTCATTTGATTTGGACCTCCCAATGCTCAATCTAGCGAAACATATTTTCGTCATAAGTGCCAGGAGGCAAACGATCAACTTGGTCAGCTGCATTGAGGAAGAATGATCTTTTGTCAAGGTCAAGCGGGAGATCAGTTGTACCCGAATTATAATAGTCTTCGAGAACGACGTCAGAATCTGCAAATAGGAAAATACAGTTAATTCTATACACGACGGAACTCGACAATTTTTATTTCGAACGGGCGCCATTTTGTTAATAATGCACATCTCCCTTTCCAGGCGCCAACGTTGCGGAACGATGAATAATATTGAGAAGACGGTTATTCGATCAAACGAAAAATAGGATCGATGTTGGGCGAGAATGGATTCATCAAGTGGAAAAAAACAACTAATCTATTCCTTATCGAATTCAATGAGAAAAAAAATATGCAAGATTGCTGATTTTTCAACAGCCACACAACTCTGGATCCTTGACTTACCTCAATTTTCAACGTGTTCTCGGATAATGGCCAGAACTTTTCTCAATTCACGTACAAGCGCGATCAACGATATCTTCATTATCATCGCAGCTTACATCACAACAGTTTAATTCAATAATATGCTCGCGGGTTTTAAAATCGCTCTTCAAAACGTCACGCCCTCAAATTGTCAGCGCGCAACCGTTAAATCGTTCGCTTCGGCGACGTTTCCGGTACAGAATCGAAGGAGCCGTCGAACTACTCTCTCAATCCAGGACCTCAAACGCGTCAACGGAGAAACAACGACTGAACACCGAATGAACTTTTTTTTTTATACAAAGCCGTTGCTATTATCTTTATCGTAACAAATTACATACAATGACAATGAAGATGTCATTTTTTCTCTGTTCTCCAAAAAATAAATAAAAAGGTACTCGATTGAACTTACTTTCAGGACGTTTCGGCGTGACCCAAAGCGGTATATTTGTTTTAGCGTTGGTGATCGTGACGACGATAGTCTTCGCGACATTATCTCGAGCTTTCGGCCCCACGTCCCTGACGCCCATCGCAATCTAGAGACGACCGATCGCTCAGAAAATGCTTTTCCCAGCGTGTCGCAGGTCGAAGCATGAGAAAACGTACAAAACTCAAGCTTTCACGTTATTATATTCGTGACAATCACATTTCTTCGCATCGATCAATAATAAAATTCACATAATATCGCTCGGAGATATCAAGAAAAAATTAATCCCCGTAACGAAACTTCTATGCCGAGCTGAATTATTCAACGATATTGTTTTTGAAAAAATTGTTCACTCGCCCAACGTCCGATTATGACGTTATTACATGGCAAGTTTGGCGAAACGATTTATTTGGAACTGTAGATTCGCCATAAAATCTGCCGTTAACATATTTACACTTTGAAGCAGTTATCTCGCGAGTTTTGGGGGATTCGGAAGTCCTTGGAGCTAAAATACGCCGTCGATTCGTTCGGAAACGTGCTTCGGAGGTGCCAAACAATTATTATTGACACTGATGGCGACTGCACGCATTATCAGCCCAATCGCATCTTTTTTCCGATCGATTGGAATACATATACACATTTTAAAAAATTGAAGGAGCAGCGAAATATTATTTTCATAATTCTTTTCAACCTCAAGGTTCTATACTACAATAATTTAATATCTACAAACATTTATTTGCATCTCGGTATCACCACAAATTCGAAAATATGCGCCGAAACAATGGAATTCAGTGCTGTAAATTCACCATAAAATCTGCCATCAACGTCAGTCAATTCATATCTCGTAATTAATAAATACAGCATATTATTTACCAACAGCTAGACAATATTAAAAATATTATATGATATATTTACACAACGATCGACAGAACTGATACACATTTACGTATATATTTATGGTCTATAAATGCAATAGCCAACAGCCGTTTCGAAAAAAACGGCCGCGTGTCTTTTTTGTCCTTAATTATACGACTGTTTTATTCATTATTAAATTAGATTAGATTAGAATTATCGAATCGTCAATCCTGAAAATTATGGATTTCAACGATTTGTCGAATAAAATTAGCTTCAATTTTGTTTCCAACGTCATTCATCGAAGTTTGGAAGACGATAAATCTGTGTCAAATTTGAGATTCGCTCGATTGAGTCGAAAAAAAAGAATTTTTAATTTTCGTTCGTCGGCTCGACGAAGGTTTTGAAATTTTTTTTTCAACGTTTCACGTCGTGACACCTCGAAGAAGGTCCGAATTAACGTCTTCGAACGTTTGCGCGAACGGATGCGACAAAAGTGAACTCGCGGTCGGTCGCTTCTTCGGATCGTGCTGCAAACATCTGCTGGCAAAGTCGACGCCTTCCGGCGACAAATGTCTCGGCGGCGGTGGACTTTCGCCCATTCCAACCTGAATGAACAATAATGAAAACGATAAATAATAATGACGTTGTTACGAAATTATTTCTTACTCGGTTGTGCAACAATTTTTACCGAAAAAACATTTTTAAATTACGTTTCTTCTTCAACTTCCGACTGCTCGCGGAGCAAAAACGGATTATACGTGTTGGGATTTTAAGAAAAACAATGAGAATTGACAAAATGACGATTATTTGATCTGAAAAATCGAGCTTCATTGAATAATAAAATGTTTTTGCAAAAATCTGGCGATGCGAACACGAAAGATTACGATTAAAAAAATTTTCTAGAAAAAGTTTCAAAGTCCATTGATTATTTCTCGAGATATTGCGTACGGGGATTTCATAAATCACGTATCGAAAAATACGCTTGTGAAACTTTATTGATTGGTCGAATTTTGGAATGAAATTTATATTTCCGAAGCCAAGAACTTCGGGACGATGATTAGATTTTGAAAATTAGAAAAAATGGGGGCGAATTTTTTGGCTACGATCTGAATAATTGATTATTATTTATTACCTTGAACATAATTTGATAATTCGAATCGTACTCCGCCCACGGTCGTCGCCCACTGGCCATCTCTATGACGCAACATCCGACCGACCATATGTCCGCGGCTCGTCCGTGACCCCCGCTTCCGGTTTTCATAAATACCTCAGGTGCCATATAAGCTGTTGATTTAGAAAATGCAAACTCGCGGATTAATTAATAATAAATGTTGTGATATATTATGAACATAGTATGAATATCATCAACCACCACAATAAATCATGAATGTCAACGATATCAACTATATTAAAATCTTAACCAGGATTAACAACGACAATCAATTAATAATTAACAACTGATCATATAAGGCGAAAATTTATAAAACTGAATTTTGCGGATTAGATAATAATAAATTGCATGATATATAATAAATATATTGTGAATATCGTAAACAATAATAGATAATGAATATCAACAATATAAACAATATTATATTTTATATTTAATAAATAAATAAATAAATAAATAAATAAATAAATAAACAAATAAATAAATAAATAAATAAATAAATAAATAAATAAATAAATAAATAAATAAATAAATAAATAAATAAATAAATAAATAAATAAATAAATAAATAAATAAATAAATAAATAAATAAATAAATAAATAAATAAATAAATAAATAAATAAATAAATAAATAAATAAATAAATAAATAAATAAATAAATAAATAAATAAATAAATAAAATAAATAAATAAACGTTTGAAAAAAAAATAATTACCTTGGGTGCCAACAAATCCTTGCAATTCGCCGGGCATCGTCGTGTGCGCTTTGATCTGCACGGCCGAACCGAAATCGCCGAGTTTTAAACAATTTCCCTGATCCGTTAGGAATATATTTGCAGCTGTGAAATAAAACAAAAATTATGAAGCAACGAAAAAATAAAATTATTTTGCTTCCTCACAGAGAAAGCTATGTTATGGTGAACACGGAAATTTATTTACTTTTAATGTCACGATGGACAATTCCGTGAGCGTGCAATACCGAAACTGCTGATAGCAACTGATACGTGTATTTTCTGAATGACAATTCGGGCAAACCGTTTCCCGTTCCAGCCACTAGACTCTCCAGCGTGCCTTCGGCACAGAATTCCATGAATATCAACATTTCTTCCTGAAACGAAAATTTCGCATCTTTTATCAGAAAAACACGTCTAAAAATCTTTTTAAAAAATTGGCTAAGTCACCCAAAAGATCCGAAAAATACCAAAAAAAAGCATCGACAACGTCAAGAGATAGAAAGAATTTTCGATAAACCATCAATTCAACCAACCCGATGAATCTCCATTCCATAATACCGCACCAAATGTTCGTCCTTGATACCCTCAAAGATCTGCAATTCCTCGGCGACCCTTCTAATAGCTCGATGATCACCCGGCTGCAATTGAACCTCCTTCATCGCCAAAAGTTCACCCGTTTGATTATTAACAACCGTATAAACCTTTCCAAATCTACCCTGTCCAATTTTAATCCCTCGCTGCCACGTAAAAGTCACACGACGAACTTTAATTTTCACGGTATCCACCGATCTACGATCGGCAACTTGACCTATAAGTTCCAAAATCTTTCTTTTCTCATCGATATCCTCGTCCAATCGTTGAACCGCTTGTACGACTCTCTCACGTTTGCCAACGTTTCGTTCGGGAACCAACAACGTAACATTTCCATCGATCGCACTGGACGATAAACATTTTTTCTCATTTTTTCCCGTTGTTTCGAGGATTTTCAAACTTTCTCGCGGTTTAACGGTCGAAACGGTGACAAAACCCGGAGCCGAGGGTTTCGCGTGAGCCGGTGACGTCGCTCGAGATCGCGAAACACGTCGGGAAACTTCTTGTTCGCCGTTCGAACCCGCAACGTTCGTCGTTCCAACGACGTGCGATATGCAACGATCCATCGAAGCTTTTAACTCCTCAAATTCTTCGTCGCTCAGATGTTTCGTGTTCAAAGGTTCGCAAACTATCATGAGATACTCGAGACCGTGATTCGCCCATCTGGGACGCAAACCACGACCTCTTTCGCATTTCGTTCGCACGAATTCCATCCAAAGCATTGCAAAACTCACCAAACCTTTGACCAAAGATCCACGTTCTTCCGGTAAAAAAAATTTGCAAACAATTTTTTGATACTCGAAACCCATTCTGTAAGCTTGATGAAGAATTTCGCGAACACGAATTTTTAAGGCTGCACGATCGTTCTCCGTTTGCGGTTCTTCGGCTTGATCGACGTTGTTTTGAAATTTTTCGATCAACACGCTTATCCGATGTCCGAGACTGAGGACGGATCGTTTGAGACCGTTTATGGCTTCGTCGATGGCCGGGTGTTTGTCCGGAAAAGCGTCGATGGCGTAACGCAGGGATTTTGCGAGACATATGCTTTTGATTACTTTTTCACGTGCTTCGACGAACATTCCTTGCCACTCGCGACCTACGCACATCATGTGAAAACGCGTTAATCCCGCGTCTTCTTTGACGTCCGTGCAGTCTTTGATTTCTTGGGGACGGGTCAGAAGGAAATCCTTCACTTGCTCGATCATCGCGCACGCGATTTCGCTGGAATAAAATCGAAGAAGGTTCAAAGAGGAATATCTTTTGTTGATAATTTTTGATGAGCGAATGGAGAATAATTTTTTTTGACTGATTGAATGAAGATATCGACGATTTCTTTTTATGAGTGTTTAGTGCAGATGTTGAAGAAGGTTTCGTGTAATTTTCAAATAATTTTATCGGAAAATGGCGGAGTTATCCCGCTTTAACTGACGATCCTTTTTTTTTTGCGATAGGGAGGATATTTAGCGAAGAAAGGATCGGAAATAAAATCGTGTGGTTTATCATCGTTTTAGAGGAGACTAGAAGTTGGAAGAAGGTTTTTTTTTTGGCAAATTGCAGGTGATTGGATTTTTTTTCCAGGTTTTTCGCTAGATTTTTCGATTATTTTTCATGAATAAAACGAGAAACAATTTTCTCGTTTCGAAAAAGCCGAAAAACTTACCAAAATTTTACACCACCGATTCTATATCCGTCCGTTATATTTCCAGCGATCGATTTGACGAAAGTCCACTCGTCGTCGATAAGATTCTTGTGGAAGCTGTTGTATTGAACCATTTCGACCCATTGACGTAGATAGTCGAGATAAACCTCGAAAACGGATTTCAAACTGTTGTCGAATTCGTCGACGTCTTCGAGAAACAATCCCGCGTCGGTGATCGCACAAGCCATGGCTGTGCGCGAGTGGGCCTCGAATCTGTCCCGATGAACGCAAGCGATCTTGAGACCCTCCCGCATCTCCCGCATCAGTTGGCGAACGGATAAGGGTCCGGGCTGTTCGGGTTTTTGCTCGAGTCGCATTCGCAAAAATTCGTGAACAACCTCGAGCGGTATGCGGGAAAGAAAAACGAAAACTGACCTGCGAATTTAATGAAAGAGCGTTGGATCAGGAGGAGTTGATGGAGGAATTGAAAATTAAAAGTTCGACGGAATTAAGAATCGTAGAATTTGACGGAATAAGAAATTGAAGGTTGAAAGTTTGACAGAATTGAGAATTAAAATATATTTACAGAAGTTATAATTAAGAGTTTGATAGAATTGAGAATTCAAGATTAAAATTTTGACAGAATTAAGAATCTCAAATTGGACAGAATTAGAATTAAAAAATTGAACGTTTGACAGAATTGAGAATTGAAATATTTATAGAACTGAAAATTGAGAGTTTGATAGAATTAAAAATTCAAGATTAAAATTTTGACAGAATTAAAAATCGTAAATTTGACAAAATTGAAAATTAAAAATTAAAAGTTTGACAGAATTAAGAATTAAAATATATTTACACAAGTTAAAATTGAGAGTTTGATATAATTGAGGATTCAAAATTAAAATTTTGACAGAATTGAAAATTAAAAGTTTCACAGAATTGAGAATTAAACGAAAAATCAAAGGATTAGAGAAAACCGGAAATAGTTAGATTTTTACCTGTAAGATGGCAGATTCAATGCTCTAGCTTCCGGACTCCAGGCGCCGTAACGTCTGAGTTCCAGGTCTCCCTCGTACTCCTCGCCGGACGAAACTTTGCAATCCGCTGGGTCATATCTTTCCAAGGCTAGTCGAGCCCTTCTGAGGACCGAAGTATGGAGACTGTCCAGAAAATTCAGACTCTTGGCCAGGCCTCGCGTTTTCAGCACATCCTCGATGTATTTCCTGCAATTTTATTCATTTATTTCTCAACCTAATACATTAGAATGGTACAAAATGATAAAGGGATAATTAAATCAATTTTATATCCAATTCGTTTCATATTTTATAATTTAACATTGAATCATTTCATTTTTTCCCATTTTCATGTTTAATCATTTTATATTTTTCAATTTCACGCTAAATATTTTTAATAATCTTTTTGGACGTGTATAAATCATTTTTTTAAAATGCTTATATTCTTTAGAGTCGGAGCCTTAGAATAAAATATCGTGAGAGAAAGGCGAAGAAATTAAATTGTTCATATTAAAAATAAAAATAGTCCGCCATCAACAAATTTTGTGTTTGCTCACCTATAGGCTTGCCGATCGAACTCCATTCGATAAAAATCAAGCCTATCGTCCTCGGAATGAGCGAACGTCGATTCGGGGGTGGACGGACCGGATTGCGCGTAATACAAACCACCACCGGACGAAGCGTTGCTGTTGTTGCTGTTGTTGCTGTCCGAAGGCGTCGAGCTTTGTCCCTCGTCCATGTTCGACAATTGAAATCTCACGGCGCATTGTCGAGACTCTTCGCGTTGTTCGTTCGAATCCGAAGCTCGCGAGCTGAAAGCTTGGTCTGAAATTTTTTGTTCTCCAGCATCGTTTTTCGTTATAAAAAAAAAAATATATATATACGCATGTATATATTTTATACGTATATTTATCGACGTATATTCAACAGAGAAATAAATCTGCGGTTAAATAATTTTGCTCACCTCACGCCCGAATCCGCACGTTCGTAATTGCTCTTTGACGTATCGAGCATCATCAAAAGTTTTCCCAAAATCATGAGCTTGAGTCTGTGATGTTTCGTCATGTTGTACCAGAGACACATCGCTTTGACTCTGTCCGTGAATTCCGAACTTTTGTACATCGGATAATTCGCGGCGAACGCCTGGGACGACGGATAAAGAGCTTCGGCCGTTTCCAATCGTGACAATAAATTTTCCACTTGCTTGAGAGCGCACAATTGCGAACGACCGCACGGCCCGCAAAACATCGACCAACATCCCGTGCAAAAGTCGATCGATGGACTCGGCGTTGTTGCGCTCTCGAAACCGCTATCGTTTGACGTCGATGATGATGAACCACGATCGACGTTACTCGTGGCTGGATCGTATCTGCAACGAATAAATGTCGATATATGTATGGCTGTTCAATCTTTCATTTATTTGGTGATTTATTGATTTATTGATTTATTGATTTATTGATTTATTGATTTATTGATTTATTGATTTATTGATTTATTGATTTATTGATTTATTGATTTATTGATTTATTGATTTATTGATTTATTGATTTATTGATTTATTGATTTATTGATTTATTGATTTATTGATTTATTGATTTATTGATTTATTGATTTATTGATTTATTGATTTATTGATTTATTGATTTATTGATTTATTGATTTATTGATTTATTGATTTATTGATTTATTGATTTATTGATTTATTGATTTATTGATTTATTGATTTATTGATTTATTGATTTATTGATTTATTGATTTATTGATTTATTGATTTATTGATTTATTGATTTATTGATTTATTGATTTATTGATTTATTGATTTATTGATTTATTGATTTATTGATTTATTGATTTATTGATTTATTGATTTATTGATTTATTGATTTATTGATTCATTCATTTATTTCCGTATTTATTTATTTATTTATTTCTGTATTTATTTATTTATTTATTTATTTATTTATTTATTTATTTATTTATTTATTTATTTCGTTCCGAATAATTATTACCAGAAGTCATTCGATTGAGTTCTGCTAATAATTGTGGTTATTTTACCCTTTCGTATACACTTAAAATAACGCGGGAAAACGTTCGTCGTGCGAGTGTACAATTCGTTCTCACCTGTACTCCATTATCTCCGTGAGCAACGAACCCACGGCCTCGCGCTGTTTGCAAAGATACTCGTCCTGGGCCACGGGACTACGGTCCGCGTGATAAGCCTGCAGTTCGAGCCATATGAGATCCTTCAATTCGTTCTGCCACCTCGTCTCCTCGCTGCTCATCTGACGACGACAATTGCGATCCTTGTCCGTGCTACCCTGTGACCGACAATTATAACAAAATAGGATAGAATATTATATCTATTTCTACCAAAGATTTTTTGCGCTTACGCCTCAAAAATTTCGAAATTTTCAAGTTTCCAAGATCTTCCGAGCGAGAGAAATTATAAATAAATACAAAATTAAGCTCCAAATAATTAGTCGTTGAATATATATATATTTTTTTCTTTTTTACTATCATGTTTCGGTTTTTATAATTTTGTTCCATCCAACTGTACCCAAATTATCATTCAAAATCTTTTGCGCTCGATCGATGTCGATTTCGCGGTTAAATCGCGAATTCTTTCTCGATCTACGTATTTTGTCGTCTCATCGCTGTGCTTTTGATTATTCGTCGTTGAATTATTTCACCGGAATCGAACGATTCCGAGAAGCTTACCAATCGTATGAGAAAGGCGAAAGTGTCGTGGAACAATTCTCTCTCTTTGACATTCAACGATCTCGGAGATTCCGCAACGTTGTTGGATCGATCGGGCGCGAGATTTTTTTTAACCTGTTGCGATTCGCACTTTCTGTCTTCCACGTCGATCGGTTTGGAATGCAGACATCTGAATCTATTTCTGGTTTCGATCTGAAAACAATGTTCCATCGATGGGCGTTTGAAAGCAAGCCAAGATCGTTTGGGAATTTCGAACAGGTGACTAAACGAAGCGTGGATGAATGATTCTAACGTGGAATTAGTGGAAATTAAATATCTGATGAAGATTAAACAGATTCGTGTGAAAGTGGGGTTGATTTCACCCCTGGGGAGAATTTCAAAGTTTTTGCATTCTCCCACAGTTTATTTGTTTGTTGTTATTTTTTTAATTAATAAATTACGGAACCTTCGTGGTTCAACGTTTTATCGTAAAGTAGAAATCCTGAGTTCATTCGGGAAATTTTTTCAGATTTTTAGGATGATATTTTCTATTTTTTTAAGCCTCGATTCTAACTTGGAATTAGTGGAAATTAATTTTTTGATAAAAATTAAGGTTGATTTCACCCCTGGCAAAAATTTCGAAGATTCTGAATATTGCCACAGTTTATTTGTTTGTTGTTATTTTTTTAATGAATAAATTCCGGAAACTTCGTGGTTCGAAATCACATCGTAAAGTAAAAAATTCTGAGCTTGATTGGGGAATTTTTTTTTTTTTTTTAATACCGATAAATAATCGATCAATATTTGTTCTTTTGTTCCCTAGAATTTTTCGAGAAATGAAACTTGCATGTCTCACAAAAGCTCTTTAATAATTGAAGAAGAAATAATAAACATTGAAATATTTTTTTTACAAGCCTTAACTGTTTTTAACGAACGAAAGAAAAAAAATCCGAATGATTTTTAATCTCATTTATTGAATGTAAAAAAAATATATATTTTTAGTAGACCGTTTATCGTTTCGAACCTTCATATTCGGCGTTGTGGGAGGACGCTGTTCCGTTCCTCGATCGGCATAGTGATTGGCCGCCTCGACGTCGAGTTTCAAATCTCTTTCCGAGCCTCGCATGAGTTTTAAAATTCTTTTGCTCTTTCTGCTTCCTTCCTTCGCAGCTTCCTCGCGCGTCTCGTTGTCCCGGTCCATGTCGGCCTTGTCGCACATCTCGCTGAAGATTATCGTGTCCAGCGTGTTGCGCCGGCAAAACGTCGTTTTTGGGCGCACTTCCTTCTGGCCCGAGAATTTTCCCTCTCTGGAATTAATCGAAAAATTCTAAATTGATACAAATGTTTTTTTTTAATGGGAAAAATACTGGAATTAAATGAATTTTCGACTTGCTTTGTTTTATCAACAAATGTTTATAACAAATGTTTTATCGAACCATTGATATATTGAGGAAACAAAAGCTCGTGAATGGATTTTTGGGAGACACAAGGGCGCAATTTCGCTGTTAATTGATGAATGAAAAAAATCAGTTCGGTAGATTTTTTTTTTTTTCATGAAAAAAAGCCAACTACGCTGAGGGGTCCTCGATGAATTCGTGAGAAACTCACCCCGCGGTTGTTCTCTGTTTCCTCTCACGTTGTCGCCGAATGTATCGAGTTCTCGGCGGTGTCTGGCCATAAATATCGCTCATTTCGTGAAGCGTCTCCTCGAGCTCGCTTCGGGGACTGAACGAACCCCTTCTACTGCGGCAAAAAAACATTTCTCAATCTTTTTCGAAACGTTTTTTTATTTATTTAGGTTATTTATGTATTTATTTATTTATTTATTTATTTATTTATTTATTTATTTATTTATTTATTTATTTATTTATTTATTTATTCATTTATTTATTTATTTATTTACTTATTTATTCATTCATTTATTTATTTATTTATTTATTTATTTATTTATTTATTTATTTATTTATTCATTTATTTTATTTATTTATTGATTTATTAAGGTTCTTTCTTTATTTATTTTATTTATTCATTGATTTATTGAGGTTCTTTCTTTATTTATTTTATTTATTTATTTATTTATTAAAGTTCTTTCTTTATTTATTTCATTTATTTATTTATTTATTGAAGTTCTTTCTTTATTTATTTTATTTATTTTTCGACTCATCTAAACCGTAGCACATTCACACACTGCTTTTTTTTCTCCCTCAATTTATGTACTAAACTACGAGTTCGGCTTGTCACAAACAAATTTGAAAAAAATATCTTTGCCAGTGAATATCAAGTTTAAAAAAATCAAAATTCACATTTTTTGTTTGAAGAACGATGTTTTACACAAACGTCGGGCACTTTTTCGGCAAATGAAGTTCAATCGCGCCGGATGGATATCCGGTACAGTTTTTTTAATTGTTTTTTTATTTGGTTTTTTTTTCGTTCGAATCGCGAATTACCGAAGCGGCGCCGCGACGATCGGATAATGACTCGGCTATTCGGAGCCGTCCACTGCGCGCAGAAACTTCATTTCGCATCGGCAAAAAATAAAGAAACGAATTTTGCCAAGCCTCGCAGAAAATGCGAGCAACGAAAAGAAAAAATGTTAAACCACGAAGTTGGGATTAATTCGACGATCCTTTATGTCATTTCATTTTACTGTGATTTTTTTTTTTTGGAAAATACGTAATGTGCAGACGAACGAGGACACGAGAAAAAAAAATCATCAACCACACATTTGGAATTAATCCAACAATCCTTTCACGTTTTATTTCAGTTGCTTCTGATTTTATTTAAACTTTTCTTTTTCGCAAAAGCGAATTTTGTAGACGAGCCGGAACATTAAAAAAAAAATAGAAAAACCACAAATTTACAACGAATTCAACAACTCTTCATCGTTTCATTTTATTCAATTAAGATTCAATCTAAACTCTTTTAATTCTGCGCAAGAGCTATATGTGCGAATCAAAAAAAAATAAAATAAACCATAAATTCGTAATTAATTCGACACTCCGTCGTTGTATTTTATTTTATTCTTATTTTATTGTAAAAAAAAAAAAACAGAAACTCTGTTTTATTTTTTGGCAAGAGCGAAATGTGTAGAGCGGGCGAGGTTTCACGCGACTGGCGGGACGAAGACGTCGCGCACTTTCGGCTGGCGTTCGGAAAAAGCGAAAAGCCTCTGGCGCCTCTTATCGTCTTAAACGCAAGTTGCGCGTTGAGATAACGCAATGTTACACGTTGATGAGTTGACCGATACGAGGGTGAGTTTTCAGAGCGTAAAAAAAAAACCCAAAAAAAAAAAAAGAATTTGTAGCCACGTGGATCGGTTAATCGTCGTTGAACTGATCGACGAAACCGATCGACGACATTCGGGATTACGACGTTAATCTTCGAGTCATTTTATTACAGCTTGGAATTCTAATGGGATTTCCAAATCCGGTGAATCAACGAAGAACGGAAAACGCTTCGAGCGAGTAGAAAAAAAACCTTTTTTTTTTACCTGCGTTGTTGAGGCGTTGCAATTTCGAAAGTGCATTTTTCGGATTTCATGCAATTTTGATAGATAGATAGGAAATATAAATATAAATAATCGTGTATATAATGATGATGAATCATATTGTATATATATATGTAGATATTATGATTCATTATTACTATATACATGACGATTAATTATTAATTAATTAATTGATGATTTATTTATTACTAAATAAATCATTAATTGTGAATTTAAAAAAAATATATATCTACATATACATATCTATATATATAAATAAGTAAATGAATCAATCAATGATTCATTTATTTATTGATAAACGAATTATTAATTAGTTAATATATTATAATTATATATATATATTTATTTATTTATTTATTTATTAAGGGCACTGACCACCGAGACCACTCGAAAAATAGACGTATTGTTGAATTAATCAATCGATTAATTTTAAAAACCAAAAAAAGTCAGGATAAACCAATTTTTCCGTCGTGATTGCTTCCAATAATAAATACGACTCCAAAAAAAAATACGACCCCTCAAAATCCTCCGAAATTTTAATAAAGTCTTATAAAATCGTAAATAATTCAACAACAACAACAAATGAAATTCAATATCCAATTCCCATTCAACATTGCTTCAACGATAAATACTTCAACTCCGGAATGCGAATTACGACGTCGATCACGTGAGAAGATCGATCGTGCAGGCGACATAGCTCAATAACCCTTTGACCCTCATCGCCAACCACACGTGCAACCTCGAACTCCAAAATCCACTTCGCATCCAGCCCTTGACGTGAATAATCAAATGATAACCGGCGCCCGCGGTTTGCATCATCATTCCGAAAGATGCGTGTCGATGGTTACGCGATCGAATCAGCTACACGCCACTATACCTATATAATTCCCTGCATTGTCGAGATTTTTATCCGTCGA
This sequence comes from Sussaba pulchella, assembly GCA_963971145.1. Classification (NCBI taxonomy): domain Eukaryota; kingdom Metazoa; phylum Arthropoda; class Insecta; order Hymenoptera; family Ichneumonidae; genus Sussaba; species Sussaba pulchella. The sequence goes on along the minus strand of OZ020174.1, from coordinate 10,099,707 downwards.
CATATCGCCATTCGGCCGATTATTTTCCCACCATTTCAAATTCGATTTATCGAACTTCAAAGCTTCGATAAGTCGGAAATCGGATCCCCGCCCAATAAATCCGCAGTGGAAAATCGATCTCGCGATTTTAGGTTATGTATCGCTCCATAATTCCCAACAATTCACCTGAGAATCGATCTGACAGCGAGATTGCTAATTGTGTAAACATCGAGACGAATTTTATAACGTCAACGATTAATATTTTTGTCTCATAACGCCGCAACGCCGGTTGGCGACCCAACCTAACCCAATAAAAACGAACATCGTCGATTTAAAAGTAAATCATCGTCAATCGACAAACCTGTCATGGCGCCCGTCGTCGCCATCATCGTCATCGTCGATGTAATTATCCACAGCGGCGTTTTCGTCGTTCTCCACTTCCCAACTGTCACCGAGAAACATTCTAGGTCGGTCAAGGTCAAGACTTGACCCAACGGCGAGATCACGAACGAACTGCGACAATGGGATACAATTTTTTATAACACTGTTCGATAGTTTTTATGGTTCTCTAGAAACTTTAAGGCGATGTTCCAAGCACGTCGCCTGTCTCGAATCTGCCACAACAGCGAGAGTCGGCAATGGAATCTTCGAAAAGTGGTTTTCTCCGTTATCAATGATTTTCAGAAGGAAAGACGAGAACGGTTGTACGCGGGAGTTTAAGACGCAGTCTATCGTTCTCGTGTTTTGTACGATGGATCAATCGCAATTGAGAAAAGTGCTTTGCCGTTTGCGTTACCGACCGAGCTTGAGCGAATCGTCACGAAGGCAATGCGCGTGCGCTTGTTCGCCACGATTTCTTTATTTTCCGGGTTCAAGAAAATTTATTTTGAACGCAAGGCTTCGGTTTGAGTTATTTTGCGGCACCGGTGCACGATAACAGGTGGGTTTGATTTTTTTATCACGTTAATTCGATTTTTTTATGCAGGTTTTGGCGGGAAATTCGAACGTCGTTTGATTTTTGCGAATTAATTTTCGGAGTTTCAGATTAGAATAAAATGAAGTTCACCGTTGATCGTTGACAATATCGCGACGCGAAGCACGTCGAAGCGAATACTGGACTGTTATCACTGCTTCCGTGCTTCCACCGGAGGGTATAATGCGTTATCTATCAGCATTGCCTTTTTCTCGCTGCATTGATTTGATAAGAACTTGAGATAAATGAAAACGAGTTCAAACGAGAATCGCGAATAATGGAATCATCGACGGAGTTACCTGAGTTCGAAGACTCGATGCTACTACTTCCGGTTTTGCCAACGATGGAATTAAAGTTTCATTCCGTCGTTTGTTATTTCGTACGAGTCAGTTTGTTCGTTGTTTTTTTTTTTTTTCACGCTATTTTCGTGGACGGCCGGCTGTAGGCGGATGAGATCAGCTCGGAGAATCTGTGAATGAGAAAAATTGATTACGATGAGTCGCGTGCGGTTCGATGTGGGATTGATCGAAACGATCGGAAGCAAGTAAGTTACTCGATTGTTGGTTGGTTGTTTATCTGAATTATGAAACGAGTGTTTGAATAAAAGAAGATTGAGCTTCGCTTTTTCTTGTCGAAGTTTCGAACAAAGTCTCGTTTAAAATTTGAATTTCATTTGAAATTGTTTACAAATCAAACTTTATTTAGAATGATTTAAAATCGAAAATTAATTTAGAATTATTTTCAACCCCGAATTTATTAAAAATTCTCCACAAGAACTTGATTCGGAATTATTTAGAATTGAACTATATTTAAAATGATTTGCAATTGAAACTTTATTCGGGATAATTCACACATCAAACTTTATTTAAAATTATTTAAAATTGAAATTTTGTTTGGAATCATTTTTAATTATGACTTAATTGAGAATTATTTAGAATTTAAACTTTATTCCAATTTTTTTTAATCGAAATTTTATTTACAATGATTAAGAATTTAAGATAAAAGAAGTAGCTCCAGATAGTGAACTGAATAGCATAATACAGTGAAATTTTAATCACTTTTACCCCCAAACATAGTTCGATAATTTCTCACTCGCAATACGAAATTTTGAAATCACGAAAACATTAGGCAACATTCAGGGCAACGGAATTTCGTGCGGGAACAGACACAATGGGTTTCAAAATCCAATCAAATTAAATCATGCGTTGATATGATTTTTATTTAAACAATTGCTAATTTTTCTCGGCAAAGTACAAGTAGATTTTTTCATACGTCCTCGCACCAATAAATCTTTCGTTTTTCCTCAATATTTTTTTTTCTTTTTCATCGATTTTTCTTCAACTATACAATACACCTAACGTATCTCTCGATACTCGTCCCGCCTGTTTGTGAGTACTCGTATCTATATTTCGTGAATAGTAGATTTATTTATTTTATTTTCATTTTCATATTTATTTATTTATTTTTTTTTGTTTTTAATTACTTTTTTTTAAACAATCCGTCGCGTAATACTGTTACGGATCATCGCAAAGTAGGAAAGAAAAAAAAACGTTGTTTTATTTCTTCACGAAACATCCGTTCAACCTTTCGTCAAATTCAAGGTCTCACGCATGAGCCTCCGCTAGCCCGATTTGACAATACATCGTTACGCATTGTTAATGTGGAAAATCGAATCGTTTTTATCCCGTTTTACTTGCATTTTCATTTTTTTTTCTGAATCTAAAATTCTGAAGTTCGATGCGACACATTTTTATTGGTTATAAAAAAAAATGAAAGAAGATATTTGATAGCACCGTGATAAGCTATATTTTATTTGCACCGAGATTGCGTATTTTTGTGGCTTGAGAAAAAATCTGGTTTTCTAGTTTTGACAATAAAATAAAAAATTTAAAAAAAAAAAACCCTCGTACCCTTTTTTTTTTTTTTTTAGTCGAAACGGCTGTCTCGTTATTGATATTCATGCTCGAAGAAAGTCACAATTTCAATGTACATACATATTTACAAAGAAGCGTGTAATAGATTAGACTCATTTTTGGATTTTAATCGTTCTTCAAATTGTTTTTTTCTTTTTTCGTTCCTTCTTTTTTTTTCGTTACCTCTGGACGGGTCGTAAGCGATTGTAATATCAATTTCGAAACTTCGTAAAAAATACTTAGAACCAAAGATGCAAATTTTGCATCTTTGCGAAGATGCAAAAAAAAAAAATTGCAAGACCTTGCAAATATCGTAGAAAAAAAATACAAATGAGAATATTCACAGTTCATCATTGATCCGGAATGTCTTGACGACAAAGTTGCGATTATGCGAAGCTGAGACTTGTCAATTTATTATAATACGTTTCAACCCCATTCGACGAAGTCCTTTTCGACAATTTTACAATTACAAACACGGCGCGTTATCATTTTTTTTTCTCCCTCCCACTAGATTCGATTTATTTTTTTAATTTTTTTTTTTTTACTTGTTCGATGATTGATTTTTTTTTTGCACGTAATTTACTCGTTGCCCCGCACGTAGAAATGGACGACTGTAAAAATGCTTTGCTTTTTTCAAATTCACGTTTAATATTATCTGAATAATAATAATAATAATGATAATAATAATAATAATAATAATAATAATAATAATAATAATAATAATAATAATAATAATAATAATAATAATAATAATAACGCTACTAAACTGTAAATATTAATATTAATATAATAATAACGCTACTAATCTGTAAATATTAATATTAAATATAATCAAAAAATATCTATCGTTATCCCTTCTGTAGATGGTATTTATTTTTTTCTTTTGCGTCTTATAAGAATGTTCATCGATATTTCTCAATTTATGTTTCATTTGCCACGGTTAGAGGCGTCAGTGGTGTCATTAGAAAAAAAAAACAAAAGAAAAAAACGGTCGGAATTGGCTTTAAAAAAAAAAAAACTAAAATCAAATCGGCTCTTTAAACACGAGTTCGATGAACCAATTATTATTCATCCAGTCACCGTCGTTCTAAATTATCTTCATTCCTCCATTATTTTCGCGCAAAAAATTGGCAGCATTAAGAAATAACTTTGATCTTCGATTAGTCGGTTTCGCAGCAACGATTTCGCAATACGTTTAATTACTTTATCGTATAATAATTGAAAAATGAACAAAAAAAAACAAAAATTGTTTTAAAAAAAAAAAAAAAATGACGGCGTACCAAAGATCACCAAAATTATCTACTTTTTCTTGTTTTCGCCTCGTTAGGGAAACATTTTCACCCCCACTTTTGCTCTCGCTCTCATGCTTCGGACACTGACACTCATTATCACCCCAATTTTTCATTTTATCGCGAAATTTCGTCCCGTAACTCGACGAATTTTAAACGCGAAGCCGTTCGGCCGTCACCTCTACGAAAATTATTCCTCTCCCACCCACCCATCCCTCCCCCTCCCCCTACACGCGAAAAATCGTACCTCAAACGCGTTATCATTACAATCTACTACAAAGGCCACGAGTGTGTTCATTATAAAATCACTAATTCGTAATTGCAATCCGAAGGTATCAAAGTGTAAATATATATATGCTATATTCCATACATAGATTTCTCGACGATAAGCCCGCGTTCGGCGCTATTTTTTTTTTTTTTTTTTTTTTTTTCGTTTCTTTTCTTTCGATCTTTCATTACTTTTTATTATAAAAAAAAAATTGTATCGCATTGAAACGTTGCGATTTATTCTCGACGTTTATCGTCGATTCTCCGTTGTTTTATTATTTCTTCATTCGTTTATTTATATCGTTTAATTCTTTTAAATACTCGTCCAATCGTTCATGACTCAGGCCCGGATTTTACGTCCCAATTTTGGGCTACCGAACGAGACAAATACGATTTTTTTTTTTTTATAAAATAAACAGCGAGCAAAACATTCGACAAGTAAAACACAAAAAAAATAATCGCGGTTGGATTAAAAAAAAAAGGAAAGAGAGAAAAAAAAATGTGTATCGTAAGTTTCTGGGCCAAGGGTTGAAGGTGTGAGTGAGGAGGGGGATGATGGGATGTTGAGGAATGAACGAGCAATCTTATTAAATAATAATTAAAAATATATATATTCGATAAGATTCGAAAAAGAAAAAATTGAAGGAAGACGAGACGATATTTCACCGATGATTCACGAAGGCGGGAGGGGGAGGGAGGAAAGGGCGAGGGTTGGAGACAATTGGTGAGAATTCACACGACAAATGGCGGTTTAATGTCGGACGTTAATTAAGAGCTGCTTCGATCCGAAACTTCGCGATCTTTTGCTCTGACAAATTGCATTCGCGTTTCGTCCTTCTTTTTTTTTTTTCTTTCTTTTTTTTCTCTTCGCGTTGCATCGACAAAGTACGAACGAGGGCTACGAAACGGGATGGAACGTCTTCTTCGACGCTTTGAGTTGGTTCTTATTTGTGTGGTTTTTTTTTTTTTCAAGGTGATTTTTTTTTTCCTTTTCTTTGCTTTTGATTTGAGAGATGGTGGATGAATCGCATAATTTACATGTTCTCGAACTGATCGACGCGACGCTTGGTGTTGCCCTTGCGAATTTCCCGAAGGGTCTTGTACTTGTCGCGGCCCTGGCGAACGTTTTCTCTGTGGATCTTGTCCATCGTCGTTTCCTTCGTCTCGTCTCGGGATTGAGCAAGATCTTGCTTCAAAGCCTGTTGATAATTGATTGTTCGTTTCAATTTTATTTATTTTGTATCCTATTTTTTTTTAATATTTTTTATTCCTTATCAAATTTGTGTGGCTGAATTGTTTGCGTGTATCTTGAATTGTGTATGAAATTGTTTGGCGTTAGCTTTGTGGAAATAGTTTGAGAAAAAGAGTTTACTATTTTCGTGGGTGAAATAGATTTTATTTTTCTTTTTCACCGAACATTGAAATTCTTCGTGAAAACAAAATTTTTGGAATATGGGATTAATAAAAAATTAATTGTTGATTCGATCTATGAATGGTTGTTTAGTTGATGATGGAAGATCTATGATTCGTTCGATAGGTGGTGAGCATAAATCTCATTGATATTGCAAAATTTTCTGAATCCCATTCGCCGGCTACGTCGATCGTACGAAATCGCGAGCTCGAATAAAAAAATTATTGTATCAAAAATCAATGTAATAAAGAATTATTCTTCTGCATTTTTTTCCTCGGTAATATGAGGAATAGGAAAATTGGCAAAACGCGTTACCTTGAGCTGATCGTGAAGGCGTTCGTTTCGTTCGGCGAGGGTGCGTCGTTCCTCGACGGGATCGATGATGGATTCGTCGGTGGCCAAATCCTTGGTGACATCGCTCTGCGGCACCTCGTCCTCCCCCTCGTCCTCGCCCTCCTCCTCGTTCTCCTCAACGTGGTGATGGCGCGGAGTCATGCTCGCTTGGTAAACCCTGTCGGCTTCCTCCTGACGCAGTCTGGACAAAAAAAATAAATAAATAAATAAATAAATAAATAAATGAATAAATGAATAAATGAATAAATGAATAAATAAATGAATAAATGAATAAATGAATAAATGAATAAATGAATAAATGAATAAATGAATAAATGAATAAATGAATAAATGAATAAATGAATAAATGAATAAATGAATAAATGAATAAATGAATAAATGAATAAATGAATAAATGAATAAATGAATAAATGAATAAATGAATAAATGAATAAATGAATAAATGAATAAATGAATAAATGAATAAATGAATAAATGAATAAATGAATAAATGAATAAATGAATAAATGAATAAATGAATAAATGAATAAATGAATAAATGAATAAATGAATAAATGAATAAATGAATAAATGAATAAATGAATAAATGAATAAATGAATAAATGAATAAATGAATAAATGAATAAATGAAATAAATAAATAAATGAATAAATAAATAAATAAATGAATAAATGAATAAATAAATAAATAAATGAATAAATAAATAAATAAATAAATGAATAAATGAATAAATGAATAAATAAATAAATAAATAAATAAATAAATAAATAAATAAATAAATAAATAAATAAATAAATAAATAAATAAATAAATAAATCAATAGATAAAAAAAAAAATAAATAAATGAATAAATAAATAAATAAATAAATAACGATGTCGTACCTAGCGGCTTCGACCTCTTCTTGCAACCGTCGGGCTTCGGCGTCCTTTTCCTCGACTTCCGACTGTATGCGCATTACTTCCTCCTGCTTGTCTCGGATATCTTGCTCCAATTTGGCACGCTCGGCTGCCTCCATCTCGTTCGAGCGTTTCAATTTTTCCATCATCGCCGTCAATTCCTGCAAATATCCCGAAATCACGAACATTACACAATGAATTTATACCGAATCGCACGACAAACTTCGATTCGAATCGTCTCGTACTAGGGACGAAACGTCTCCTTGCATTGGCACGAATATCTTCGTGCCAATCGAACTAGGAGGGTTGAACAGGCCTTGTTTGCATTTTTTGAGTCATTTTTGTGTTGAAAAAAAAATTATACATTAAAAATAGGATTGAATAAAATTATTCTGCACGCAGAGATTGGCATTGCGATTATTTGACTGACAAAATAACTTGACGCGAGTTCCATCGCACCGATGGTTCATTAATTTAGCGACGATACGAATATTTATAGTAGCATTATAACAACAATTAAAGAATTGGGAATATTATTTTCATATTCTACGATATAATACAATAATAATAATAATAAAAATATTTCGATCCTCTACAATTCGATCGTATTTTTTTCCAAAAGACCAAATATTTTTGCACCATCATATAACAATAATAATAAAAATAATAATAATATTTATCAAAAATAAATAAACAAATAATCTTTAAATTTCCCTACATTACATTTCTCTAATACTAAAAATTCTGTAATATATTCAGAGAAGCAGAGAAATATTTTGTCCTACTAAATATTACGAATTATCGTCAAGACAAAAAGCTGATTAATGCAATCCGAGGTTTCAACCACAAACGGCGATGAGAATTACGCCAAACGTCGGAGAACTGCGCGAGCAAAAAAGGGCTTCGAAAGTTCGTTGAAAAAAAGAAATGATAAAAAACAAAATATAAAAAAAAAAAAAATACAGTTCGGGCGCAGTGCCAAAAAGCGACGGTCTTTTGTCTGGTCATCGAGAAACGTCGAGACTGGAAAAATAAAAGGTAATAGAAGAGGAAAGAAAAAAGAAAAAAGAAGGAAAGGAAAAAAAAATAATATCACCTTTTGGCGACCCTCCAATTCGTCTTTCGCGGCCTGCAACTGTTTGAGCTGTTCTTCGAGACGCCTGATCATTTCCTCGGCCTCGTTGAGCTTGGCCTGCCGCCTGTCCATCTCCTCCTCCATCGTTTTCAGCTTCTCCTCGTACTCCTGATGCTTCTTTTCCGCGCGTTCCCTCGCCGCAATCTCGTGCTGGAGCTTCTCACGTTGCTGCTGCTTCGCGAGTTTGTCGTCGCGGGCTTGAGCCTTGAAAATAAAAAGAAACATATTTACATGTGTATTTTAGGGTGATCGTTGATACGGTTACTTCGGAATTTCAAAGTTTCCCGTAGTCTGTTGGATTCAAAGGTGTAAGAAAAATTCGTGTAGAATAGGAGACTTGAAAAAATAAAAGTTGTGATGGCGTAGGGATCGTAAAATTGTCGAATTGAAAGTATTTAACGAAGGATAATGAATATTTTATAATGAACACGCGAAATAGACTTTGATGAAATGATTTCGGAAAGTCGACAACCAAGAAGAAGAAAAATAAATAAATAACCAATAAATAATGAATAATCAAAAATAAATGAATAATAATAAATTTTATGATAAATTAATAACATATATTATTATTTATTGTGAATTTGTAATAATCTTATGTAATAAATTATATATAATAATTATTATAATAATATTGATAGTGAATTAATCAATTAACTCAAGAATAAATAGAATAAACAAGCAGACGCTAAAAATATCCAAATAATTTTTCAATGGACGATAAAAAATTATTATCGACACGTGTCGAATCTGCAAAATCAGCAAAAACATAGCTCATGTCATAGAAATTGAATAATAACATAATATTAATATTATAATTAAAACTGATTTAATTCGATTAATAATATATTTTTATGAATCAAAAAAATTTCGAATATCAAAATTTGAATAATATTTTCGATCAAATCAATATTCGACTCCGTTATTTCCGTAAAACAAAAAAATTAAGGGGGAGTGATTTCCTTAATCTCCTCTTAATTACAATTTCTCTCTCCGCAATAAAAAAAAAAATGTTTAAAATATTATACCTTCATCTGCTGAACGTCTATGGTATCGGGTTTGCGTCTGCGCATGTAAAGCTCGTGATTTCCCATGCAGAGAGCCAAAATTCTCTTGTTGGTCTTGACGCGGGGTGCGAAGAAAACGAAATCCGGTGCTTTCTTGTCGATCGGTTTGATTATGAATTTTCTGTCGTTGAACGAAATGTTTCGTATCTCGGACCACGGAAAACCAATTTTCGGGGTTAATTTGTCGTCCCTCTCGTATATGTTCAAGCCCAGAGCGTCGACTCCGAGCCACAATTCGGTGCCTTTTTTGTTTCGAATCTCGAAATAATTAACTCCGTACATTTCCAAATCCTGAGCTATCTTGAGATACTCCATCATGGCGTCCTCGCGAAGCATGCCGCGATGTTCCAACCACCACGACGTTATCGAAGTTTCCCATTCTTCTTTGCTCATCTTGTGCTGATCCATCACGCGCTGGGGCAGAAGACGATCGTTCGCGAGAAATCCGGCCGTGTGCAGAGCCTTTTGGAAGTCTCCGTGTCTAGCCTGAACCGCGTACGATGCGAGCAGCACCGATGTCTCCGGCGGGCAATATATTTCGTCGGTGAGAATGGCATTTTTCACCTGAAAAAGGGAACGAACGATTGATTTTTTTTATTTTTATCGACTGAATCATCATTTTTTTAATATTTTATATTTTATTTTAATATTTTTATATTTTTATATTTTTATATTTTTATATTTTTATATTTTTATATATTTATATTTTTAAATATGATAATATTTTAATATTTTTAAATATGTTAATATTTTAATATTTTCAAATATGTTAATATTTTAATATTTTTAAATATTTTAATATTTTTAAATATTTTAATATTTTAATATTTTAATATTTTAATATTTTAATATTTTAATATTTTAATATTTTAATATTTTTATATTTTAATATTTTGGTATTTTGATATTTTGATATTTTGATATTTTGATATTTTAATATTTTATATTTCATATTTTAGTCACTGAATAATCAAATAAAATTCATTTAATGAATTTCTTCGAACGACAACATTCATTTTATCATATATTTTTCTTCTTTTCGAGTCCTTTTTTTCATTAAAATCAACGTTCCATGGCCGCAAAAAACAACTTTTTCAAAAACCGATCTTACTAACGTTGATGAAAAAACAATAACAACAATAATAATATTTCCGGTGTTTCCGTCCGAGTTCGAGCGAATTGTAAATGTCTTATCTTCAAGGACGCAACAAATCGTAATCGCCGACCAGCGGAAGACCCGACCGTCTTCGTGCACGGAGTTTCCTCTCCGCCGACGAATTAAATACACACGGAAAGAGCTTCATCTACATTTTCCGCTCGTGCTGCAGCTACGGCGCCCGACAAAACCCGTACTTATCGCCGCGTCGAGCGAGGATCGCAGAAGTTAACGGCTTCGGTAATCCACGCCTCGGGGCCTCTGTCGCGGGACAATCGAGATCGAGATAACGATCTCATGCATCGCGTAACGATTCAGAGACCCAGAAAAGTTCCCAAGTTACGAGGAACAATATTCCGACTATACAATCGTCCCCCCAGATGGTTATTAAAAAGTCTCGGGTTCGTCCGATCGACTCGTTTTTAAATGGTTTTTTTTTTTTACGTATGCATATTTTATAACAATTTTTTTTAGATTTATTATTCATTTTTTGTCTTCTCTTTCTTCTTTTCTTCGGAGAGAAAAATTTTGTTGGAGGAACCACGTTTTAACAGAAGAATAAATGAGGGATTCTTCTTGAGGGGAATGAAGAGAATCTGACCTAACCTTTTTTTTTTATTGAGATTTTTTTTTCTCCTAGGTAGAGGAGGAACAGCTTCTATGTCACCATTTTTTGAATTCTTTGTTTGTTTATTATTTTTCCGACGGCATTATCTTAGATCAGGCAAAAACATTTCAAAAAGAATTGCAACAAATATAAATGAATGAATAAATAAAATCCTTCATCTAACCTGAAGATAGAATAGGCGAAGGGTGATTTCCTGGATGAGTTCCTCCGCGACGTCCTCCGGATAGAATTTTGCACGGAATTTGAACTGAAGAGGATTCTCCTTCTTGACTTCTTGGTTCATCACCTATAATCACGAAACAACCAACGTTTACCATCCAAATTCGTATCTGTACATATTTTATCCTATTTTTTTTTTTTTTTTCACGACGACTATGACGTAAAAAATAATGTCAATAACGCAAATAAATTCACACACGCGCACACGCTTCATTTTTCATGCACACGCACGTGCGTATTTGCAAATAAACCTTACAAAAATATTTGATTATTTATCTTCGATCGAACGTCGCATATTTCATCGTATTTATTTATTTATTTATTTCGTCGTTGTTGTTTCGTGGAATTCGAGCAATTTCCGAACGAGGAAATTATTTCGTCACGTAAAACGTTCGACGGACTCGATAATTAATGTACAATGCAAATACGAAAATTTATCTCGACCAGAGTGACGGCGTTCTAAACGTGATTCAGTGTCATTCGCTGCAACTGTGCCATTAACAATTTTTCACGATAATTATCATCGCCGGCCAATTTTGCATTGCGCAACAGGCTTTGAAAATTGACAATTGCCGCGATGTTAATTACCAGTCAAACGTACATAGAGGTGCGAATTTAAAGCGTGCTTTTCCGGTGTATGTGCCCTTCAACGCTGCGTTGAAGCAAAACTTTTTTAACAATTTGTTCATGATTAATTGAATCGACTTATTTGGGTTATTTATTTATTTATTATGTGAAGAGTGCAGACTGAGCGGTGAATTTGCATTCTACAAAATTTATCTTTATTGTAATTCATTAATCTGAGATAGAAATGAATAAATAAAATATTTGTGTCAACTATTTTTCCAAGAAAATAGCGTTGAGTAAATTAAAAGCAGTTTTTTGTCTTTTATTTCGTTTTTTTTTGTTTTTCCAAGGCATTGAGTGCAGACTGCGTGGTGGATTTGTAGCTTCATTAAATTATCATTGTGCTAAAAATGTATTTATTCATTTTTTTTCCTCGCAGGTGATGAAAATATATATTGCTAAGCTGAAGTTACGTCGACAAAACAGCACACGCGGAAGTTGCATGAAAATCTGAAATTAGAACCTTACGTGCCAAATCGTTCTTCGTCTGCACGGTATCACCTGTAATAATTTTCGAAAAAAAGTTCAAAATTCGCTCACTCGCTCGGACTGTCGCAAAAAAAAAAAATTAAGACGGTCATTATCGATTGATCGTCTGCGAAACGACTTTATTTTGTTTTGATGCACGTTGTTGACTTTTCAGAAACGAATGACGAATTTGTTAATTTGAATAATTAATTTCCACGTCTTATTGGCGTTAAATATGATTTTATTCCATTTTTTTAAATTTATTTTATGTTTATTTATTTATTATTATTATTATTATATATTTATTTATTTTTTTTCAATTTAAGTTACTCGCTAATTTGATTCGTTGCTCCTCGACTGGACAACACTCTTTACAAATATATTTGCAACATAATTAGTGAAAGAAGAATAATAAACACAGAAATAAAAATCTGTTGGATTATCGAAATAAAAAAAACGTCGTCCAGCTTCAAATAATTAAATAAATAAATTATTAAAATTAAATGATTCACGTGAATAACCTAAATAAAACGTGAAATCAATGTTAAGGCGAAGCTAAAATGTCGCCGACGACTTCGCAGCCCGACGTTCATAAATCAAATTTAGAAAAAAAGATAAACGAAATTAGAAAAAAAAACGATAAACTGCGGTCAAGTGATTACTGTTATCCGTTGCTTGCAATTAGCCGTTGTGTCATAACGAGCGCGTTACAAGTGAGATACCATCGTGACCCCGTGAATCGTCGTTCACATAAACGTGTGTCTACCGACACTTGCGCAATTTTTTGAGAACCACGTAATTGCGATCGTATTCTCAGCATCGCACAGGTGAAAGCAATTGTTCAAAAACAATGGAACAGTTGCATCAATGGGTTTCTCTTTCTTCCGTACGAAAAAATGTTCCACCGATACATAAAACAAATATTACCTGTACCAATTTACCGGATATCAATTTTTTTATGTCGAAAACCGAAAAAATTAATTGGACTTCTTCATTCGGACAATATGAAACAATCGATAATGATGAATTTTTTAATAGATTTTTCTTGGGATAATTCAAACTCTGGTGATTAGAGCAAGTTTGAATTGAACGAGAATATCATGATTTAGAGTTGAATAAAATTAATAAACTGAATAAATTATTGAAATTATTAAAGAGTTGAAAAAATCGATACACCAAAAAAATCGAATTACTCCGGAGTTTTTTCAATATCTCTTTGTCGGATTGATTGACATGATTGATTGTCATTGATTGATTGTCATTGATTGATTGTCAAGAAATTGATTCCAAGATTATAAACTATTTCATTATCAAATTGAATCTATAATTTCTATGCCCATACGCTCTTATAACGATTTTAATATTATGCAATATAAACGCTGGAAGAAAAAATTGAGGCCCATGCAATTTCTTTGATGACGATTGAAATCGAGTGTGGGCGTGTTGGAAGAATCATCCGAAAACAATCCGGAAGTTAACCGAGTGAATCTCAAGTTATTTCACAAGGCCTTGGAATGCCAATATGACTCGCGCAAGACTTTCGTCTCTCCCAACACGATCCAAGTACTCGTCATACATTTTATACCATCCACGCATATAATAATATAATCCTCTAGAAAATTAAATATAATAACAATAATAAAAATTAGTAGTATCATTACTATTATCATTATACAAACTAAATATAAATAATAATATTATAATAATATTATAAAATAATTATATTAGTATTATATTATAATAATATTATATTATTATTATAATATTATAATAATAAATTATTATTATATATAATAATATATTATTATTCGTTATTATTAAAATTATTATTTCGGGAAATTAATAATAATTACGATTATTATCAATTTTTTTAAATAATAATAAATATTATTGCAATATATCATCACTAATGATATCTAATATATCTAACATTATTTTAATTATTATGATAATAATTTATTACATTTATTTTATTTCAATAATATCAATAATAATTATTATGCATATGATACACACACGCGCACAATTACAGATATAAAAATAGAACGTTGACACGATAGCTTACCCTAGACAACAACGAAAGTCCACTCTTCCAGTTGTTAGTATTTCGGTCGGCATGCGTTCAAACAATAGAAAATGCGGCAATGTTAAAGTACGATAAAACATGATTCGAACATCCATCGAAGTATAAAAACAATGGGCGAATAAATGTTATTTCACACTTCGGGGTCATCCTTGAAATTAACGTTCCTAATTTATACGTACGAATGACTCTCAGCATTTTTCATAATAATCGTGACGAATGATCGACGGAACGATACGTTAATGAGAAAATTTAAAAAAATTTCGTGCGAAAAAACTGAACGGTCACGATAATATATCAAGGACAACGAGACGCGGTCTTACGGTGCGAGAAACACCTTCCGCGCATGAAACATGTAATTATTATTGCGGAATCTCACGTCCGACGCCCATGCGAAGTGGCAATAATGAAAGTGGTTCGTTTGAATGAAACTTTGAACGAAGGACCGGAATTTTCATGTCGCATCTTATTGCTAATTTTGGGGAAGGATTAACCTTGATGAACTTCATCAGAATCGAATTTTTTCATTATGATAAAATCAATTTTATTATTGATAGTTTGAAAAATAAATTAAAAACCAATCATTGTTATTGCTTTGATAAAATATGGTTGAAAACGTCGCCAAATAGTGCAACTTGAATAATAACACTTTTTTCCCAACTATCTTCCAGTAGAAATAAATAATTTTTTCAAAAACTTGTGTAAATTATTTTTCCAACTGAAATTCATGAATTTTTTTTTGAGTTATTTCTTCTCCGAAGTAGAAATAAAAACGCTGCAATCTTTTTGAGAATCGTATAATAATATTGTATTTTATAAGCTCCCATAAATTCGTACATTTTTAAGGTTATTTGAAAATAAATATTTCGTTCGATCGTTCAAACTATTTTATTATTATTTTTTTCGAAAAAAAAAGAGAAAAATTATATTTCCGCTGGAAATATAATGAGGTATGAAGCTGTCCCTGATTCCACGGTTGTGGCATCGGAGTTTTGTAACGCATCATGTGATTTCGTAGAGTCAGGTAACGGACTCGAGGTCGTTCAGCGATGGAGGCATTTTATACGTGTCATCGAAGCGCGTGCAGCTTCTTTAGCGTACTCTTGGTCGGGATTTTTTCCGCACTGAATTCGTCAATACAAAAAACCCTAATTCCCCTCTCACACTACAATATCCCTGCTACGTATAATCGCATAATTAAACGCTTAATTAAAAATTCAAACAACAAAAATATAATTTCACGATTTTTTCGAATTAAAATTAATAAATTTCCGCCTCAACCAAAAAGTGCTTTTCTCCGTCACCATTGAAGTCTCGGATAAACCGTGAGAACGTTTATCCGCGGAATTTAACGATGCGGTCGATCGTTCTCGTAGTTTATCGCAAAAACCAATCGCAACCGAGAAAACCGCTTTACAGTTTCCGTTATCGACCGAGCATCCACGCGCGACCTGCGAATCCAGCCGCAGCCGGTGAACCGGTGAATCGTTGAGATTCGTGCACGCGTTGTGGGAGAGAAAACGGCGCCTCGCGATTAATCTTATCTCAAGAATGTCACCGAGTCGATGACGATGATTAACCAAATTGGTGCCTGTATCGCAGAAATAATTTCAAAAAATCGCGGCGTATCGATACGCACTCGAACGAAATAAACGAAAAAAAAAGAAGAAAAAAAACAACTGAAGGAGCAAACACAGATAAAGAAACACAAATTTTTATTTCTCGTCGTGTATTCTTGGCGAGTGTCTCCATAGCCGACCGCTGAAGAAGCATTCGAGGAAGTCGTTTGAAGTGCCGCAGGTCAAGGCGAACACTATCAATTTTTTTTTTTTTTTTTTTTTTTCGTGATCGATGACGTAAACGAGTCTTGTGATAACCGTATAAAGCTCGTGGGAAAACGTCATTGTAAAGGACGAGAAGTTAAGACCGAGAATTATGCGGAGGAAGTGAAAATCCTTGCGGAGGAGGCTGGTTTTCGCGAGAAGATCTTTTG
The DNA here is from genome assembly GCA_963971145.1 of Sussaba pulchella. NCBI lineage: Eukaryota > Metazoa > Arthropoda > Insecta > Hymenoptera > Ichneumonidae > Sussaba > Sussaba pulchella. The sequence continues at coordinate 10,083,248 of OZ020174.1, read as the reverse complement.
TCGAGACGACGACGATGTCGTCGTCGGCATGGTCGACGTCGTCATCGTCGTCGTCGTCGTGAACGTTGCGCTTGGTTCGGCACGAGATCGGGGTTCGTTACGTAAGGGTACAAGGTTCGCGTCTGTGGATAACGCACCTGTCGCACACTCGACCTCTCCTCTCTTTTATCCATACGATATATTTATGTGTGCGTTTTGATATATATATGTGTGTGTGTTTTGGTACCATCTACAACTCATTCCCGAGGCCATTTTTCTTCTCCTATCGTACTTATTTATTCCATCTTTGAATTGAAATTTCGAAAGGATTGTTGAGAAAATTAGAATTTATTTATTGTGGAGTGATAATATGAGGGAAATACATATGAAGTAATCATTTTGTGGTTATTTATTTTAAAAAGCAGCACCATATTAATATGGAGTATAGAATTGTTATAGTATAAATATTTATGTGTATTAGAGGTCCTTATCAGGGGTTCGGATGATCTTTGACTTGCTCCCCTCCTCCCCCCCCCCCTTAAAATTAAAATTTTAGGGGAATATTAAAGGAAAAAAGATTTATTCCTTATACAGTAATAATATTTATAATATTCATGGTATTATTTTGTCTATATAGCACCATAACAATTCTATACCACGTGTAAGTTAGGTATTGCTAGATTTTAAATATAATAATCAATGTTGTCAATATATTCTCATTATTATCATTAATAATATTATTGAAATACATATAAAATAATGATTTTATAATAATTCATTTTGAATATAGCAACTCCATATTAATATATACTATAGAATTATTATAGTATCCATGTATTCCAAAAAAACGAGGTCATTTTTTATGTAAAATAGTCCTCTGTAAATTGTGTAGCTATCAAATCGGGGGTATCCGTCTGTCCTTCCCCCCCCCCCCCCCCCCCCCCCCCCCGTCTCACGCAATTCCGAAGAATGGAAATTATTTTCAATTATTCGGTTTAGCTACTTTTTTTGGCAACGCAATGAATAACCTAAATCTACATAACTTGTGGTCGCAAATTCAGAGAAATTCTCGTCGAAGACATATCAAACAAAATCGTCATATCGACGAAAGATGGAAACGTTTGTGACCCGGCGGGTTCATATTTGTCGTCGGTTCGACAAAATCGATTTTGCACCGAGATATCTTGTTTCGTTGTTTCTTTTTTTTTTTTAATTGGCTGATTAAATAATTTCGATAGTAGATCGCGATATAACGAAAGAATGTTTTTCCTGTTGAGAACAATCGCAAGTCTCGTTGAATTGTATCAACGGTTCGCGTGTACGATCTTTACAAAACGATAATGCTACGAGAAAAACAACGAAAAAAGAACGTTCGTCGCGACAGACCCGGCGCAGAAGAATTGCGAATGTAATTTTCATAGCTCCAGCGTCAGTTGAAACTAGACGCAAAGAGGAATTGCGAAAAATTTAGTAAGCTATGATTTTTGGTTGATCGGTTAGTTGTATTATGAAACGTTGCTCGATTTAATTCTCAATTTTTTCTTAATTTAACTCTCGGGTTAAATTTTTCTACCCACGTGAGAAGAAGGTAAATAAAGGTTACTCGACACGCAAATTACGCGAATTATTGCCATATGCATTCGTATTAAAGTTGTTCTACAAAAAAATAAGAAAAGGAAAAATAAAAAATAATTAAACAATGAATTTTTTTTTTAAATCAATCAACAAAATTTTTTGACGCGACTGCAACATAGTTCAATGACTGCAACTGTAATTAATTAGCTATGTATGTGTTTTTGATACGAACTCTACGCACCGCCATATTTTCCCTCTCCCAGAAGACGAGAAACGACAATTATGATGCATAATCACAAAATTGCCGTACGATGTATTTGCATAACGCGAAATAATTTTGTTCAATTCTAAATAGAAAAATCGTTTCATTGGGAAATGATCGAACAAACGTCTTACGCACCGTACGACGGAGTGTAGGAGAGCGTGCCGGTAATTCGTATCATCATATCGAGCCCACCTGGCAATTAAAAGCGCGATTATACAGTTTATTAGCCGACAAGATGCTATAACGTGCTTGGAATATCGAACGTTGGTTCTGCCCGTTTGCTTGGTTAAGCCAATGTTACGCAAAAAAAAAACAAAATGTCCGTCGGTCTTAGATCGAGCGATGAGTGCGAGAGGGATAGCTCAATGTTCCCAAAGTGGTTTTTTCCGCCATTGTTGATCCAGCGGGTAAAAAGTGAGAACGATTGATTGACGAATTTTTTAACGCAGTCGATCGTTCTCGTTTTCAATGCGAGAGATCGATCGCAGACGGGAAAACCGCTTTACAGCTTAGAGAGCGATGGGATAGCTCAATGTTCCCAAAGTGGTTTTTTCCGCCATTGTTGATCGAGCGGGTAAAAAGTGAGAACGATTGATTAGAGAATTTCTTAACGCAGTCGATCGTTCTCGTTTTTAATCCGAAAGATCAATCGTAGACAGAAAAACCGCTTTACAGTTTTTCTTACCGACCGAGCACCAACCTCTTAATCCTCCACGGTCACTCGCGGAGGAGCCAGAAGACCCCCCAACGTTCCTGGCTACGAATTCGTAGTATTTGCTATAAAGATTACTCAATCCAGCCTAAAGGTTACGAAAAAAACTCCTTAAATCTCTTCCTTAAGCTGCATTTGATACATTTTTTTTCCTTCATTTTTTTATCATCATTTTTTTAATGAGGAAACGCGGAGATGATGATTTTGCTGCTTACCAGGTCGTCGTCGTACTCGTCGTCGTCGGTATCAGAGTCCGAACAACCTCTCAGCTTCCGTACTTTCTTTTTCACCTCCTTTCTGACCACTCGTGTTATCACGCTCTCCGGCTGCGTCCATTGTCAATTAAATTCTACTTCGTTATATTTTTAATTAGCAATTTGCGTTATTGTTGGTGATCGTCACGCATAAACGTTGGCCGTGCAGAATAACATTTTTGTTTTTTAATCAGTAGATCTTGCGACCAGAGGAATTTTCGCGCTGAGTGTGATTGTAGGCACGAATGGATTGAAGAAAAATATTTGATATTGCAATTAGCGAAAGGGACGATTTTATCGGCGGATGGTGAATGACTCCACGTATGAAGAAAAAAGCTAATTAGTTATCGATCGTAAAGTGGATGACTTTGAATTTACAGAACTTTTACAGAATTTACAGAATTTGTATTATTTAAAAAAATCCAAACTCTGGTGTGAAAAAAAGATTCATCTCACCAAGTTCTCACGCTTGTTATTATTATTATTATTTATACAATACTCCTGACCGGGTGAAAACAATTTTATTGATGTTTCTAGCATTTCCAAAAATAGCCACAAACGACACTACCATAATTTTTACCTAAAGATTAATTAAAGATAGCAAAATTTCTATAAATATCGATATCGTACGGACTATAGCCTTCAAATGTCTGCACCTGATGCCAGAATCTCGGGAAACGATTTTGATACCGATTTTGGCCATTCGACAATCGAAAAAGACGTTCGCACGTGCAGAGAGAACGATTTTACATGAGAATTTGGTACAATCAGTAAATCAGAGGATAAAAAAATGTAGGTGTCAAAAAATACGCGTAGAATAATAATAATAAAAATTAAATAACAAGAAAATCGCGGAGCGTAATTCGCAATCGAATTGAGTAGGGAGACATAATAATAAGCCTTTTCGTAAAATGCAACTAGAGAAAAGGAGAGAAGGAAAGAGAGAGCGAGAGAGAGAGAGAGAGAGGAGTCTGTTGCAACGACACGAGTTTCGTATCGACACGCGATGAAGCTTTTATGAAGCAGCACTCGGGCAAAGCTGCTGCCCGATTGTCCCCCGTCTCGTGTCATTGCTGTTGTAGCACTTTGGTCGCGTTGTTTGCCAGTTACACATAACGCGTCGCATCTTCGTCGTGTAATTACCGATCCGATACTTTTTATCGGTCGAAGGTCTTGCGCCGGAATAATGTTTTTTTTTTTCTCGTTTTTTCTTTTTCTCGCGCTCGTGCACGAACGTCTTCGTCACAAGTTCCGAGGTCTCGGGGGCATCCTTCGTTGCGTACCGTGCAATTCGCGCGTGTACAACGCGGAGAAAAATTATTCGAATTGGATAAAAAAAGGTAACCGTGGATGGCGTATTGAATTTGTAGTAAAAACAATGATGATAATGAGATTCTGACTGATTATCCATTTCTACAAATTAAAACAAGGAACATATTGTTTATTTAATTTATTTAATTTATTTGATTTATTTAATTTATTTAATTTATTTAATTTATTTAATTTATTTAATTTATTTAATTTATTTAATTTATTTAATTTTTTTATTTCATTTAATTTATTTAATTTATTTAATTTATTTAATTTATTTATTTCATTTAATGTAGTTAATTTGTTTCATTTATTTATTCCATTTATCGGAATGAAAATAAGATCGGAAATTCGATTCCATGATAAATTACTCTACTTCGAAAAAACTGCGAACGTGCGCCGACGATCTCGGACATGAAGATTTCTAATGTAAAATTAAAAATCTACAGCGTCTGGCAATACGGGAATTGACTACCGGTCTATCGTAGCAAACGAGCGAATAGTTACGGATGCGTTACGTGGCTCTCGGCGGTCCGTTCATTTCCCGCAAAATGTGTGTCGACGTCTGGGCGGGTCGCTTCCTACAGTCAACGACGGTTATGATTGATTGACAAGCTTGTTTTATGTTTCTCCCTGTCTCACCCTTCTTTTTTAAATTTGTTTATTTTTGTCATCAATTTTTTTTTTTCAATTTTCAAACAATAATAAATGTCATCTAACAAAGCTGAGCTTTGAAGATCGTTACGAAAAAAAAACCATCCGGGATAAAATTTATAAAAAGAAGGATTTTTTTCTAGACCATTACCGGGACCCAATTGTCAGTCCGTAAATTCTAGAACGTTCATTTATTTATGGACTTATTTTCTTTCAAGTATTTTCAACCACCTGACGTTTATCCGTTTTTATCACGGACTTCACCTCGATGGATTTCCTTGCCTCAGGTTTACCGTATAATTATCTCAAACGCTTTTTCCATTATTTTTGCTTTTACGCGATAGTCGGAGCTCGAGATACGCACGGGTACTAACGTGTAATAATTTCGTTTCTTGCATCCAAGTTTTTACGAGAGAGAAAAGTGGCCGTGCAGTGGAGCCAGATGAAAACGACGAAAAAATACGAAAAAAATAAACGCAGATGAACATTTTATATTTATTTATATATATTATTTATATCAATAATTGTATAAAAATAATATAATGGTATATATAATAATAATAATAATAATATATAATTTTTTTAATATAATAAAATATTATAATTAATATAATAATAATAATAATAATAATATATAATTTTTTAATATAATAAAATATCATATTTCAAAATGATATATTATTATTATTATTATTATTATTATTATCATTATTATTGTCCTATATTATATTTATATATCATTATATTATTTTTATATAATTATTTATATATATAATATACATAAATAAATATTAAATAATTATATAAAATATATTTTTGAAAAAACTATATAGCAAGAATAAACGCCAAAGAGCATTTAATATTTATTTATATTTATTTATATACTAAGCGACTGTGTCAAGGCGAAGAAGGCGCGATTCCAGAGAAGACTTTGTCGACGTCGTCGTCGTCGTCGTCGTTGGAGAAAGCTACGAACTATGTTGCATATACACCTACGGCTAACTGTACATCAACTCGACCGAGTATCACTCAGGGATGAGCATTCCATTCAATGAAAAACGTACTTAGAAAACCTTTTCAAACAAGCTAATGACCGTTAAAACCTTCGTGCGCAACGGGGGTCACGTGTGACCCCGCCGAAGTGGAGCGATCTTCATATTTTCATCTGTTTATATGAATATCCTGTTGAAACAAATGTTTTCTTGAGGAAAAAGATGATTGATCCTTGGACTAGGATAATTAATGAGATTCCATGAATTTTTTGGATTTTTTTAGAGCACTTTAGGGTACTTTTTGAGGCGCTGGGAAGTGTATGACCTTCGTTGCACGATAAAGATCCGGAAAAAACCACGTTGCACCTTAAGGTTTAACCCTCAGACGGATATTTTCGCCAATTTCACCCTGTAAACACGGCTGAGTCTTGCCTGGTGATTTAAAAAGTACTCTAAAGTGCTCTCAAAAAATTCCACAATATTCATGAAATCTTATTAACAATCCTAGTATGAGGATCAATCATTATATCGCTGCGATAATCATTTGATTGCACATTATAATCATAGAAACGAATAAAAACGTGAAGATCGCATCATTTCGGCGAGGCACGAGCGACCCAAGGTCGCAAACTAAAGATTAATTATCGTGGAACGATTAAAATAATTTTTACGCCTGTGCGATAATCATGAGGTTATTGCAATGAATTATCATTGTATTACAATGTAATGCCGATTTTCCATGGAACGTATAATCCACGATGATTCAGAACGATGATAGTATTTTTTAAATACGTTTTTATTGGATGAATGCGGAGTCTTTCGATTACTATGTGGCTATCGATGCTATTAGGCTGGGTGATAGCTCGACGAATCACGGGAAAACCAAACGCTTCGGCTGATTGTGTCATTGTCTATTCTTTAGACGGTCATCATCGCTATATACACGCTAGAAAGATGTACAGCGATGATGATGATGATATATATAGATAATCGGAAGTGTTATCGAAAATAATTTCTGTCTTTAAATGATAACTTCGCGACGAAAAGGGCGAGAATATTTTTTTTTTATCAATCCGTTGAGAAACTTATGAAATTTTGTATCTATCGATCAATATTCGATAATATTTTAATCATTGAGTACAGAGATAACGTGTAAAAAACATTGAACTAATTTTTTTTTTTAATGGAATTTTTTTCAAAATTTTCTATCTCTACTTCGAATCGTCGCCGGAGTTGGAAAAACTTTTGAAAAAATTCGAAATCTCGTACGGATAATTGTCCAAATCTTGTCTTCAAATTGAGCTCAAAATATGTGAAAAATGTCCACAGGTTTTCGAGATATTAAAGTAATTATCCGGCCATGCATTAATCGAGTGCGAAACGTCCATCGCACGATATTTGAAGTAAATAAATTATTCCAAATCATTTTTAGATTGAAAAAACAACGAAAAAAAATAAGATACGGAATGAGAGAACGTTGTAGAAAATTTTGATTCCTCCACGATCAATTGCCATTCGTCGTAATGGACGAATACTAATTTATTTATTTTCATAACTTGTTCGTTCGTCTCTGCCTCAGCATTAAAAATACCAAAGGCCGAATCATCCGAGTAAATTTGACGCGTATTTTATTTCACCGGTTGATCATCAATTTGGAAAGCAGCCAATAATTTTATACACGTCTAAAATCTTCAAAATCAATATTTAAACTTTTAAACTATAAAAAAATAAATACAATCTCCAAAAAAATAAATAAAATCAAACGATAAATATTTTTTTTTTCCACTATTAAATTCAATACTGATTTGCACGAATATATTGAGATACTAAAAAAAAATCGAAGGCTTTGAATTCGTCGTAAGAAAAATCGACGAAGAAACGAGTAAAACATCGTCGATGCTCCGCCATTCGGCTTTTGCACATCTCACGATAATTCCCGAGCTCTCGCGGTCGACTCCGTCGACGATGACATCACTATTTGTCATCTAAGAGCGCGCCGCGTTACGTTTTTCTCTCCCCGACATTTATTTTTTTTCTTCTTCTTATTTTTTTTTCTTTTTAAATCGCGCCATGACACGAGTGACCAAACGCGGTTGGCGGCGGCACGGAGGGTGCACGAACGGTGCACGTTTGCGACACTCGAGGGATCTTTTCGAATCGGAGTGCGTCATTGTAGCCAGTGGCTGACAACTCGGGGGACAGAAGCCGGCGGCGTTTTAACAGCCGGCAGCGATTCGAATTTATCCGGCTATGCACCATCGCTCGGATGATTCGTGTGAGCGGTTGTGTGTTTGTCCGCGTGTATGTTTCCGTGTGAAATAAGGTCATGTCGCTATCTCATAGTCTCGAAAACCGCGTTTTTCACAGTCATAAGAGACGAACTTCTGCGTTGTACGGTCGGCCACGACTCGAATCCGTATATACATTTATTGATGATTAATCGAATGATTATTCGATGATTCATTGACGTGAATTTTGTTAATAGATGGAATTTAATTTAATTTGGTCTAATGTATAAATAATAATAGGATTATTATTATCATCAGTATTTATATATATTAGGCCAAATTCAATAAGATTGTATATATTAATGAAGATGACTTCAATTAATTATCGAATAATAATAATAATAATAATAATAATAATAATAATAATAATAATAATAATAATAATAATAATAATAATAATAATAATAATAATAATAATAATAATAATAATAATAATAATAATAATAATAATAATAATAATAATAATAATAATAATAAAGTAATTGTAAGAAAATTTAATTCAATTATTATGATAATATTAATATTATCATTATCATTATCATTTTTACAATATTGATAAATATGATTATAAAATTCAACAATAAATTCAAATCAGTTTAATTAAAAAACAGAATATAATTCAATATATTATTACAAGTATTTATGAGAATAATATAGAATTATATTGGACAATATTATGACGATAAATTAGATTGAAATATTAAATAAAAGAGGATTACAATAAATTAGAATATTCTTATCCACAATTTGATTGATAGTCACGAGACTCATGATTGATTCCAATTAATTATTTAAAAAATTGGACTAATATTTATGAATCCACATCATAAACATAATAAAACTAATAATATTGATATCATTCATAATATATAAAACTCACACATTATCGTGTATTATATTTTATCATTATTATATCATTTATATTATTATTATGTGCAAACTCGTATACGCTTGGAGGTCATTAAATTGTATACCGAAGTAACTGGAGTGGAGTCGCGAGTCCGTAAGGTCTGTACTATGTGTGGATCGTACGCGCCAATGTAGGGAAGCTTTGTACGGCTTTGCGAGGGCTCGCGTAGGATTAGTTTTATGGAGGCCCAACGACGTATGAGAAGAAAAAAAACGAGCTTTTGCAGTAAATTGCTTGAACGACAACAATTTATTTTCTTTTCCATACGAAATCGGCCTTGCAGGAATTTAGCACAGAATGTCTGATCGAGTTTCGGATGTTCTTTAATCCGAATAAAAATTTTGTGATTATTTATTCACATTTTAGAACATTTGAATATTTATTTTGTTGCTTTTTTTTCGTGTAGTTGAGAAAATTCGTCGCGAATTCGCGGGGAAATATTTTTTATCGTAACTTCGAAAGGTTATTTTTGTATATTCGCGTTACGGAATCGAGGACGCAGGATCGCAGGATCGAGAGTGACGCATCTCCGCGTGAACTCGACTTGCGATGCAAGGTCGAAGTCGATTCAAGGAAAACTGCTATGTAAAATTATAAAATCCATTGTATCCTCCTCGAACACGGATTTAACGGCATTTATCCAATATTTTGCTTTCTTACGAATAGAAAAAAAAAAACCTTCGTCTCGGTAGGAAAAAACGAGAATTTCGTTCTTTCTTCTAAATTTATTTGACAGAAGGATTTTTAATTGCGTTTCTCAATGTTGAATCAAGCAAACGTCTCAAACTCGAAGAAATTACAAGCTTTTCTAGCCTAATTTCTTACTTTACCCAAAGACCAGTCGGTGCAATTATTTGTATCGAATACGAAGGCGTTAGAAAAATTATTGGATTCTTAATAAATGGGTGGAACTAATTACAACTTGTACAACTAAACGATTGCTAAAAGTAGCAAGCTTCAATAAACTTTGTTGCCAAAACTCGAAGCGATTAACAAAATTCTAATATACAAGATTTTTTAAAAACAAATTTTTTTCCCGCAAGTACAATTTGTCAGTCAAAAATCGGACTGCTTGCAATCATAATTGCGTATAAAACTATATGATTTATATTTTTTTTATCAGCCGATTTAGCAGGCGCTGCATTATTTATTTTCGATAAAATCTTTTAGAATAAAATAATTAAATAAAACATATTCAAGCTCTCATTACTTTTTTTTATCGTTCAATAATTTGATAAGAAATTTATTTTTGAGACATTGAAAAGCCATATTGTTGGAATATATTGCATTTTTCAATTACCCGCAAGATAATCGAATAATATAAAATTTAATTGAACATCACGATAATAATCAATTAAATTTAGAAAAAAATAATAGCAGAGAAGATAAATACAAGAAATAAGATATTTATTTTCCAATTTAATCGATAATTGATTTAATTGAACGGAATCCTGCGTGATTCCGATCGCAGAATCATAAAATTCTGATTTTCGCGGATTTCAAATTTCGATCAAATACTCAGATTTTTTTGCAGAATTTCTATGATAAGTAAACTCTGAGACCTACCTTCTTGTAGAGCTTGATCCAGGTGAGATCGCCCTTCATGTCGGTGTACTGGAGCCCGAAAAACCAGACTTCCCTGAGACCGATGGTCTTGACGACCTGGTCGAAGAGCTGCTTCCCCGTCGTTCCATGCTGGATCGCGAACTCCAGCTCCGCGTCCATCGTCGTCACCCTCACGTTCATCTTTAAATTTTCACAAACGACGATTTTTTAATCGACAATAATTTTTGTGGGCCAAAAATTTGATTATCTTCAATCAAATTGGCTACTAAAAACAACGAAAAAAATATTCTAACGTTGCCTGACTAGATTATAATTATTTTCCTTGTTTTTCAGATCGTTAAAAGAATTTTCCGAATTTTTCCATTATTTCCTTCGAAAAAGTTTCCCGATATTTTTTTTTTCGATTTCCCAGACCGTTTGGGTTTTTTCGGAAATTTTTTCCTCACTTCCCGGACAGTTTGGAAAATGTCTCGAATTTTTTTTTCTCATTTTCCGAAACGTTGAAAAACATTTGCCGAATTATTTACTCATTTCCTCAATAGCTTCACGGTAATTTCCTCATTCGAACCGGTTTTCGATGACCATGGTCGTTTTTTTAAGCACCCGGTATAACGGAAAGAACGAAAAGCTACGGCCCTGTTCAACGAGGGACGCCCACGCATTTATTGAAGCGCGCGTGAAACGCTTCGCCGACGCCATAATTTCTCCGCGTATGCGTGAGGGAATAATGGTATCGCTAATTCGATTGTGGGTTGAGCTTATTTGTTGTATAAAAATTCTGAATAATCTGAATTGTTAACATTTTCGCGACAATTCAATCTTAATCTCATTAGTGAATAGAATTTTGTTCGTAGTTGCAAGAAATTCAAGTAGTTTTAGTTGGAAAATATTTATAATGGAGAAAAAAAATGGAACTAACGGAAACCTAATAAATTAAGGGGCCAAAATAATTATTTTATCTCAGCGAATACGATCGAAAATCGATATTTTTTTTATACGATGGATTTTTTCTTGTCGAATTACAGATTTATTATTATTATTATTATTGATTTATTCATTTTTCGTGATCTTTTAAGATGCGATTCATTATATAAAAACTATGGCAGTTAGAAAAAGAAAAAAAAATGATTGCCATTCTTAATCAATGTCGCAATTCAGCTGCAGCTTTTAATTTTTGCAAAATTAACAAGATAGCACTTGCTTGAAACAAAAAATAAGGAATTTTGCCAATTTCCGAAGATTTTTCGTCCAAAGAAGATCAAACCCCAAAAATTTCTCAACGAAGGTCATCGAAGATCGTCGAAATATCGATTTTATCATAAGTTTTCATCCCTCGCCGAGCAATCAAATCCGTCGCGATGAAATCGATTTCAAATTTTCACGATCGAAATGACGAAACGGTTACCCAAGCGTCACCCGGTACATGGCGTGCGAATCTGGACGAACCGGAGAAGCCCGTAACGAACACAACGGCCATGTAACACAGACCGAAAAAAAGAGAATTCCTCGGGAGGGTTCCCATGGCAGGTGGGCGCGCAGGTAAAATGGCCGGGCGCCGTTACGAAAATTCGTCGAAACAGGTAAGAAATCTCCCTAGACTCCACATCGTCCTTCAAAAAACTAAATCCTCAACTAATTTCTCAACGCCACTCGCCTCCGAATCAACAAATTCCAAAATAAAAATGAATTAAAGATAAAAATCAAATAAAGCTTCCCTATAAAATCGAAAAGTCACTAAAAATAAAAATAAAAAAATCCGCAACGATTTTACAATAATTCCCCCGTAACAATTTAACCAATCCACAATCATCAAACCACCTTAAAAAACATAATCCGTCATCCCAACAATGCTCCAAAAAATTGCTCCTTACCATCTTCGTTCCCGCTACCATGGCTGGCGCGATCAAACTCCACCAAAAAAAAAAACAACCTTCTCAAAACCCAACCCAAAAACAAAAACCTTCACGCAAATGTATATCACAGAATCCTATCTCAAATAAAACTCGCGTTTTTCACAACACGATTCTCCACAAACGTTCTCCTCTCGATCTACTTTCGTTTTTTTTTGTTTAAATCTTTCAAATTCTTCTTCGCTCAAAGGCGTGGAATGAACGGTTGGGACGCGAGTCTACCCTCGAGATCCTCCACTGAGCCACTGAAGAGCCGGAGCCGGAGTTGGTTCGAGGCAGACCAGACCGAACGACAGAATTCCGTTTCGTCGCAGACTGTTGACGACCAAGGGGGGGAGAGGAGGGATGGTAAAAAGACCGAGAGAGAGAAAGAGAGACCAAGAAGGGGGAGGGGGGCAACAACGACGAGTGCGGTCACGCACGATGAGACCGAACGTTAGTGACGTAAGGGCTCAAGTACGGAGAGACGAAAGAATAAAAAAAGAAAAAAATTAAAACGAAAGAGAAGAGAAAAAAAAATCGGTATTCGAGATCGTCGGGGTTGGGCGTTCGTAAGCAGGTCGAACAATGGTGCAAGGGGGCAAGTGCAACCGGCGTCTCCTCGAAAACCTTCGCCGGTGCGCCCCCTTTCGTACCCTTGCTCCGATAACTTCGTCCGGTGAGGGCACGAGCAGACGAACAGCCATGACTACTACGAGGAGGATGACGAACGCGACGACGACAACGTGGATGAGACGAAAACGACGACGACGACGACGACGACGACGACGACGAGAGCACGGTTGCGAAACGAAAACCGAAGCCGAAGACGAAGCCGAAGCCGAAGCCGGGAAAGAAGCAACGAGACGAGGACACGCAGCAGCTGTCTCTCTTCTCGCGGTTCTCTCCGGTTCTCTTGGTTCTCACTTCGGGCTTACCCGCCATCACTACTATGGCCTTATTGTCCACCGGTATGGGCGAACGGTCGGCCGAATGACGGTGGAGCGAGTGGAGGAAGGAAAGAAGAAAGAAGAGAGAGAGAGAGAGGGGAAAGAAAGAAGGAAGGAAAGGGAGAGAGAAAGAGAGAGAGAAGGGAAAGAAGGAAGGAAGGAAAGGGAGAGAAAGAGAGAGAGAAGGGAAAGAAAGAAGGAAGGAAAGGGAGGGAGAGAGAGAGAGAGAGAAGAGAAAGAAAAAAGGAAGGAAAGGGAGAGAGAGAAGGGAACGAAAGAAGGAAGGAAAGAGAGAAAGAGAGAAGGAAGGAAAGGGAGAGGAAAAGAGAGTGAGAGAGAGAGAGAAAGAGAGAGAGAGATGGGATATTAACGCCCGCCCGGGTGTCCGGATCACGTGAGCAAAGCGGTCCCGTCGAAGTTGCAACCAATCCGAGTGAACCGGCTGCAAATACCGGGTGTGCGGAAGGAAAACTCGACAAATTTGTTTTATTTCGTTTGCGCTTTTTCGTGCTTATTTTTGCTTCCATTTTTTTTGTATTCCACTTTCGCTTTTAGTCAGTTTTGAGATTATGGCGACGCCCCGGTAACGGCGATTTGTTGGAGAACTGATATCGAATAGTACGGGGGTGCGCGGAAGATAATCTAGATTTATTTTGTTGGCACTTTTTTTTGGTTTTTTTTTTTTTTCAATTGTCGCAAAAAATGAATGTATTTCCGGATCGAAATCGTATTTCCGGTGTCTTGTATTGCGTATTCATGAAAAGAATTGAGAAACAAAAAAAAATGTTGTCGCTTCATGTTGAATAACTCGTGTCAAAGCGACTGCGAGTGATGTACGTACGGATAGCGTGGCAGCGAGTGACGTACGGACTAAGGACAGTGCACAACCTGACTGGGACAAACTTATAATCCAAAGTGCAGTTCAAGAACGGAGGAATAATGACATCTCGAGATCGCGTAAGCCAATCTTTTCGCGGATGTACTGAACGCAGTATAAATATCGAATTTCGAATAATGACATTATTAATGTCAATTGAAAAATGAGGGTCGATATTTTGACATGTAATTACCGAGCATAACAAAATATCAATTAAAGCAAAAAGAATAATAATAATCATACGAAATACGTCAATTGAAAAAATAATATATGAAGAAATGTCATAAATAAATATAATAAATGATATTAAAATAATAATAATAATAATAATAATAATAATAATATTTATAATAAATATAATTAATAAATCGAAAATAAAAATTGAATAAAATTCAAAAAGAAATATTTAAAAAAATCTCAACAAACCAAAAATGAAAATTAAATAAAATTGATAAAAAAAACACATATCTGAACAAAAATATAAATAAATCAAAAGCTGAAAAAAACTTTAATTTGATTTTTAATATTTTTTTCAAGCCTAAAAAATAAATAAAAAAACGAAGTTGTATTTTTTTTTGTTATTCGTCAACTTACCGACTTCGGCATCTTGGCGGCTGCGTCTGCTCCTTGTAGGCAGTGAAACTGACAGCCTGTAACACATTGAAAGGACGTATTTGAGATCGTTTGATCGTCGGTGTTATTAATTGACTCGGAGCGCGGCTCGAGGTTGATAAGAGGCCGCATAAATTCTTCGACGAACAAAAATTATTGCCACGAACCGGCGTTTACATTCACCGAGACTCGAACGCCACCCTGGACTTATGTATCATGCTTCTACCGTCGAGTACGAACAAACCCACGCATAACAAAGCGACGAAAGAAATAACCGAGACCGAGCTTGCCGATAATTCAGAAAAATTGATTATCCACTATCCTTGCGCCGTATTATTGTTAAACTCCTTCTTCGTCACGCCTTCCTCGTTATCTACGTCGCGAAGCTGAGTTTAATTTTTTGGGCGATTGGGAAGGAACAAAATTATGCGGAAAATGTTCGTTTTAATTGTAAAATTGATTTGAAATACTTTTTTAAACAAATAACTGTGATTAATCGTCGTGGAATAATTGAAACGTTAACACTCATGTAATAATTGTTGATGATTGAATCGAATTATTATTTTTCAATGGATTTGAATGTGTAAGAGGGATTTTGATCCACGATTATTTATAAATAAAAGTAATTTTGACTTGACGAGCAAAATTTCTCCATAATATTTTGTCGAGTTTTCCATACTGATTGATAATAATTTGTATAATTTCTTATCATTTTACGTCATTTTTAGAGAAGAGGGAACTCCCACTACGCAATTTTTTTCGATGCACGATTTTAAATCAGTCACAAACATTCTTTCAAAATTAAATTAAAAAAATAAATAAACAAATAATCGAAAAAACACTGAAATATTTTTTTCTTACAAGTCATCACTCATTCAAATAAAAAAAAAATTAATTTCATCGCGATTATTAATATCATCTACCGTAAAAATAAATAAATAAATAACTGCAAACATTGTGAAATTATTTTTCTTTCAGATCATAACTAATTTAAATAAACAAAAATAAAATCATCGCGTTTATTCATACAATTAATTGCGAGAGGCAAAAAATCGTGGAAATTAGCAATTTTTAAGAGCAGTCACACCGGAATGGATTTCGAAAACCGGATTCGCGAAAAGCGCAGCGAACGCGGTAACAAACGCGGGGGGGGAGGAATTGTTCGCCTTGGCGTTCTCCGTTTCATCAATGGAAATCCCGCGTACGGATATACGCTCGTCGTCGCGCGCGGGTTCGGGTTCACGTGGCAGCCGCGACATCGTCGCCCAGCAGCCCGCCGAGAGGCAGGGAAACAAACCCGGGGGACAGGTTAAAATGCAAATCCGCGTGACCGACATCCGTTCGGACTCCCGAGGAGTGCCCGAACGTTCTGCCGTGCCCGTAATGTCGTCTAACATTATCTGGAAGCATTCGAGACCGAACGTTCGTTGAACCTATCATTGCTCCACGCATTAACTGTCAACGCCGTCCGTCGCACGTGCGTGGAAAAAAAATTTACCTTCCCCATTTTTTTTTTTAATCGATACAAAAATAACGTAAATAAACAAATGTATGCAGAAATAAATAAATAGAATATGAATTAATTTTTTTAAAGATGTATGAAGAAATGGGAAAAATTGAATGAATATGTAATGGAAAATAAAATTTGAGAGAGTTTATTTTTGTCATTTTTTTTAATCACTGCAAACATATACTAAATAAACAAATGTATGCAGAAATAAATGAATAGAATATGAATTAATTTTTTGAAAGATGTACGAAGAAATGGGAAAAATTGAATGAATATGTAACGGAAAATTAAATTTGAAGAGTTTATTTTTCTCATTTTTCTAATCACTAAAAAAATAACCTAAATAAATGAATGAATGCACAAATAAATATATTGAATATGAATTGATTTTTGTAAAGATGTATGAAAAAATGGGGAAAAAGTTGAATGAATATATGACGTAAAATAAAATAAAAAAGATGCGAACTATAAGTCTGTGATTTTTATTTTGTGGATGCGTCGTTTCAATATGATACGCGTTTTTTTTTTCCAAACCTTTATCGAATCTCTTTAACTGATAGGGCCGATTGTAAGATTTTTTTTTTGTTATTCGTTTTCTTATCGAACGAGACTGAATAATGTTATTTTCATAATCATCGAATTACAACGATTATTCGATAATCCGATAATTAATGATTATTCCTCCGATTGATGAGAGAAAAATACTTGTTTATAATCCACTCAATTAAATTGATTCAATGATTTTCAATGATTTAATAAAAAATGTATACTAAAAAATAAAAAAATAAAAATAAAAATCTAATACCATAATATCGAAATATACGTAAAATTACGCAACATACATTATCGATTATCTCGACGACAATCTCGTACGATACGGCTTCGATTTTACCGTTTTCGAGTAGACATATTTTCTTTTCGTCTTGGTTATTATCGAATAAACGAATAATTTCGTCACTGCAGGGCGGCGGGGGCAATAAAGATCGTTACGAGAGATTAAATCGTTTCTTAAAGGCTAATGGACGACCGGACTTAAGGCCCAAACGTTAATGAGCCCGACGACCCAGCCATCGACGCGTTTGTCGAAACAACTTCATATCTCTCAAATCCACGATTTCAAGTTCATCTCCGATGCAGCCCCGAAAAAAAAAAAAAAACGATCATCAATTTAAAAATCTAAAAAAAAAAAAAAATCGGACGTCGTTCTTTCTCGTGTAAAACCGCAATTCGCTCGTGCTCGCACGATCGGCGACTTCTTCCGGTCATGCAACTGCGTCGCATGCTTAATCTCATATCGAAAATTCGTGAGGACTTCGACAAAGGAGCAAAATTTAAATGACGGCAACTTGAGGCAAAAAGAAAACGAAAAAAAAAAAATTAATAAAAAATATTTAGCTTGCTTTTGCATCGTCTTATTCTCCATTTTAAGAATCTCTAGAACTTCACACGCATCTTCCGCATATTTTCCAACCAAACCCGGTGTCCACACGTGCAGTCTCCGACGCCCATACATTTTTTTTTCTAATTGAATGAACAAATAAATAAAAAATAAAGAACTAAATAAGAAATATAAGAGATATAAAAAATAAATAAAACGATTAGACTATTTTCATTGCTATTTAATGTATCGCCGCAGGCAAAACGTCTTGTTATCGACAGATCTAAATGACCGTCACGTGCAGACGGCAATGAATTTTCCAAACGTTTCACAATTATTGACTCATCGCCGATCAAATCGATCAAACGCATTTCCCCCGTCGTTATATCGAAACCCAGATAAATCGCCAAATTTTCGAGTTTGCTTCAATCGTTCGAACGATTTCCATTCTCTCCGGCTCTCTCGAATTTTTCGTCCCCGTCCGAAGCTTTATTTTCGTTGATCGACGCTTTTGTTCGTTACATTGGTTTTTTTTTTCCTCGTCGCAGAGCAATCGCGGATTCGATTTCACGATTGAGCGCATGATACAGTTACGATTTGCACGACGACGATGTCGCGTGTGCAATGGCTGCTACGCGGGTTTGTGTGGCGTACGGTTTATTCGGCTCGAAACGAGTCGCCTTAATAGCGTAACCACGATACCACGGCCTTATGAATTCAACGGAGGACGAAAGAAGAATGCAAGCCGACGTGGCACCACACTGACAAGAAAGGTCCACGTGGAGTGTTCGTTTAAGATTTATTTATGGGATTTATTCGTTTTTAAGTATGATTTACAGCGTTATGAATTGATCGAGTGCACGTGTTTTTTGTTTGGTTGTTTATTTATTTATTCATTTATTAAGGTTATTTATTTATTTATTTATTTATTTATTTATTTATTTATTTACTTATTCATTCATTTACTTATTTACTTTATTTATTCATTTATTCATTCATTTATTTACTTATTTATTCATTTATTTATTTATTTATAATGTTCTTCAAATTTTTCATTTGAAAATTGAATGTGAATTGAATGGTGTGACGTGTAATCATTATTATTTTGACTCTATTTGTTGATTGATTTATCTATTAATTTAATTACTTATTAAATCAGTGATTTGGTTATTAATTAATTTATAGATTTATTTATTTTTTGACTTATTGATTTATTCTTTTATATATTCATTTATTTATTTATTTATTTACTTATTTATCTATTTATTTATTTATTTATTTATTCTGATCTTCGAATTTTTATTTGTTAATTGAATATGAATTAATGGTGTAACGTGCAATCATCATTATTTTGACTGTATTTGTTCATTTATTTATCTATTAATTTAATAACTTATTAAATTAGTGATTTGGTTATTCATTGATTTATAGATTTATTGATTTGTTTACTTATTGATTTATTTATTCATCTATTTAATTATTCATAGAGAAACCCCCCATTTCCTCAATCAAACGATGGAAAAATTCTTCGCCTCATCCAATATTAGTCGATTCGTATCCTCCCAAACCAAAAAAAAATCTTAAACCCTCCAACCTCATCCCTACCGTCAACCCGATAAAACCGCCGTAAAAAATTACACCCATCTCCCTCCCGCCATCCCCATCTCAACCTCGCAAATCACCTTAATCTCCCGCCAATTCACACTCCTCCCCCGAAACACCCCCAAAAAAAAAAACCTTCACCCGACTCTCAATAAAAAGCAAACCGTAAATAATAACAGCGTTCTCGCAAAATAATTGTCCTCGCGAGCTGAGCCGCCGAGAATCGCGATCGTCAGAGAAATCGCCAACCAAACCCGACCGTTCGAAATAGGTTATAGTTTCCTGTTTCGCACGGATTTCGCATCCTCTCGTTGCACCGGCAAACCCGGCGATGCGTAAAAAACCAATAAAAATAAAGATAAAATACGTCAATAATAAAACTAAAATAAAATAAAATAATATAAAATAAAATAATTTATAATTAAATTAACCAATAGCAATACAACGATATTCAATTATACGCAATGAATTAAATCGAACGATGGCATACCTACGGCGTCAACTTGCCAGCTAGCACTAATTTATGCCTACTCCAGACTTAATTTTTCAAGGTCTCTTTCTATCAATCCATCTACCTCTCTCTCTCTCTCTCTTTCTCTTTCTCTTCTCTCTCTCGATCCCTCGCGCTTTCTCTCTCTCCCTCGCCCTCCTTCCTCCAACCTCTCCCCCCGGCTGCCCAATTCCGCGTTCCTCTCCTCAATGCCGTGCCCCGGGCCCTCTCTCGGTCACCGATAACCCCCCCCCCCCCCCCCCTAACCCCTCACCCCCCGCACCGGAGGGATTTTATCCACGAATTCACGTTCTCGGCGACGATTCCGATCTAACGGTTTATCCCGTCGATGAGGTTAGAACGCGGAGAAATCGTCGGACTCCGGACGTTGATGCCCCCAGGGCGGGCACATCGTACGATCGGTACGGCAACGGCTCACCTACCTCACACACACACGCACACACACACGTTTTTTTTTTCTCTCTTTTATCGTGCCTTATAGGGTTATACGTAACCTATATAGAAATTCTTTCTACGCCACCAAATCCCATCTTTCTCAACAACGTTAACCAACACGATTTTTCCAAACGAAATTATCCACGAAACAATCGACTTCGACGTTTGTCGTCGGTGAAAATTCCAAGACCAGGATTGGAAAAATCCGTGGGGAAAGTTCGCGCGTGTCGAAGGGAAAAATCAGAAGAGAAAAGAAGAAAGGAAGAAGGTGAAAATGAGAAAACGTTGGGATATTAGAAATCTCGTGGAGTGACAATTCGTCATTGAACGAGAAAACTTCGGTCGAAGCTTGTGGAGTATTCTCTTATAATCGTTCATTACGCCTAACTCACCCTTGTTTAACACTTCAGGTTATGACGTAGTTCCTCCTGCACGTGTGCGACACATTCACAGTTGACCGGCTGGCGCACTCGCACTAAACCGTAATTTTGCGGGCGGCAGGAAACCGTGCGATCCACACCCAAAAATCCCGTCACGTTGAGCAAATACTGACACCTCACTGATAATATGGCCGCCGCGCGCGCCTTGCCCTACCCGCTGCTCTGACCCGCTCTTCCTCCCGTGTGCGCGTTGCCGTACGACCGGGGTGGGGCTGAATCGTCGATTATGATAGTTTCGACGACGATGGGAAACCTTGAGTTGAGTTTCGTGCACGATTCTTCCGTATCAACGGTTGGCAACGGTTTTGACGTGACGCGAAGGTGGGGAGGAGACGCGAGAGCGAACGGAGGACGTAAGATGGCGCGTTAGTCGCCATTTTGTGGCGGAGGCGGACGGTTTAAAAGATGGCCGCGAGGTGGCGCGTGGAGTTCACGAAAATCATGGGGGTGCGAACGGAGGACGGAAGATGGCGCGTGGTGAGCCATTTTGTAGCGGATCCGTAGGATTTGCAAGATGGCCGCGGGATAACTCGTGGAGTCCATGAAAATCATCGACGTATACATATGGACCGATGATGCTGCGAGAAAAAATGTAATCGCAATATAAAGAGAGGCGACTTTGGGTGGTTCTGAGCCTCTCTCTTTCTTATTGAAGCATCCGAAAACGATACTTTAGGAAGATTCAGCTGTTTCCCTCGGTCCTATAGCAATCCGACAGAGACGGAGACGTATCATCTTCAGAACATTTTATCTGCTGCCGCCGGTGTCAGTAATCCCCTATTAGACGAATAGCTCTCGAGATTACCATACGATTCAAACACTTTCAAATAATGAAGTACGCCATCTCCTATTATCGTCCCTTAACTCGCAATACCCAGAATAGGTTCATTAGTAACATTAGAAAAATTCAGAAGACGTCCAGATGGCCTTTTCGATAAAATCCAAGAATCAAACTAGGTCAACCTGAGCCTTCGATCGACGTTTTTCAATATTCAATCCTCCATGAAACAAGAAATCTATTCAGTGAACAACTTTTTCCCCGTAAAACGCAACTTAGGGTGTCGAATTATCATGCGCGGCCATTTTGTTTTTATTTTCAACGCCCATCACACCACTCGTTTCGTTTGGAAACTGAAATCATTGATTCGTCATAACGTAACTTTGTGATGTAATAGTAAGTTTGATTGCTATGGAGATTCAAGTATCGCTGAGCTATCTTCACACCTCGGCTAGTCAACGAATTTCAAACGAATTTTACTACATTAGAACCCCTCGAATCGCAACGTCTTATCCGATTGCAGGTGTTACAGAAAAAATGTAAACCACGGCGGGAGTGCCGTATCTGAAAATGTCCCAAGTCTACAATGATTTACAAGAGAAACGTCAAAGCTCGATAAAAAAAAGTCGGGGGTGCATCTTTGCATGGAATGCACTTTTGTCTCATACCGTTTATTTATACAATCGCGAAACAGCGGAGAAATGTAAGAGTGGGGTTTGATTCTCCTCTGCGCGTTTAGATTCGAGGGTTTCCGATTAGAGGGGTCCTGCTGTACCGTGAATGACCAATGAGAACGCGACTCTCAAGGGTAAACCACAGCAGAAGGCGATACAAACGATCCCCTTCGTTTTTTCATTGTTTACGAGCTTTGGAATATACGCCGGGCTCTTCTCGGAACTTTCTGTGACGAATAACACAAGCCTAACCACCGTACGGCAACGTTGGCTCCAGTTTGCTCAGTTCTGGATCCGACGTGCAACGTTCCGTACGCAATACTGCGCAACACGACCGGCTTACGCGTAGCGACACTACATCGTAAGTAATGTTGATTTGATATTTTTTTAAATTAATTTCACGTCCGCAGCTTGCGAGCATCTGCATTTGTTTTTTGTTGTCTATTTTTTTATATGTTAAAATTGATTTGATTACGATTAGTGTTTTATACCTATTAAAGCTTAGTCTGTAACCATGTGTCACTCGTGGCTTGCCGAAATAGTGCGTTATTCACGTTTTTATTTGTTCACATGATTATTTCTCGCAGCTTGCAAGCATCTGCATTTTATTATTTCCTTTTTTTTTCATTGTTTAAATTTGTTTAAGTTCAGTGTTTTGTTCATAAAATCCTTTAGTCTGTAACCATGGGTTATTCGTGGTGTGTCGAAACTGTGCGTTCTTCACGTTTTTATTTGTTTATATGATTATTTCGTGCGAACGAATGATTATTGCAGCAGTATTATGATCGTTTATTATACTAGGATTGTTGATAAGATTACACGAATTTTGTGGAATTTTTGAGAGGAATTTAGAGTACTTTTCAAGGGCCAGGGACAAGTGGCCTATGGTTACAGAGTTGCGGTGCCGAAAATAACGTTACGAACAAAAGATTAAGCGTATTGAAGTTGCTCAGTTACGCGGCTCAGAGGCCGCCCGGCACGAGGCCGGCTTTGTTCGAATGCGCGGCAAATCCTAGAATGTTTAATCAAAAGAATAATTTTATTTCATTTTATCCCAAAAATGACGAAGATCAAATTATCTTTCAACGATAATATAATTGAAGTAATAAAATCGTGTTTTCAACATATAATTCAATGACTACTGATTAAATTGATATTAATCTGATATCTTATGTAATTCTCATTTTTGGTCATCGTCACTAGACCGATTTATAAGAAAAACTAAATAATGTTGACAACTGCATGCTTATAAGTCCGTAAAAAATTGGAAAGAAGAGGAAGTACAATTTTAAACGATGCTAGCTTCATAATTCTGTTATACCGTCGGCTAGCCCATATACCCCCTTCCTCTCCCTCTATTCCCCACCTCTGCTGCCACGCATTTATAATAAGTATTTCACTCGCTTCGAAAACGCGATAACATAATTTTTTGTTCAACTATCCAATCAATTTGAAATAATTATTCGAGATAAGGTAATTATTCGTTTGTCCCCATTGCACCTATTTCTGAGCCACGCGTTACAGGTTTTTTAGGGCGCGGTCACATTTCTCTGTTTAACTCAGAACCGCATGGGTTTTTTTTTTTCTCGTCACGTACGTTCCTACATAGTTTGGCTTTTGTCAACAAAGCCGACAGCCACATGCCCGAATCAACCGCGCAGCTTGGCCAGACTGTGACGCGTCTAAAATAGATTTCAATATGGCCGAACCCGATTTTATTAATGGCAACCAATAGCGGCCCAACGTCAAATCTATGTTCGACGACGAATGATTCAATATTAAATAAATTCACACAATTCTTGTCATTCGTATAACCAACCGAATATGATCGCGAGTTCCGTTGAAATTATAAGTTCCCTACATTGCCGGCTGAACGCGCGCCCTCACAATCCCCATCTCCGTCTCTTCCGTTATCGCGGGAAAAAAACGTTTGAACGGTCAATGTAATACAAGTTTTCAGATAACGAATAGACGCGTTTGACGAAAGCAGCTTATCCGCGGATCAACGGAAATCACGACCGACAAAAGTACGTAATTAATTTTATTCGGTCGACGAGCCATTGGAAAATAATCGAGCTGGATTAACGATTAATGCACTTTTACAGTGTTGATCGACGGTGAATGGCGATTCAAGAAGTGTTGCTGTTTCGATGTTAAAACCGGCACCACTTTAATCGGCGCACTGTCGTTGGTGAGTAATTGATCGAACGCCACCGTGCGTTAATTATATGTATATGTTTGGATATATATGGGGCATCTCGTTCAAGATCACTCACCTCGCCGCATTTATTTTTCTTTATCAATGGCGGCTATTGTGCCATTTTTTAATTCGATAAAAAAAAATTTCCTCGATACTTTATTGAAATTGAGAAACTTTTTTCACAAAATTAAAGCGGGACTCAAAATATTTTTAAAAATTCTTTTTTTAATTTTGAATTAAATCGACTTTTTTTCTGAAATTTCGATACATCCAAAAAATCTAAAAAATATAGTGAGGTCGTAGGAGCCAAAAGATACTAAAAAAGAAAAATCATCGTCCACGCAAGGACTTGGAAGGGTTCCAATCCGATGATTCGCGACGAAATGCCGCATTATATAAATATATATATATTCATTAATCACACTTACATATATGCTATTAATCACACTAATGGCCTCGGACGATTTTCAACAGATCGCTGGAATTTTCATCGTTACCGCAGCGATCGTATTGCCACATGACAAAGTCAACTACGTGCCGAACGTCAAAGATCCTGTGGGAAATTTTTTCCATAGTTTCATCCCGGTTCCGGTCACTACAGGAATCAAATTCGTATTCGGCGCTGCTGGCCTCGTGCACATAGCCACTGCCGTGCTCTTGCTACTCGGAGATGCCAATGTACGTAACAACCCATTTGTTTTATTTAATTTAGGAGTAAGACGAAGAAAACATTTATTTTTCAATTTATTTTAATAAATTAATGAATAAATAAATGAAGTTTATTCTGTACAGGTGAAAACCTGTTACAAATTATCTGATAAACTAATATTATCTTACTTATTATAGTAACTTCGTTACATCTAGGTAACAATCAACCTTCTCTTCCTTAGGTCCGTTTTTTTTCCCTTTATATCTATGAGTTGACTTCATCCCATTAAATGCTGTATTTTTGTTATATTTAATTAATCTTTATCTCACTGGCTTTGTCGCATTGTATGGATTATTTTTAATTGATTAATTGATTAATTAATTTATTTTGATTTATGAAGAAAAAGTCCAACATTATTATTCTTATAAACCCATTTTTTTTTTTTTTTTTTCAGGACAAATCAAAATGGATGAGGCCATATGTGCCCTGGTGTATTTGTTGGTTCTTCATCCAACTCGGTCTCGTAATGATTCTGAATAATCCCTTCAAAGCATCCGATTCCGCTGCAGTGTTCGGTGCGATTTTGGGATTCGTAATCAGCCTAGGTTGGTATCGTTCATAAATTTGTTGAACGATTTTTCACGAAATTGTTTGTTTATCAGTTAAAATTGCTCATATTTCGAATAATTTTTCCAGTTATCGGGCTTTTGCTGCTTCAAGTTGTTCGATCGCGCGTAGCCAACGTCGAAGAGATGGAAAATAATTTGCCCCTAGCCGAGGGTAGAGGAAGAAACTCATCGGACTTCCTCAAGCACTAAAATCATTTTTCTTTTTCTTATATTTTTTTTCTTTAACGATAAATGAATATCGTAATTTTCCATTCGCACGAGAATAATTTTTTTTTCTTTCATTATATCTATAACACTTCCGTGTCCATCGATGTTGCAACGACGATGACTTTATTGACTACCTCATAAGCGTTTAAAGTATCGTATTTCATCGAATTAAATATATTATATATTTTTTTTATATACAACAGGTTTAATATGTTTCGAATCGTATGCATCTACGATGTGATTTATGCAATAAAATGTGAATAAAACACGCTAAACCAAATAAATCGACTAATTCATTCGTTTCGAGTTTAATTATTTATAATTTATTAATTATCAAATTTTGTAGAGAAAAAAATCAACGACAAATATGTTTCAAATGTAAACATTGTCACGTTGTATCACGTAATCTACCCCCACCGCGATCACTTT
The DNA here is from genome assembly GCA_963971145.1 of Sussaba pulchella. Taxonomy (NCBI): domain Eukaryota; kingdom Metazoa; phylum Arthropoda; class Insecta; order Hymenoptera; family Ichneumonidae; genus Sussaba; species Sussaba pulchella. The sequence continues at coordinate 10,056,972 of OZ020174.1, read as the reverse complement.
CGATTATGTATGAGCTAACTTCTCTTTGTCCTGCCTACGTCCGGTCCTTTGTCGAATCGAGTAATAATTATCGGAACTTCTGCGGACCCGAACGCTGCGCAGTCCATGCGAGATGACGATCTCAGCGATTCCGTTGGGGAGAGAGAGATAACGCGAGATCCGCGTGGCACGTTGCTCCGAACGCGACGTTAAAATAAATTCCCAGAAACTTTTATCTCACTCGACCCTGAGCGTTATGATATTCATATGTTTCGTGCTTATACATATGCGTCACCTCGTTCAACGCCTTCCCTCGTTCTCGACGACGCAATTTTTGGGGGGGCCCAGAGCCGCTGGATTGTGGGATTTTCCCACATGAAGAAATTTTCTGATAGCCATTCCAGCTACCGCTAAAGATACACGCGTAGAGTAACGATAGTGCAAAGTTGACCCTTGAGCTAGCGTACTTAATTAACGACGAAAATTAGTATCACGAGTTAACTTGGCGCTCTATCATCGAGCATTCAGAACGAGAAAAAAAAATGGCGGCACACCGAATCCTCATCGGAAAAGCATACACGGTAATAATCAGTTGAAGTACCTGAACTACGTTGCAGTCGCGGCAAAAACCAAGATGGTCGGTTTAACCATCTTGCATTGTTTCGAACGCGACGTCGAAAAAATTTCTCAAAACTATTATCTCACCCGGCCGTGACCGTTATGTTATTCATATGTTTCGTGCCTGTGCATATTCATCACCTCGTTCGATCCCTTCCCTCGTCCTCGATTACGCAATTCTCGTGCGGCCCAGAGCCGTTGGATTGTGGAAGTTTCTCCACATGTGGAAATTTCTGATGCCCCTACCTGCTATTGTCGAAGATATGCGGGTAGAATAAAGACACAGCAAGGTTGACCCTCGAGTTAGCGTACTTTGTGAACGACGAAAGTTAGCATTACTAGTTAACATGGCGCTCTTGCACTACACGGATTTAGAGCGAAAGAAAATACGGCGGAAAAATCGGTTTTGAAAACGCATACACAATTTATAATCAGTCGCAGTTGTTGGACTATGTGGCTGTCGCATTGGAAGCCAGGAATTGTTCTTTTTTTTGTTCGTTTTTTCAACAGCTTTAAAATTGTGAAAAAAAAATTTCGATAAATCGCGTAATGCGCATCTTCAGGAAAATCTGCCTACCTCCTCATTCATTGCCTCTTTATTCATCATCACTACCTTCTTGTCATTGGTATTAACGGATTTTTTGTATTTATTCATTCATGTATTATTTTATTCATTTGATTATTTAATTATTTATTTATTTATTTATTTATTTATTTATTTATTTATTTATTTATTTATTTATTTATTTATTTATTTATTTATTTATTTATTTATTTATTTATTTATTTATTTATTTATTTATTTATTTATTTATTTATTTATTTATTTATTTATTTATTTATTTATTTATTTATTTATTTATTTATTTATTTATTTATTTATTCATTCATTCATTCATTTATTTATTTATTTATTTATTTATTTATTTATTTATTTATTTATTTATATATTCAATCATTTATTCATTCACTTATTTATTTTATTAAACCCGATTGGTGTATCGTGGGGTGGAATCGACCCAAGTCTCTAAAGAAATAAAAAATGTCATTCCAAAAATTTGGCAATATTCGCGAACGAAGCTCAGGTTTTCTATTTTACGATGAATGATAACATGAGATATAGTTGGTTGGTCCTCGATCGATTCTACTACGTAGATCCACCAAATTTCATCGAATTCCGTTAAGCCGTTCAGGCGTGAAGTAAACCAAAAAATTTGTCAATTTACACGTAATTCTCGGTAAATCTACTTATCGACGGCAATGAATCATTGCCCCTTCACGCCATCCGCACGATTTAAAAAGCGCCGGGGCCGAGACGTCAATTTGAAACGCGGTGGGGACAAAATAATTCACCGGGCGCTGGAAGGGGCTATCAAAATTTTCTCCCAGCAGTAAAATAAACCCGCAGTTGGAGGAGAGTGGACCGCCTTCCCCCTTCTTCACGACCATCCAGGCTTGAGCCAAACAAATGTGAAAAAAAAAAAAATTTCTCATAGTTTTCAAGCTGTGGGCTCCGAGCGGCAGACGTAGTTGTCGCTATTAAGAATCAACGGTTCAACAGTATTGTACGAACACCTTCATCTAGACAACTCTGCAGTTTCGATCCTTAAAATTCAATCATTTGCGTGATTTTGCGTTTACGGAAGTTTTTTTTCGGCGTTCCGCAATTCCGTTCGTCACGTGTCGACGGTGACGTCCCGATAATTGACAAGGTAAGACAAACGCAATGAGCTTCGTGTCAATATTCGTCTCGAAAGTCTAACGCGAATCTCGAAATAATCCTCCCGTATAAGAATCCGTCAAAATACAATAATAACTATCAAAGTAAAAATTAAAAAACCTATCTTTTTCGTGATCGTTGTTTTAGAGTATCGTTGAGATATGTTTCGCCATAATATTTTGGTAATTTATTATCTCACGAATATTCGTTAATATTCCAATGAGATTAATTGATTCGGGAATTCACGGTCTGACGGCGTTATTGCGACAGTTCGACAAACCGACGAATAACAAACGTGTTTTTCTTGCGGATAACAAACGGCCAATGAGGAACCGTGGGTTTCTGAAGATTAGCATTTGGTAGAACGTCGTCAAGACGATCCCCCCCTCTATTATCATTTCCTGGATCCATATTAGACGTCGAGACTCCTCAAAACTCTGATGAAGTTCAGTTCTGATCGCAAAGCCCAACGTTCGGTACAACATTCAAACCGCGGGTACGCGCAGTTCGTTTAATAATTATAATCGAAATTATCCAATAAATGTCTGTCCCCCAATATGTGAGCATGTGTGTTTGTTCGCTGTTGACGTTTCTCCCTCCACGGAAACGCGATTTATACATTTTTCTGAAAGATCCAATTGATTCCGAACGAAATAATCAAGCCTTTGTCGATCTTTGCAACTATCTCTCTCGCGCTCGTTTTACATTATTGGTCGCGGTCGCATGGCCTTGGTTTACGACGAGCGTCATGGATTTTTTCGTCACTCGCGTTCCCACATAATTCGACTTCCGTCAATAACAGAGCTGATAGCCACATGCTCGAGTCAACGGCACAGCTCGTCGAGCCTATGGCGCGTCTAAAATAGACTTCGATATCGCTGGACCCGATTTTATTAATGGCAACCAATAACAGCGGCCCAACGTCGAATCTATGTTCGACGACGAATTATTCAATACTAAATAATTGCACACAATTATTGTCATTCATATAACTAATCAAATATGACCACGAGTTCCGTTGAAATTATTGAGTATACCCTTCATTGCCGGCTGAACGCGCGCCCTCACAATCCTCATCTCTGTTTCTTCCGTTATCGCGCGAAAAAAATGTTCAATCGGTCAATGTGATACAAATTTTCAGATAACAAACAGACGCGTTTGACGAAAGCAACGTATCCGCGGATCAACGGAAATCACGAGCGACAAAAGTACGTAATTAATTTTATTCAGTCGACGAACCATTGGAAAATAATCGAACTGGATTAACGATTTATGCACTTTTACAGTGTTGATCGACGGAGAATGGCGATTCAAGAGTTGCTGTTGTTTCAGTGTAAAAACTGGCGCCTTTATAATTCCCACACTGTATATCGTGAGTAATCGATCGATGGATCGATCGCCAAAGAGCGATACTTCGTGCATATACATATCGGATTTAATCGATCACACAAACGGTTTACAACGGTTTTTCAACAGCTCGGCGATATCATGCTCTCGATCGCCGTGAGTTTAACAGAAGACGGCCAACCTAGTCCGCTTTTGGGCTCCATAGTTATTCATACGTCAACGAGAGTGGTATACATCGTTTTGGGCCTCATGGACATGATGTTTGCAGCGTCCTTGATATACGGAAATTTTCATGTACGCAGCAATGCAATTGTTTTAGTCAATATTGAGTCTGGACAAAACTCAACCGGTAAAAAACGTGATAGCGGCGGTTTGACTTCTCGAAATAGCCCTCGTGTTTTATTTCCGTTTCAGTATTCCCAGTTTCGATTCAATCCACCGTAATTTGAACTCGATGTCAAGATAGCGTGTGTTAAAATCTCCGGTAATAGATTATTGCAATTTTTTTTACATACATTTTTTTTTTTCAATTCATATTTTTCGCGCCAACCCCTGAATTATGCTATTACGCAAACATTCGTGTGGATAATTTCCGAATGAAAGTGAAATATCAAAAATGAAGTATATGTAATTATTTTTGTAACAAATTAATGGCTGTTTATTCGAGTATTTTATTCCAAGAAAATTTCTCAAGGTCGTGTATTATTGCGCAAAAGTGCACGAGGAAAAAATATCTATCAAAGATTACGCTAAATCGAAAAAGGATTTTGCAAATTGACGCAAGGTCAGACTGGCACGCGGGTCGCTTAGGGGAAGTCAAACTGCCACCGTCTCGAAAAATCTGTAAGACAATTTGGTCTTCTCAATGGCGTCAAAATTTTATGAAAGAATAAAAATGCGATGATTATTATGCGTTGCAATATTTATATCCTCCATGAATATTTGATACCTTCGAAAAGAATTGCTTACAGTTTTTTTTACCGACCGGGCGAGAAATGGCCGAAACAGGGGAGGCGGAGATTTTTATCGCCTCGTCACGTGGAAATGAGATTTCAGCCGATTTTTCGATTTATTCTTATGAACTCATTATTTTTGTTATTTTTCTTCTAGAACAAACCGAAATTCATGAAACCGTCCGTGTACTGGGGCATTGCTTGTTTATTCATTGGCTTCGGTTTTACGGCAATTTTCAATCACGAAATTTTCAACGATATGTCGAAATTAATAGAATTCATTCTGGGATATTTAACAACCACGGGTGTGTATTATAATTGATAAACGTTTTAAAATAAAATCATTGTCGTTGGTTCAATGACTTATATTTGCAAATTTTTAGTTATCGTCCTCTTGGCCGTTCAAGTTGTTCGATCTCGCATAGCCGACGTCGAAGAATCCCAGAATCGTTGTCTGCCCTTAACCGAGAAACATGAGAGAAAGTGATTGGACTTGGCGACGGACATCGAAATGACTTTTTTTTAACCGCAAATGTATATTAAAATTTTCCATTTGCACTGAAATGTTTTTTTTTTCTGTATTTGCATAAGACTTGCATGTTCATAAGTGTTGCAACGATGATGAACTATGAACTACCTCACATGAGCTCGGCGTAGCGCATTTTGTTGAATACTCGTGTGGTATATATTTTTTATACAACGGATTTTATATTTTTCTAATCGAACGCATCGACAAGTTGTGTCGAATGTACACGAATTCATTGATCTTTCTGTATTGCGGAGATGACGATATAGAATTACGAATAAAAACGATGTTAGATTAAAAATATGAGTCATACTTATTGACCTCGCACGTACCTCCGAATTCGCAAAATCTTTCCGAACGGTAGACTGAAGCTTGGCGTATTTAAATTTCTATTATAAAATTTAGTAACGAGTATCGTTTATTTTTATGTATACGTAACTTTTTCGCTAACTTATTATCCCACGAATATTTGTTAATATTCCAATAAAATTCATTGATTTGGAAAAGCCCAGTTTAGCGGCGTTATTACGACATTTCGACAAACCGACGAATATCAAACGGGTTTTTCGACCGACGATGGCCGATAAAAAATCGTGGGTGTCTCAACTGTTGACACCTTCAAAGTTTCATTCCAATGTGATGCCGAATCATTATCGACTAACCGATTCGTTTCGAGTTTTATTATTTATAAGTTATTAATTATCAAATTTTGTAGAGAAAAAAATCAACGACAAATGTTTCAAATGTAAACATTGTCACGTTGTATCACGTAATCTACCCCCACCGCGACCGGTTTCGATTATGTATGAGCTAACTTCTCTTTGTCCTGCCTACGTCCGGTCCTTTGTCGAATCGAGTAATAATTATCGGAACTTCTGCGGACCCGAACGCTGCGCAGTCCACGCGAGATGACGGTCTCAGCGATTCCGTTGGGGAGAGAGAGATAACGCGAGATTCGTGTGGCACGTTGCTCTGAACGCGACGTTAAAATAAATTCCCAGAAACTTTTATCTCACTCGACCCTGAGCGTTATGATATTCATATGTTTCGTGCTTATACATATGCGTCACCTCGTTCAACGCCTTCCCTCATTCTCGACGACGCAATTTTTGGGGGGGCCCAGAGCCGCTGGATTGTGGGATTTTCCCACATGAGGAAATTTTCTGATACCCATTCCAGCTACCGCTATAGATACACGCGTAGAGTAAAGACAGAGCAAAGTTGACTCTCGAGCTAGCGTACTTAATTAACGACGAAAATTAGTATCACGAGTTAACTTGGCGCTCTATCATCGAGCATTCAGAACGAGAAAAAAAATGGCGGCACACCGAGTCCTCATCGAAAAATCATACACAGCTAATGATAATGTTGCAGTACCTAAACTACGTTGCAGTCGCGTGAAAAACCAAGATGGTCAAATTGTTTTATTTTGTCTAAATTGTTTGTGTTTTGAACAGCTTTGACAAATTAAGCGTTGTGTCAGTCCATGCCGACTGACGATAAACAACCGAAAGCATTAAAATCTTCAATTATTCAACGTTAAATAATTCGCAGATAACAAAAGAATGTACCGAATTACGATTGGGTCTCAAGATTCCGACTGCTCAGGGTTTCGAAAACGTAAATACCTATATATACATTGTCGAAACTCCAGCAGCAACTCGTTAAAAAAAAACATAGATCCATTCACAAATATTATGAAACCACGGGAAAACAGTCGGCGCAAAATGGCGCGACCGCGGGTTGAACGGATAGAAAGACAAAACAGTCTGGAGCTGTCAATGTACATAAACATAAACATTACGAGAATTCGTGTAATCCGCACGTCCAGACTCCTTCTCTCTTCTCCCTCCTCTCCTTATACCGTGGGTGTGAATAGCTAACTCGAGTAAAGTTTCATCTTTCATGGAACGTGACCTCAACGTCCCCAACGAATCTCGAGATAGTCCCCGCAGGCTCCCACCACGTGGTTCGCGCCATCATGGCGCTGGAGGAGAAGCACCCTCTCCTCACCTCCCCGCAAGTTTTTCGTACGTTGCAGAAAGCCTACGAGCCGAGTTGTCGAGTTCTGAGCTTCGGTTGTTCGGTTCCCGGTTGGCTTAATCGTCAGACGTTGTTTACCCTGCCAACAGTGCTGACGGTGCTGACAGTCAACTGTTCAACGGTATTCCACAAGTTCTCCTCATCAAGGCAACGCCGCAGATTTTGTCGCTAAGATTCTTTCATTTATAGAATTTCATATTCATAATTTTTTTATTCGGCGTTCTGCAATTTCGTTGATCGCTCGTCGTCGTTGATTTCTCAATAATTGACAAGGTAAGACAAACGCAATTGACTTCATGTGAATATCTGCTGCGATAACCTACGGCGACCTTGAAAAGTATCGGCCGATGACGGAAGGACGGAACCCGTCAAAATGTAATTATAGCGATCGAAATGAAAAATAAAAACGCGCCTCCTTTGTGATCAATCGGTCAGTTCATTGTGCCATCAGCCGCGTCATCGTTCTACGTTTAGTATCGAGGTTCGTCGATGCGCAATTCGATATCGAATTCGACGAAATTCGGGGCAGCGACGATTTATTGCGACGTTAAATGTGGGGTTTTTTAGAATTTGTTTACTTTTACGTGAGTCACCGGTTTTGCGCCGGTCGCGAAAACTTGTGATAACGCGAATATTTGTTTCTCTAATAATAGAACGACTGATCGTTAATGAAGATTGCTAATTTATCGACGTTCCGGAAGTCGTTTTTGCCGGCACGACGCGATTATCATTGTTTTTGGGATGATAGGAGTTGTTTTCGTGCCGAAGTTGCCCACCGACAAAGTCGCCTAATTATTTCGAACGACGTCGGTCGAATTAAGCTAATTAACGACACTGGGTCGAGATGAAATTGGGCAACGGTTTCCGGTTGGCAGCCGGGACTGTTCTTTGTTCTCCCACGTGCTGCCTTTGTTGCATCGAGATTGGCCCGTAGCGTGCGCTCGGTCGGTAGAAAAAAAAAAAAAAAAAACAATTATAAAATGTCAAATCCTAAAAGTTTTTAAATCTTTATAATTGTAAAATGTTGAAATTAAAACCTATTAAATTCTAAAATTCTTGAAATCTTGCAGTCTTGCAACTGTTCTTGTTTATTATCCGAGAGATTAAACGCTGCCGAGAACAACGATTTATAGTTTTTGTTGATGAAATTAAAACATCATCTTAAGATCTTTATTGAGAATTATTTATTTATTTTCTAAATTTAAAAAAAACAAAGACAACAACCAACGTTCAATCTGCAACGATGTCTTTGACACTGAAATATGGATAATTTTTTGTTTGCAGATGTACAATTCCAGCTGGGCCACAGCGCGCACGACGTCTTTAGCCGTGGCTGCGATAACCGGGGTGAGATACCGCAGCGCAATGGCGTAATCCGAATATATGAAAAACGCAATGATGGAACGACAAAAAAACTAATCAATTTCTTTTAATTCATCAGCTGTTGTGGCTTGAGATTGCCTACCAGTTTGGGGCGAATTCTTCTTCAGGAGATCTATCGTACAGTTACGACCGGTTTCTCTATTCAATTGGACCAATAATCGGTAGTTTGATGTGCGCGGCCTCCTCATTTATAGCGATTTATGGTGTTTTGAAGGTAAGCGCTTATTCATTTATTATTCTCAACAAACCAGACAAGAGTGATTTTGTAAAAAATGATCCATTTTACATCACTTTTTTTCTCAAGGAATTCTGTAAAATAATCGAATTAGTTTTTTTTTTTCGTATTAAATCAATCTATTCTCGCACAATGCGGATTATTCTTTTCAGAAGTTCGTTCTCGAAGGTCCGAAGTTATAAAAATAGAATTAATACATGATTCTTTTTTTTTCTTTCCAATCTAACACTTATCCGGGCCATGACAACACATGGTTGTCCTGAAATTAATTTGGATGAAAATATTTCAGAAACTACCGATCTGCGTGTTTCCTTGGATCGCGATCCATACCGTATTCCTCGGGGTCGTCTTTTCAGTGGTCATATCCACGATGTTGTACACCCTTGGCCATGCTCGAGACATATCACTGATCGTAATTCCTCATGTGATTTGCGCGTTGATCACAGGTAAGCCCATTTGCATGGAAGCACAAACCAGCGATAAATTATTATTTAAACATCCATTCAAATAACGAATAAATAAATAAAATAATAAATGCATCTCAAAAAATGAATGAATATTTATTCATAAAATAAATAATAATAATAATAATAAAATAACAATTTATTTTTTCATTCTTTTTATTATTTTATTAAATAATATTTTTTAAATTAAATAATAAATACATCTTATAAAATGAATAAATAACCTACATAAAATAATAAATACATCTTAAAAAATGAATTAATGAATAAATAAAATAATAAATGCATCTTAAAAAATTTTTTGTAACGCATTATTTGTCATTAATGTTTTTTCTATTTTTCATTCCTTTTTCAGCATCGTTGACTTACATGTGGGGCGGCATATACGTGCATTTCACGAAGATGTACATTCCCGTGCCGTCAGCACCGGTCGCTGCGAGCCAGGTCGAGAAGCTGAAGGTACCGGGAGAAACGCAAAATCCTTATTATTCCGTTTGAGAAGAAAAAAAAAAACAACGACGACGATTATATTCAACAGTAAATGGTGGTCGTCATTCAAATCGATATTCGTAACAACGAGGCTCTTCATTTCCAAGCAATATCGATTAATTCAATTTCCACGTTGACAAATTATCCATTTACGGTCGTCGGTTGATTATTATGATTATTACTCGTGTTATTGATATATTTTCGTATTATTGCATTAATCATTTTTTATTATCAATATTTTTGGATATAACGCAGTTATCCAAACGTTTCGTACATTTAAGGTAGAATTAAGTACATATATCTTTCTGTATTTTTGTATAATACAAGATTTATAGAATTATTTGTCTTAATTTATTCATCGTTTTGTAGCGAGACGAAACTCAACCGGTAAAAACATAAATAGGACGGTGGCAGTTTGACTTCCTCCAAGTATATCGCGTGCGAGCTTGTCTCCGTTTAAATTTGACAGATGAGAGTCGATCTTTCTCTGTCAATCTCGGAGAAAGTGTCAAATGTCGAAGAGATAGTGACTTTCATCTGTCAAACTGTGCCGAGTTGAACTGAAACCATCCTGATTTCCATTATTCAGTGGTGACTGAACGGCAAAAGTTGTCGAGAAGCTAAATTTTTTAATTTTCAAAAGACAATGCTATGTACGGTGAATTAATTAATTCCCCGAATACTACTTGCATGAACAGCGAAGTGATTCACATCACTCAGTCACTTAGTTTTGTTATTGACTGAGCGCTACAACATCAACTTGAGCTCGTTATTGACGAAACAGTCTTGGGCACGCATTGCGCCGCAATGATGTATTTGTCACTGAAATATGGATAATTTTTTTGTCTACAGACGTTAGGTTCCTGCTGGGCCAAGTCGCCCACGATTATGTTAGGCCTGGCTGCAATAACCGGGGTGAGACACCGCATCGCAGTGGTGTAATTAATATTTTTATAAAACAATGATGGACGAACGAAAAACTGTATGATCACTTTTTTTTTTAATTCAACAGCCGGCGTGGCTCCTGGCTGCTTACCAGTGTGCGGACGGATCTCTTCGACCGATTCCATACACCGATGAGGGGGAAGAAAGTTTCGTTTATAGAATTGGACCATTTATCAGTTGTTTGATGTGTTCCGCCTCCTCGTTTCTAGCGATTCATGGTTTTTTCAAGGTAAACTTAATTTTATTTTATTTTCTCAACCGACTCGACTTTTGTGATCTTTTTAATATTGACGATTTCTCATGACTTTTCTTTTTTTTTTAGGGATTTTGATTAGGAAAACGATTTAAGCTTTTTTGCGATAGCATCGCATTGATCTATTTTTGTACAATATAGGTTTTGACTTGACTTAAAGAATGTTCCTATTCATTTATTCAATTATTTATTTATTGGCGAAGATGGCGCCTAATTTGAATTATCATACAGTGATATCGCAGTGATCATCGCGTGACGTAACTTTTGTTTATCCTTAAAATTAATAAAATCCCTTCGTCTCGAAATAAAAATATCGAAATTTGTCCGTTTTTTTTTTTTTTTCGAGAAAAAAAATGTATTTCAATGAAAAAAGTATTTACAACATTTGAAAAAATATTGCGTCACAATTTGATAACGTGTTTGGTTTATAATGACAAGCCCAAAAATCCGACTGAAACCTCGAGAACTTATGTTTTTAACAATTTAAATTTCCTCAATGAAATTTTTTACAATATGTTCTTGAAGGTCCAAACGTTTTAAGAATATAATATAAAAAAAAAAATTATTGCTCGGTTTTCTATTCAATACTAATCTGGACCCTGATTCAACAAACGGTTGTCCTTAATTTAATTCGAATAAAAACGTTCCAGAGACGACCGAACTGCATGTTCCCTTGGATTGCGATTCATACGGTACTCCTCGGGCTCGGCATTTTGTTCGTCCTGACCAAGCTGTTGTTCATCGTTGGACATGATAGAAGCACACCAATAGCCGTAATTCACCGTGTGATTGGCGCGGTCATGTTAGGTAGGTCCATTCGCATGGCAGAACAACCCAGCAATGAATTATTATTTAAATATCTATTCGATCTATTGAATATATTTATTTAAATAATAAATAAATAAATGAAATAATAAATACATCTTCAAAAAAATTTTGTAACTCGCATTATTTGTCAATAATGTTTTCTCTATTTTTCATTATTTTTTCAGCATCGTTGGCTTTCCTGTGGTGCGGCTTGTACACGCATTTCACGCACTTGTACACTTTAGCGCCGTCGACACCGATCTCTCGATCGGGAGAACAGGAAAATTCTTATCGTGCCGTCTGAGAAGAGAAATAGAACCAACGACGACGATTATTTATAATAATCAATGATTCGTCATTCAAATCGATATCCGTTGAAGCGAGGTTTTTAATTTCGAAGAAATATCGAATGATTCGGTTTCTACATCGACAAATTATTTTTATTGACGGCCGTTGGTCGATTATTATAATTATTATTTATGTTATCGATGTGTTTCCGTATTTTTTACATTTTATTATGAAGATTTTTGGATCCAACGCGATTATCCGAGTTCATGTAAAGTACATTGAAAAATATAATATATTTTTGTATTTTTGTATAATACAAGGTCTATAAAATTATACGTCGTAGCTCATTTATCGTTTTCCCTTATGAATGACATTATTAATTTCGTATAATTTAAAATTATGCGAGACCATTTAGTTCACATCCCAGGTCTTGTGTTTTCGATTATGCCTTGATATAGAAATGCACGAACAAGAATAAAACATTGAAATTAGTGAAAACAAAAAAAAAATGAACTCGAACAATTAATTAATAAAAACATAAACCTAATTATGATTAATTAATATCCTTACTCAATTTCACCAATTAAAAAATTAAATTTACTTTATTAAATTAAATTTATATTTTCGAAATTTATCTGAATTCTGATTCAAATTTTCTCTTGGTAAAAAAGAACTTTCATTGAATTCGTCCTTTTTTTTTGCTCCCCACTTTTTCTCATTTTCTACATTCCTTCGTCATCTTGTTGATCTTTAGAAAAATTTGACCCCCTGGTTGAATCAATCGTGCGATTTTACCCCTCTTCTTAATTCATAGAAATCTTTTATCCTCTATTTATGTGTAATAAAAAACAAGGAACAAATCCGTGGGGTTGCACACTGCAATAATTAATTAAGGTCCATGCCTATTTTGATGAGACACGTAGGATAAGCCAACGACGAATTGTTGATTCTCTTTTTATTTTTTTTTTCAAACGTCGGTCAATCTCCGAATTATCGTGTGATGAGTAAATTCGACAATTTTCCTTCGCCGAATGAATTTCCAGCTTTGTTCGAACCCCTTGCAATCGATACGAAGCATTTCGCACCTGCGCCTTGCCGGGTTGCCTTATCACGTCGATTCAATTGCGTTTCAGTGTAGTGCTAGTCGCTGCGAGGATAGGAATAATAATTGCAGGACTTAGCTCGTGTTTAATTTCGTTCTTTCGTCGTCCGGTTAATTTTCATCGATCAGTGTCGTGTATTTTGCGCGATAACGTTTGTTCCAGTTTGTAAATCATGACAAGGTAAATCCACGGACGTTCTTCTGGGTTTGGGAACTCTATTTTTTGCTTACTCTCTCAACACCGAAGCTGACGATCGAAGCAGCTGTCAATTTCGACGATTTAATTGATTATTTTTTGACCTACTATTGCCCGGAATTTTCGTCTCTATTTTTTGTCCTTTATTGAGAAATTATGCCAGCAAAATTGTAAACAGATACGATTATAAATTACAGTCGATATAATTTATATAATAAATTTGCAAATTTATTTTTAATCGTTGTAGAGACTCTTGATATTCAGTTTTGTTTGGAAAGTGAAAAAATAATTCTATGATTTTTTATTGTCCATCGAATGCATCCCTGAGAAATAAAATAAGATATTTTTTTTATTGCATACGATAATCCATTTTTATCTAATACATTTTTTGTCGTGTTCTCATTTTCACAATAAATCGTGCTTCGATAATTATGATGTTTTGCAAATAATTCATCGATGACGAATAAAATTCGGCGTTTTAATTAATTTCAGAGAAAATAGAATCGTGTTCAATCTGATTTCAAAATATCTTAGGATAATTTAGAATAATCAAATATACGTCGCAATCATCGGTCATGAAATAAACCAAAAATTACTTAACACGAACGACTTAAAAAAATTGAACCCTTTGAATTAGTCATATTTGATAAAAAAATCGAATTAGAAATCGATGATTAAAAAAATTCGTCGTCTTAAAGAAGGATCGAACAAAAAATCGATCGTATAGTCAACCATGAGCTTGATCGATCGATCGGTTGATCGTTGGACCACGTAAAAAATGTACAAGAATTCCACCTTTAATGCTACAAGTAACGTTACAATTTAATTTGCTGAATTGTTCGATTTGCGAACAATTCTTACATTCAGATTGTTCTGATTATTGCGAGTAAGTCGACACGATCGTCATGGAAACCACGTCACAGCAAAGTTACAACAATAACTACGAAATCAAGCGAACAAAAAGAAAAACAGCACCGATAAAGACAACAAAATACTTATTTTCAAATTAATTCGTATCGCTAATTTCTTTTTCTTTCTTTTTTTTTTTCTTCGTCCCTTTTTCGTTGCAGGATGAGGCTTCACAGATCGTTCGGTTGTTTGTCCCTGCTGGCCGGGACGAAGATCATAGGCGCGGTATCTCTGGTGAATTTAATTTTTCACTCTGTCAATATAATTATTCAAATTTTATTTCAACTGCAATATAAAATAACACTTCAATACGGCAGATAATAATTTATCGTTTCGTTTTTTTTTTGTTTCTTCTCTTCGATTTTATTTTTTATCAAACAATCAGGGATCGTCGCTGCTCTCCGCGATGGGATTGAGCGTAAAGATGATGGAAATCTGTCAAACTTTTTCCTCCGGTGAATTCTATCTGATAGAATCTCAAGATCTGCAGATTTTATTGGCCGGTTTATTGGTTTCCTGCTTGGTCACCGGATTCACGGCTGGGCTAATGATTTACGGTGCTCGTGCGGTCAGTATTTTCTCAATTCGAATAAAAAACGCAATCGAAGAATCGTCAATTCGAATTTATATTAAAAAATAAAAATAAAACGATAAATAAAAATGAATTTTTAAAACAAATTCTTTCAGAATAATCCCGATTGCGTATTTCCTTGGCTCGCTCTGGTCACCGCCGATCTCATGATAGCGGCTTCGATGAGCTTCGGTTTTATTCTCGTCGGTCCTACGATGCTCACCAGAGACAGGTTTTTCATCGGCCTAACGACTGTTTCCGTCTACTTGGGTGAGCAATTTTTCAAAAACAATTATTACCTCATCGTCGGATACGTTGAATAAAAATAATTGTTCATCAATCTTTATTCCTAAACTTTGTTTTCAAGTACCTTGATTTATTTACGACGCAATTTATTAATTCGAACAAATACTTATTGGATCGATTAATTAATCAAACTCAAATCAGAATAAAAATGAATTAAATTGAGATACAAATTAATGAAACGGAGATTAAATTATTTGTATTAGGAATGTAAATTAATTGAATTTAAGATTGAAATTAAATTATTGGAGAAATTCGACAAGAATCGTAATCGGTTTATCAATGATTAATGTAATATTTTGTTTTATTGAATTTTGTTTTATTCAGCTATGCACTTCTACGTTTGGTTCGTCGTCTACAGCTTCTACAAGCATCAGATCGATCCTTTGCCTTGCTACGAGATCGACAACGTCGATGGGACTTTGAAAATCGATTTATCCAAGTCCGCCACAACCACGAAATCTGCGTACATAGATATTTAATTTTTTCTACACATAAAGATAATTCTATATCCATCAAAAATTTATTTATAGCGCGGATCCAGCGTCGACCCTACATTATTAATGATTTCTGGACAAATGAGACAAAATTAAAATAGTTTTTTAAAACATTAAAAAAAAAAGAAATATTATAGTTAAATCAATAAAATATTCTGATATGTTGAGAAAAAAAAAACGATGACAAAAATTAATCCCAATAAATAGAAGTGATCCAGTGTGGCTGGCTATTATTGATATTATTATGGAATATCATTATTGTGTTATATCGTCATATAACACAACAATAATATTCCATTCAAACGCAATCTAAAAAAAGTCATCAATTTACAAAGCCACCTTTCATTAATAAATTTCTTTAAATTAATCATTCAACTCTAAAGTGTCATTTATATTTTTTATCAGGCATTGTCAGCAGTCTCCGCAACGACATTGGGCCTAAGGATGAAGAAAATCTCCGTCATCATTTTCTCGTCCGCTAAATCTGCTTTTCGTCTATTTTCATTCCACCCAAACTCAAAAAAAGAAAGAAAAAAAAATTCTAAATTCACATATATTTACTTTATTCCCAAGAATTCGTTCTAAAATAACGAAACGAATTATTTATCCTCGTCTGGTAACGAACAAAAAATAATTCAAAAATTATACGATTATTATTATTTCCGAAAAAAAAAAATTTCGGAAATATGTATAATCAAACAAATTGATAAGAAGAAGATAAAAAATGCGGGAAAGCGATTATCGCGTTGAAATCGAAGCGCGCGAACTGTCGAGAGGGACCAGCTTGCTCGGAAGCAAGCCGGGTCGACATCGTGCAGGCGCTGCGCTGCGAAATGTTTTTTTTTTTTTTTAAAGCTCTCTTCGCCTGTCGTCTGCTACGACAAACTCGTATCATCGCAAACGTCGCTTGTCATCGATCGTTTTCGCAGCTGTTACGTTCTTCGCAGCTGCGTCGGTCGATAGTCCACGTAAGATTTATAACGTGAAATAACCCATACGCGTTCTGACGCGATATAGACGTCATTCTGTGTGGAATCTTCAAAATTCCGGGCGGTTTTAAAGGAAATTAAACTAAATTAAAGCGAAAAAAAAAACATTAAAAGCATTCTTAAAAAACGAACAATAACAACAAAAAGCATATGCATAAATTATGATAAATAATTGCACAATATACTGTTCGCACATTTTTTTCTTTTTTTTTTGTGAAAAAAGAAAACGTAATTGTGCAATGAAAATCGTAGTTTCGCGATGAAAAGCCTGCTCTGTTCGATCGTCTGCATCCGACGGCTGCGCAAGCTCGTGTTCCACGAACGTATCAAATGCAGAAATATGATACGATTAACACATTCCGTAATTACGTTTATTTTTAATTCGCATCGTTGTGATATCAAATCGATTTTCTTGTGTGTAAAACGTCATTGAGAAACAAATTTTTGCCCTAGACGAGTTCCATGAGTTATTGCGATTACCTACGGAATATTTTTTATAACATTCTAGAGAAAGAAAAACGAAAGCATTTTTTTATATGATTCAAAGAAAATTATATGATTTTTTTTTAAATTTTGTAGATCGTATTTTTTTATTCTATTTTTATAGTTGTTTTGATTTATTTTGGACTGCGGATAAGAAATTTGTGTCGGAATAGAGTTCTGACTCAGCACAAAATATGTTGCCGTTGGAATTAATCGTTGAAATAAATTATAATCGACGACGACAGATAATTATTGAAAAACAAATGTTGAAATTATTTTAGGACACGATTTATCGGTAAATTACATTTTTTATTATAAATAGATATGTGTATAGATATGCGTATTATAGATAGGTATGTGTGATTATTAATGATATTTTGTGTATTTTTCATTATTACTTTTTCAAATCTATTTGAATTATAAATTTCCACTTGAATTTGAAACTATCGAAAATTTCCAAAACCTAATACAGTTGTATAAATGTTGAATTGTTCAAAGTCGAACTACCTTAAATAACACCCCCCCCCCCTCCCCGTAACCCGTCGAATAAATACATATTAATCGTAAAACTAGTGCAAATGCATAAATGGAACCTAAATAGTTAATTTGCTGTATTTGTCATAATACATTTTTTTTATTTGAATTATTGATCTCCACTTAAAGCCGGAAAATTAAAAAATTTAGAGTCTTCGAAAGTCTAACTACGTTCGATAATCTCCCCTCTCTGTACCCCGTCGAATAAGTACGTAATCATCTTTGAATTGGTGCAAATAAACCCTAAATTTCACATTTGCTGTATTTTAAAGTATTTCTATTCAAAATCTATTGGAATTACCGATTTTCACTTAAATTTGGCAAAATTGATATATTCCGAATTGACATCTTTTAAAGACGAACTACGTTGAATTCCGCCCCCCTCCCGTTCCCTCCAGACTAACAATCTGTACATATTATTGACCCGATTAATCATCGTTCTTTTTCGCACCCCGAAAGTGTATCGTGGGGTCTAATCGACTCCCAGGTTTTAAAAAATAGAAAATATCATTCTAAAAATCTGGGAAAATTTCGGTCTGGGTCAAATCGACCCCACGATACACTAATCGGGCTAATACATAATAAGTCGTAAAGTCCCACATCCGCTGTATTTTTCTGTTCCATTATTACTTCTTTCAATCTATTCAAAATACCGGCCCCGACTTAAATCCGGAAAAATCAAATAATTCCCAAACCTCATAAACTCGTACAAATGTTGAATGTTTCAAAGTCTATCTACGTTGAACAAACCCCTTCCCCCTCTCTGTACCCCGTCGAATAAATACGTATTAATTGTAAAACTAGTGCAAATTCATAAACGAAACCTAAATTACTCTTAAACAAGAAAAAAAAGAATGGAAAAAAGAGAAAAACGAGTGAAAGACAAACCGTTGATGTAAAATGATACAATGAGTTTTCAGACTCGCACGTGTGCGTGCGCGTGTGTCAAACTCGTTAATGAACAAATGTTGGTGGCAGCGTGGGTCTCGGGGAAACGTTCGTGTTATCCCCCCACGAGTCCGCGAGTTCTTTTACACGATTCTCCGAGCGCGGTCTCTCCGTCAGAGATTCACGGTCGTCGTGTGTGCGTGGACTGGTCGCAAACCCGCGCGACTGTGGGTGTTGTATAGGTGTATGCCATCGCGGTTTGGCGCACGTCGCACTGTTCTTGGCACAGTTTCTGGCCATCTCCTATTGCGAACGGAGCTTATAGCTGGACCTCGTCGCACATTTTCTCGCGCGATTGTAAAACCTTTTTTTTTTTTTTAATTATTTTTCATCCCCCGAACGATCGCTCTTATTCGTAGTTTTTTTTTTAATTGTTGAAGTAAATTTCTAAATTTTTGATCGAATCGAAAGAATCCGATAGAGTTTTTTTTTTTTGGTTGACGATATAACGACGGAGTGTTTGGTGAGCCGGTTAAGCATTTTATCGCTTGATTGCTCTTTGGAAAAGTTACGACGCAAAATTTTACGTAAGTATTATTGTTATTATCATTATTATTATAATAATAATAATAATAATTATTATTATTATTATTGTTTTCATTATTATTATTATTATCATTATTATTGTTTTCATTATTATTATTATTATCATTATTATTTATTTAGTGATAATGGAATTCGATAAAAACGATAATAATTCACTGATTGATTTACCGAGTTTTTTTTCAAAAAAAGAAAATTGAAAATAAAATTCTACTGATCGCAGCCAGCTGAAGATACGTCTTAAACTTTTTTTTCTGATTTCATTTTTTTGATGATCTAAAGTCATTCGATTACTATTTTATAGATTCATAGATAAATGCGTTCTTAACAAAAATTACGCCTTAAAAAAATAATTTTATAACAAGCGAACGTTGAATTTTTATAAGAACAATGAAAAATCTAAGTGCATAATTATTATCGTAAATTATTTCCTGATTAAACAGACGCGCAATATTCGTTTTTCGTTCGAGCGATGACGATTGAACGCAACGAGTATTTTTTTTATTCGCGCGATCTTCGTCTGTACCGATGAAATTCGGAAAAATTGATTTTCTTGTTCGAATCTCATCGAATTGTTTTGTAATTCGATGAGAATTTACGTGGAAATGAAAAAGAAAAGGATTGTGGGATTATCCGACGATCTGGTTTCTTCTATACGGCGAGGTTTCTAGCTCTGGCAGGGAATTCGACGAGTGGATGTACTCCGTAATGAACGGACGTGGGTAACCGCGGTACGTTAAATACGTTCGCGCGCTGATCTTCCGTCACAGATTGACTTCAGGGAAGTAACGCGATGGTGAATTTCAATCCACGATAGATGACCTAGTGCGATCAGTTTTTCTACTTAAAATTGCGTAATCGACTGGTCCATAAATAAATCAATGCCTATTTTATTTATTTTGAAAGATAAATTACTCGTATTTGATAAAAAAAATCTGATTCCATTCGTTCCACCCCTCTGACGACACACCCACGATCGTAATTTCCCTCTGTGTTCAATACCAACCCCACCTTGGCTAACTGTACGGGCTCTTCCGTCTCAAAACTTCGACTTTAGCTTTAAATTTTAGCTTCGGCATTTGATACAGAGAAAATTTATTTTCTTCACAAAAATAAAAACGAAAAATACAAGTAAAAAAGCAACCAACGCCGTCATCGCAAATTATCAATACAGCGCCCACTTGAATAATAATCACACGAAGAAGAAATAAAAAAAAAATAAAACGAACGAAAAAGCCAATACAAAAAAATTAAAAAATCAAAAGGAATAAAAAAAAACAGAAAAAGAAATAAAATAAAAAGATAACGAAAAAAATGAGAAGTCAGCAAGTGGCTCGACGTTTACCGGGCCAGACGCGTTTTCGCCCCCCCCGAGTCGGGTTATCGCCGTCGAGTTCGAAACGAGCGACCCGTAATAGCAGGTCGAGCCGATCGAGCCGACAAATCGTAAACATTATTTTTAAACCATCGTGTTTAAACCTCCGACGATTTTGACTCAGCGTTTAAATTTAACGCGTAAACACGGGGCGAAGGCGCGGGCGCGCTCGCTACACACGCGCGCGCGCATGCGCGTTTCTAATCTCGATTTGCGCGGTAAATAATCGTCGCTTTGTTGCATCGAAAGGGCGTTTGTAAAGAATTTTAAAAAATGGATCAAACTATAATTGTACCGGTATAACGTATGCACGTGGATGATTACTTCTCCCATTTATTTTTTTTGTCTTCTTCTCCGGCTTCGTCTCGCCCACGTTCTCCAACGCGCGTTGATCGATTCAGCGGAGTCCGAGAGCTCCAATTTTCTCATTCAACTCTCCATCTCCGTTGCGACTCTTCGAACGCTCCCGGCAAAATGTGTACTTTGTATTCGCGCTATTTAAATTGTTCACGAAAATACGGTTCGATGCATTCGCGTTGGCCGCCTGAAGAGCGTCGGCGACACTATCGTCATATATATAAATAAATACATCTATTTTAAAAAAACGAAAAAGGGACAATACGCGTGCTGTTTTGTTCTTTTATTTAAAAAATATTGTATAGAATTATAAAATGTAGTAACTATATTCTATTATTCTTATAATTATTTTTTTTAATTACTATATTGCATTTAGGGTAGTATTGAATAATTATAATAATTACGATGGTTATTATTAAACGAATAATATCATACATTAACAGTCAAGGAAAAGAAAACGAATTCATATTTGTTTTACGTTGATGCTGGTGAATTTTTTTATTTTTTCATTTGTAATTTTATATGCATGACAGAATAAAATAAAGATCTTTTTGGAAATTTTATTCTCCCTGCCATATATATAAAATTACAAATGAAAAATATATTAATATGTCTACATATACACATATGAATTTGAATGAATGCTCACCCTCAGCGCCTCAGCACTCGTCCTTCGCGGACTCTACCGATGACGCAGTCATTTTTTTTCCGCGAGGTGAACAAGACAGAAGGAAAAAGAGAGAGAGAGAGAGAGATTAAGCGAGAGAACCTCGGCACTGAGAAGCACTCGCAAACGCACACACACACACACATACACACACGCACACACTCACGTTTTCTCATGAAACGGTGAGGAAGGAGTAAAAGAGGTACGTTCCAGCCGCGTGGACCTCGGCCCTCTCCTACAATCTTGTACTCTCTTGGCCTTTAGCCGTCACGGTCATGTTTATACTACCGCTATCGGCTCCATTCTCATCCCAACCGTAGTATGGCATCGATCACGTGTGCATGTTTGCGCGTGTGTGTTCGTATCGAGCCATCGAGACGATCGAACAATATCTTTCGATATCTCTTACACTCATTGTTGTGATCTGGTACATTAATTTCCAGACTCAATCGATTCTTCTTTATCCGGTCGATACTTTCATGAGTTTTTGAAATAATAATAATAATAATGATAATGAAATTTATTATCATTATTATTATTATTTCTGTATAATAAATATTGTCTAAAATAATTTATGATATATTAATAATAATGAAATTTATTATTATTATTATTATTATTATAGATTGCAATAACAATTACTATCATTAAAGACAGAACCATATTTTACATACTTTGATCATTTGAATGCTAATATTTGAATTGAAACTGGATTAATATAAAATATAAATATAATTATTTTTTTTAATTCAAATTAAATTGCTATAATCATCATTTAAATTTGATATTATTCGTTTCGATTATAGATTAATTATCATGATATAAGCAAATTTATCAATGAATTGCGTCTGATCGGTCTTCCGGTCCAATAGTGACTCCAGCAATTTTCAACTCACGCATACAACACGAAACTCCCTACACCTGCATTTACACGCGAAAACTGCGCGGACTGTGGCTCGATTTCGGCGTGTAACGTTAAAATTGAAACTGGATAGCATGCGTAATTTGCAAATGCGGTTGTAACCCGAGTCTCGTGGTTTTCTTCGGTAATCCGAGCATTAGCTCCTAGTTGGATGACCCGAGCGAGTCCGTGAGCCGCTAAAAATATGGAATTTTACGATAACTGTACAAATCTAATTAAAAGCGAGCAATCATTTTAAAACGTTGTGAAAAATCGAAAAAGGAACGTTCGGTAACCATTTTCATTACATTTTAATTGTAAATCGTACGAGCGGCGAAAGAATAAATTGAAACAAAAAAATGTGGATTGTTGGCGACAGCAGCGCCACCTGCTTCCGCGAGCGTCGCGAATCGCCGCAGGCGATACGCCATGACGCTATGATCGTTATTGTGGAAGGTGAGTTAACGGTCGTCCCAACCCTGTCTGACGATTTTTCCGAGAAAAACGCGAAACGCGTTTTTCACGATGTACGGTCACCCGTACGATCACGGAGATGCCCATCCCAGATCGCGCGTTCGAGAACAAGCCACAGTTTTACTAGAAAAAAATGAAACTGCAACTGCCGGTCTATTATACGCGCGTTGGATCGAGTTACAGCGACGACCTTTTTATTTCATTCTTCTCGATCGTCCGTCTGTCGATAAAAAAATTGAGAGTGAATGAAATGATTTTCAATGAATTGATTCAATTTATGAGAAATAATTAAATATTATTGTCAGAAAAATTGAGATAAATCAATTAAAATAATTGAAAAAACCAAATCAATTATAATAATTATGATATAAATATAGTCAAATTGAATGAAAATTGATAAATAATAGTAATATAATAAGAATAATAACAATTACATGTTTATTAATTTTAATATATTTATTATTATTCTTATTATTAGTATTATTATTGTTGTTATCATTATTATTATTATTATTATTATTATATGAGAAGATCAAAGTTATATTGTAATTATAATTACCTATATAATTATAGTTGATTCGATTAATAATTAATCAACAAATCCAACGAATAAAGTCGTCATTATCAAAACAAAAATTAAATTAAATCTACATCGATCAATTTATCGAGTATAACAATTTTCCAAGCGCAAAGACGTTACACGAAAAAATCTTCTTTCTCTCCAACTTCCGGTGGAAGTTTCCGGGATAAGCGGTTTTGGTTGATTCCCAACGGGGATCCATCACTTTCATGGTCGTCGTCTTCACGATGTTAATCGCGGACTCGCGTGGCTCGTCCGACCATAAACGGAAAAAGCAGTCTAAGCGCGGTTCCTCGATCGACTCGGGACCGCATTAAGGTCTCAACGTTTCGAACGCGCGAACGTTCGAACGACTCGAACGGCTCAAACGCTCGTACGCGAACGCGGCGTAGGTGAATTACGCAGCGGCGAACATCGTTCGATCTCATCCGCTGCGCTCGCGTTTCCTTGAACCGACACACGAATGACGATTAATACGCGCGCGCGGTGATGCAAGGCCAGCTACGGAAAGGGGTTGCGACGAACCCGCTCGGGAAACATAATAATGATAATAATAATGATAATAATGACGAAGAGCGCGGAGGTTGTGAAAGATATATATTTGGAGGGTCGAGATTCGCCAATGACCTATATATCGGTCGAATTCTATTCTCGGCCATTCAAACACCCCCACCTGCGTCACATCTCGCACTTGAAGATCACTGAGATCGCAATTTCTACGGTATTGTGGGGAGATGGGTTTGATTCGTCGATTTATTGATCTTGTTGTTTTATCGATTTTTTGGTTCTAAATTTTTGAATTCTTGAATTTTTGTTCGATCGATCGGTTAATTGTTTTATTGATTCTTTGATTTATTCTTTTGGTAATCAATTTTTTTGATGACTTATTCGTCTATCGATTTGTCGATTGGTCAATTAATCGATTCTTCTATCGTTTCATTTTTCTTTTTAATTATTAAATTATATGATTTATTCTTTTATTGATTATCCGATTTTTCGATCTATTGTATTCCTCGATTTATTGTTTCATTAATTAATTCATCAAATTATTTATCAAGCTGGCAATGAGACATGACGTTGATAAAACAACGATCAAAATAATTATAAAAGACTAAGCACGCTATTAATGATTTATCAATTACAACAAAAATTATAATCATTGCTACAATATGGAATAATAAAAAAAAAGAAAAAATTGATAGATCCCAACATCTTTACATTGATGTCATACCCACGATATTAAAATTCAAAAACGGCTCTACTAATATTTCCTCTCCTTAAACGGACATCGTTTCAATCCTCAGACTCAGAAATAACAATTTCAAAGGCAAAGAAAAATAAACAAAGATGTCAAAATCATTTGAACGTGTGGGCTTTTATCGCAAACCAGTTAGACTGGGTCTCCGTGAAACGAATGGCGCACGGTGAAAGCCCCCGAGAATTGACAAACGTATCGTGGAAAGAAAAAATCTATATTCACCGGTCGACGATATAAAATAATCGCGACAAACCCGAAGCCCGAACATTGCGTCACGCTATTGAACACATTGCGTGACGTAGTCGGATCAAAACGACTCGGCGATATGCGGTCACGGTTTATTAAATCCCATTAATCATTTTCATTCGTTTTTCAGGATGCAGCTGAAAACGTGTCTCGGCTGTTACACCCTTCGGGCTGGCACCCTATTTGCGGGAATTATGTCAATCGTAAGTAATTTTTATCGAAAATTTAATTACGTTATTGTAAATAATTAAATCAAAAATAAAACAAATGAGGAAATAAAAATTTAATGAAATGTTTAACCGATTCTCGTATTAATGCAGTTGGGATCGTTAATTACGATCGCCGTTATATGGACGGTTCCTGGACTCGATATAAGAATGATGGTGATCGACGCTTTGGGTAAAACGACCGTCAATATCATTCTTACCCTCAATCTTTGTATGACCGTCGTTATCTCTTATCTTCTCATCGTCGGAACCTTAAAGGTGAGGCAGAAACAATTTTATTAATGGATTCACAGAGAAAATACCAATTTTCTTCGAATAAAAAAATATGAGGCGCTGTTATCGTCATTATAATATTAATTACATTGTTATCATAATTTCGAAATAATCTATTATTTAAAATAAATAATCTTAAATTAATCAAATTTCAATTGTTAATATTCAAATAATTAAACTATATTCAATAACTTTTTGTTTCGAATAATTGCAATTTATTATTATTTTTATTAATAATATTTTTATTATTATTATTTCAAAGAGAAAAACAATTTTGATGCTTCCCTGGGTTGTCCTGGGCGTGATAGTACTCATCTCAGCTCTGATAAGCGTCTTTTACACCGGAATACGACTACTGATAGACCAAAATTCTCGAAGAGGCAATCTCGAGACTGGTATTCTTCTTTTGATACTCGGTCCCATCGTTATCTGTGAGTATTTCGATCAACCCCCATTCGTACGATTATTTCGTCTCGTTTCCTCACTTTTATGCAACTTAAATGTATTTATTCTCCCATAAATTGAACGATATTGAAAGAAACGCAAAGACTCGAATTGATAAATCGTTTTATGATTCTGTACAGTTATCATGACGTACTTTTGGCTCGTGTCATACAGTCACTTTCAAGAAGTGAGGGCCGAGAAGAGCAGCGTGAAAATCGGACCCTACGGAAGGCCCTACAATTACCGAAGAGCTTAAACGAAAGAACTTAAAAGAAAATTCGAACGTTCTCGCTAGTGTCTAAAATCGTCTCGGAAGATGCGAGATTGATACGATTGAGATTGATCGAGATGATTTTATGATGCCCGGGATGATGCTCGGGTTGTCTACTAACGGACGAATAATTTTGCGCGAAACCAATGGAAACATTTATTTATGCGGTATGTGATGTTAGGAAAAAAAAGATAAAAAACAAAAACAATGTGGCTTAATCGTCTGTCTTAATTTACTTTGTAATCTTATCGAGCGAGTCCACGACTGATAATATTTATGAGTACGAGTACCTGAGACTTCGTCGGGTGAGAACTAATGTATTTCCGTTTTTATTTCTTTGAATGAATGAAAAAAAAAAACGATAATTTTTTTTTATTTCGACCGATCAATCACATGACAATCAAACGAATGTGAATTATGAGCAGGATACTTTTGAAAATCGACTGGATCTGCATTCTTTGACGCTTGATTTTTTTTTTTCAATGACTCACACTGCCGGATTTCTGTTCTACGCTATCTACAAAAAAATCATATATTTCATATAAAAAAAAATTGTTTAAATCAAAAGCCTGATAATATATTTTCTTATTTATTTATTCGTACATGATAGAATTTACGATGTACAATAATCAATGTAATCATTATTTTCGTCGATGAGTCAATAAAAACGACTTGAAATAATTAATCAACGATTGACAATTTATTTTTCCGTTTATTTATTTATTGATTTATAGTAGGTTTTATTGAATTTCCGTGATGGTTTAATCATTTTCCGAAGCGTTTTCAATGTTTTCACGTACGAGCAGAGCCAGACAGCCGACAGCGAGACCCGTGGCGTGATTATCGCATCCGTAGTCCATTAAGTCTGCTGATCTTATCGTCCGACCGATCTCACTGAGATGAAGAAAATTCGTATGGAACGAAATGTTTTATTATGAAAAACTGATTAATATGTATGTTTTTAATTCGTACCTTGTTGTCGGA
Source organism: Sussaba pulchella (assembly GCA_963971145.1). NCBI lineage: Eukaryota > Metazoa > Arthropoda > Insecta > Hymenoptera > Ichneumonidae > Sussaba > Sussaba pulchella. The sequence goes on along the minus strand of OZ020174.1, from coordinate 10,029,790 downwards.
TTGTTAGGATTATTTCGCGAGATTCCAGCGAACCCTTCGGCATTGTAGCATCCTGCAGGATGAGCCCAGCTCCGGAAGAGCTTGGCGTAATGATTGTTCACGAAATCCATGAAACCTTCCATGCCGCAGAGTAGGACTAAATCAAATGAATAAATAAATAAATAAATAAATAAATGAATAAATACTCGAACGTCTACAATTACCAATGACCTTTAATCTGACTAATATTTTATTTATCATACCCTGTTCGATTGCCAAATCTCTGGCCACATCGGGAAATTCCGTGGCCTCTATATCCACAAGATTTTTCCAAATTTTCCGGCAGTATGAGAAAATCAATTCGGAAAAAGGAACGTCCTGATCCTCATGACAATTGAACTTCAAATCGAAATAAAAATCACTTTTACACACTATATATTTTTCATGACTATTAACTAATTTATTAATCTATCGAGGACGAATTCCTGACAATGTTTCTAATTTTTTCCCTCAGCTGGATTATATCATTACGACGATAAATAAATTTTAGGAGATAAAATGTCTATTGATCCGACGATAAAAAATGAGTGGGACGACGTTCAGATATTGTCGAAACCGTTGGGATATACGGAGCCTTCGTCGCCCTTGCGGAGGTTACGAAAAAAAAGGAGAGAAGAAAAAAAAGAATAGAAAGATAGGGATTGGGACGAACGGGTGGGACCGAGGTAATGACGTTAATCACTGCGATGGGAGCCGAAGGATATCCGTTGATCGCTAATGGCATCAATCCGACCTCCGTCGGACCGCGCCTCGCCTTCTTATCACGAAGTTCCACATCGGCCTCTTTTACCGCTCGTATTATCATCGATGATCCACATAACATCGTTCGCTTCGTCGCTTGAATTGTTTTTTTTCCAATTCTATTTTTTTTCATTGCATTTGTATTTTTATTCACTTACTCGCTGCGACGTCCGGACTTTCCGGAACCACGCTGCTCTTTATTCGACGTCGGGCATGTTCCAGAGATTGCAACAAATCTTTCAATAAAACGACGTATCGAGAGTCCAGAAACTCAACGCGAGGATGGTTTAGTGCTTCTATCAAATGAGCTAGGGCCGATGTAAAATGAAAAAGAAATGAAAAAAAAAAGAAAATAAATCATTCAATGCAGAAATTATTGTTATTATTATTGAATAAATTGACTTAGTACAATTATTTGAAAATGGCTGGCATGAGTTAGTATTTCCGTCTTAGGATATCGTCTTTTTTATATGGAAATGATAAATTGAAAGTGAATAATTCAATGACGGAGTGATTGAATCAAAAATTTTGGTTATTTTTTTCTTCTCGTGTGAAAATAATTGGTGGGTGGAACAGAAATTTATGAATGACCTTAATTATGATGGATGGTTGTATCGATTGAGCCTGATTGAGGAAATATTCTTACCTTCGGCCAAAGTAATGCCGAACAGTCCATCGACGTTCATTTGCTCAGGTCTGCGTGTCAAGTAATCAATTGTTCGGGACAGTGCATTACATCGCTGATCTAAAAGGTAAAAGAACGCAAAAACTATGACAATTATTGACATTATTATGACTATTAAATTATATTTTTGATTTTGATAATTTTTTTACTTTCTCCATAAAAGAAGCTGGATGCTGGTCCAATCAAACTCCAATCTATTTGAGGTAGGAACTATAAATTTGCTCTTATAAAACACGCTTGCCAAATTCATGGAGATCGAAGTAACACCGCACGACCGGAAGTCCCAAAAGCTGAACAGCGAGAACAATACAGACGCGAACAGTTCGGCGCAAGTTCGACCGATTCGTTATCATTGTCAAAGCACGTCTTGGCGATTCGCGTGTGAACAATTTGCTGGTCGAATGCGACTGCACTTAAACTTATATATCGAGCGCAGGCCACGAGATTAGCTGCAAGTAAAATTGAACGAAACGAATCACTACCGAAATGGAGAAGCGATTGTTTCTTATCGTTCATCTATTCTGCAGCTATACGCGTTCAATGTATTAATGTTTATTAAAATCTATTCATTCATGAATTTATAAATATTTATTAATTAGGTTATTAAACGTCGAGAAATACAAAATAGAACATTTATTTAAAAAAATCGTGGGAATGATTTTCGACAGCTGCGCGAATCAGAAGCGAGAGACTCGCTGCTGCGACACCGGAAGCGTGATTGTCGCATCCGTAATCCATGAACGTCGTAGATCTTCTTTCTCGATGCTTTATTCGACCGTGAAAACTGCAAGGTTCGAACGAGAAAAATATTTAAAAATCATGGAACGTATCACAAACGTTAATTCAATCGGGTGATTTTTTTTTTTTTTTTACGTTGCGTACCCGAGAGCGGAGTAACAACCGTGCGAATTGGGCCAGCTGACTATCAAGTTCGCGTAATGCGAGTTGGCGAACTCTAAGTAACCCTCCATGCCGCACAAAAGTACTGCGAAGAAGACGAAGAAACGTTCACCAACGAAATAATTATACGATATAATTCAAATATTCCGCATCGACATGAATTAATTGTATCGATATTTAATTTTCGTTTTTTCAAAATTAATTTCTCGTTAATACTACTTGCTTTGTTCCATGGCAAGATCACGGGAAGGGGGTGGAAAATCCGTGGCTTCAAAATCAATGAGATCTCGAAGTATGGCAGCGCAATAATTCTTCTTGAGTCTCGCAAAAGATATCGCAGATCGTGGCCTGCAGCCCAGCTAGGTTGAACATTCATTTTCATCGATCAAATTTCGTCCTCACAGATTGAGAATTTAGTGACTGATTATTCAGTGTTGTTTTTCTCATCGTGTGTTTAAGCCATTTTCCGTTATGGCCAGATTAAAATTAAATAACTCATTAGAAAAGAAAAATTATTAATTAATTAATAATAATAATAAAAATAATTATTGCTAATTATTATTAATTATTAATATTAATAATAATAATATAAAAATAATATGACTATTAATTGATTTCAGTTTAAAATTAAAATAAATTAAAAAAGAAAAATTTCTTCTATTATAATCCTTCAGTAACGATAATTCCTTTAAAAAAAACATGAAACCAAAATAAAATATGTTTTTGTGGGATATTTTAAAACGTTTTCGAGAGAACCCACTGCAATGGCCGTCTGGACGTAGAGGAGCCGGTGGGTCAAAGGATATCCCCGAGGATTATCCGTTCGCACCAGCATTTCCTCGCATTTCTTTGAAACAGCGCATCCTGAATTCTCATTGCTTCCGACTAATTCTCGTAGACATCGCGAGCTCTCAGCTTCCGCCGGAGTTCCTTGATAGATCGCGAGGCGAGCTTTTTCTCTGGTAATTTCCGGACTGATGGTTCGTCCACGACCCAATAAATCTCGCTTCCACGTTATCGTATAATTCCATATTTCCGGTCGAATCATTCTCTCGAGCTCTGGAAAATCGATCGAAATTTTTTCTGACGAAATTACCAAAAAGCGACCAAATTATAGCTCCCAAGCTGGTTCGTTCAAATTTAAGGCGTTGAACGACCCTCTTAGTGAGAAAAGATTTTTTTAAATTAATTATAATGTAGTTAATAATTTTTTTTCAATAATTAATCAATAATTTAATCAATGATTTCTCTAATCGAATAAATTCTTTAAAATCAAATTTGATTTTCTCACCTAGCGGGTTTTCTTCGTGCATTACAATAAATTCGGTACAAATTCAGTTTGACAATACAACAAAATCTAAGGCAAAAATTTATTAATTCTCGTAGAAACCATTTCTCACCACTGAACAACAGAATTTTCTTTCCACTCATTCTGACCGTCTTGCATAGCCTCGATATTTTTTCCATCAATCGTCGATTATTTTTGCTCAGTAGAACCGCATTTTCGTGATTCAGGAGCGCACTCGTGTGCGCTAAAATTTATTTTATTTTATTTCATTCTTTTTCATTTCTTTCCTCTTATTTTCAATTATCACAATTACCTTCCACAAAATTTAGACCGAAAATAGCATCCACGTTCATTTGCTCCGGTCTGTCGTACATGAATTCAACATTTTCGTAAAGTGCAGCAGCAATGACGTCTGCAAAAGAAAAACTCCAACTCTCAGTTTATTCATTAATTCGTTGCCAACACGAAAAAAATATATATTATTATTATTTTTGTGACACTTTTAAGTTTTCTCACCGATTACCGAAAAACGATTTACGGTGCAATGAGATTTTTTCGAACTCCAACAAACGACGAGCACAGCGATAAGAACCGAACGACTTCTTCGAAAGATTTCCATGACTGGGTTTGCCGCGATTTCTTCATCGAAACAGAAACCCTCGCAAGCTTTCCAAGACTATATAAATCGGGGAATCCCCTTCGCCCTCCTCTCAGTCCCGTTGTCGTGGTTTAGAGTCGATCTTCCCCCTCTCGGGGTTCTCGCATAAATCTCGTGATTCGTTCGTAATTCAATTTCCGATGTTATATTGGAAACGAAGAATTATTCGAACGCGTTTTACGCTCTCAAAGCCGCCCCTGACGGCGCGACCACGTGCGAAACGTCTGAGCCAATGTAAACCCGGGTAATTGTGAAAAATAGGGGAATCACTCGAACGGGATTACGTCCACGCGGATAAATCGTCGAGAACCAAAGCTTGGCTCATCTTAGGGTCGCATTTCTTCGGGGGTTTCGATTATAGCGATTATTTCGGTATATTTCAAATATATTTTTCGGACGGTATTATATCAGGAAGCTTCGGGGTATTATTTGGCAATTATAGGAAAAAACATTAGACGATGAATTATACAAATTATAGAAATATCAATTATACAGATTATAGAAAAATCGATTATACAAATTATAGGAAAATCAATTATACAAATTATAGAAAAAACAATTATACAAATATGTAGGATCTAACCGTGTATTTGTACATTTTTTGTAGAAAAAATATACGAAAATTGTACCATAATTTTACGGTACAATTTTCGTATGTTTCCCACAAATTTACTAGATAAATGTACTCATTCTGTAGCATTACTTTTCAGTATAATAATCAAATAAACTTCGACGAACCTCCTTATATCAAACTTCTTTTTATTATCAATAACATTCATGTAACAAAGTTAAAACACCAAGTCGTGAAACTTAAACATACAAAAGCCCTTAAAGTTATCATCAAATCGCAAAATACAAAGATACGAAAAAAATTGTACAACTAAATGCAACGACGTTGCAATTATCGGTCCTTAATTATCGCTTTATTGCATAATCAACAACAAAACCAAAAGAAAAACAAAGAACATTTTGCCATCGTATCTAAAAATTCCATTGTCGATTCGAAGTTCGTAAATCGTCGATTCGGCGATTTCAAATCCGAATCTTCGATAATTCGCGATGGCCATCGTCTCATTCTTGTCGGAATCATTCGTTTCCATTGTTTTCATCGGCCGCCATTGTGAAATCGACCTCGAGTTGCATCGTAAGATCGACAGCGACGAAAGCCACGACGATGAGCATCGGCAATCGAAGTCTCGATTCCCAACCGAGTTTCAGCATGAACATGAGAGCCCGATGAAACATTCCTCCGCCTCCGAGTAATAAACCCAAAGCCGCCATCTCGCGGATTCTTCTCGAAGCTCGAGCGCCGACGCGACGTTTCGCGTCTCGGTCGGTAAGCGCGATTTCTGTAGTCGCCGGAACGAATCTAACCTCAACTTTGACGGACGGAAGTCATCGTTGTTCGTGATTGCAACAGGATCGAACGACTCGATTGCGTCGTGACGGTTTTTACTGACCGGCGATCGATGATCTTGATTGCGTGACTCTCGATGGATCTCAATGGCGTCGCGAACGATTCTTCAAGACATTATAACCTTTATTTACGTTTCGCGTTGTATCGTGACGTTTGACGGGATCATGAACGCTTTCACATTTCGATTACCGACTGTTTTACCGACGGAGAATGGGAGGTGTGTAGGCTGAACAGTTGCGAAATTCGACCACCGTGCGCTTAGTCAATTTATTCTCTACCTCTCGGAGAATAATATATAACGTGATATATAATAATAGATAATGGGAGCTAATGTGTAATATATAATAATAATAGATAATGGGAGCTAATGTTTAATAGATAATGGGAGAATAATAGAAAAAAATGGGAGCCATGGAAACGTTTTCGCGGGGAAAAATCGAGAGTCAAAAAGATTCTGGCGTGTCCTATGGGTTTATCGCCGCGCCGGCTACAGGCGGAAATGGGTACTATTTTTTTCCGTGCCACATCATAACGCACAACCTTGAATTTTGTCTACGCTCGGTCGGTAACAAAAACTGTAAAGCATTGTTCTCGAACAACACCGATTTGTCGTAAAAAAGACAAAAACGGTCAACTGCGTATTATAATTATGCAGTCAATTGTTCTCATTTTTTATCCGAAAAGTAAACGGTAGCGGAGAAATCTACTTTCGGAAGATGCAACTCTCTTATACGTGCAGCAATCCGAGAGAGACGGACAGACGACACGGTAGCATATGATCTCAACCTCCGTATCATAACAAATAACAACGATATCGAATGCAATGCCGAGAAATCGTCAGTACTCGAGCTGTCGCGATGAACATAACATTCGAAGGAAAACGCATTCTCGTCACCGGTGCCGATAGAGGTGACCTTGCGTTGAGAAAAATTTAATTAGCTTCAAATATCGATCAATCTATTCATGTAAAAATTTCCTAGGAGAAAAACAAAATCTAGAATACGAACATCATTCGCAATTGCGTATCTTTTGGATTTATCATCTGGGTCTTGCAGCTTCACAACCGATTATTTATTTTCGATTTTTTTTTAAGTCTTACTGGATGAATATTCAATGCCCGACGTTTAATCGCTTCGTTCGATCGAATAGTTTATACGAAATAATAATTTCTCTCAGGCATCGGTCGTGAATTGGCGTTACGATTGTCGAAACACAAAGCAACGGTGATCGGATTGTCGAGAACGAAGGAAAATTTGGATAATTTGAGAAACGTGGATCCCCGAATCGAAACGGTAGTTGCCGATCTCAGGGATTGGGAAGCCACGAGAAAAGCCGTTGAATCTGTTTTACCGATCGATATGTTGGTTAATAACGCCGGGGTTGCATTTTTGGATTTCTTCACGGAAGTAACGAAGGAACAATTCGACACGACCTTTGACGTTAATGTGCGAGGAATGTTCAACGTTTCGCAAGTCGTAGCGGCGGATCTGATACGACGAAAGGAAGCTGGTTGCATCGTCAATGTATCTTCCCAAGCCGGTCAGGCAGCTTTGAAAGATCATTCCGCCTACAGCGCTTCCAAAGGAGCCGTTGATATGCTGACGAGGTGCTCTAATCAATGCAATGCATAACATAAACGAAGTTGCTATTACATATGATACACATAATAGAAGATAATTAAAGAAACTATTTTCCATCGAAAATAATCGAAATATAGATTTTTTTTGCGGGATAGATTTCATTATTCGTCTTTTTAGATAGGAAACCATTTCTAGATATTGAAATTTCGGAAAACCTCGATTTTTTAGGCTTTAATTCATATAAATAATATAATAAAATAAATAATATAAATGAATAAAAATTAGATTTATAAATAATCGATCACATTCGGGGATCAAAGAGTTTTAATCCGGTAATTCGCGACGTCCCTCCCCATACATTGATCACTCATAAAAAAAATTCCTCTCCCATTACTCAAATAAATGTCTTCTTTCTTTCTCCAATTTCTAGATCATTGGCTTACGAGCTTGGACCTCATAATATCCGCGTAAACGCCGTAAATCCAACGGTAGTGCTCACAGAAATGGGTAAACTTGGTTGGAGCGACCCCGTCAAGGCCAAAGTTATGCTCGACAAGATTCCACTCGGCAGATTCGCTGGTAACTAAATTATCGCTTTAATAAAAAAAATAAAAAAAATCACTATTAAAATAGTTGCATCTGCAGATAAACTTTAATCCGTTGACTCGCAGATTGCGCCATCTTTATTTATATATTTATAATCAATACCAAGGTCTCAAAATGTCTCCACACTCTCTTTCATTTTTTTCTTCCCCAATTAAATTAATTACGTGACGATTATGAACAAATATTTGCTTACTTCCAGAATGCGACGAGGTCGTCGATGCCATAGTTTTTTTACTCAGCAATCGCAGTTCAATGATAAACGGAACTTGTTTACCCGTCGACGGAGGTTTTCTCGCCGGTTGAAAATTCATCCTCGATCCATCGCAAACAGCCACCGACGAATTTTCCCGATTGCGAAATAATATTTTATCACGAGGAAAGGCGATTAAATCAAATGACTTAAAAATCAACGGTTTAGAAGATAGCGTTATCGATCGCAATAAACTCGTTCATTCGAGTTGCTTCGATATTTGTTCTTTATGTTATTCATCTTTACATCCATTTCCAAAGGCTTTTTCTTCCGTCTTTTTTTTTTTTTCACTTTTTCTTACGCACAACGCTCGATCAATTAATTTCTCGGACGAACAATAAATTATACACAAATTACGATTGGTTTTTTTTTTTCGTTTTTTTTTGTTATTTTGTTGGTTTTTTTTCTGTGTGTGTGTTTTTTTTATCCCACTAAAATACACTTGTTCACTCGTCCATTGTGAAATTTCACCACATCAATGCACGCACGATTATCGTCGAACATTCGCGAAATAAAACGGCAACAATTATCAATACCAACGCTGATTTCACAAATTATCATTATTATTATTCTTTCCTTTTTTTTTCTTTTCTAATGCGTAAATTTTTTTTAAATCACGATTTTGCGACGAAGCACCGAATACAGATTCGAATTTTTTTCTTTTTAATTTTCATCACGATTGCGTTATTTAAGCAAGAAAATTGCGCTCGAATAAAGCAATTACATTATTTCGCTTACAATTTTTGAGGTAATCAAAAATCTTTCGTATTTTATTCTTGTCTTCTTTATTTTTTGTTGCAATATCTCGTTTGATCGTTCGCACGCTCACGCATTCGCAATTTTCAACCAATTGTTACAAGTTTTTGTTTGTTTATTTTCGTCCACGTACCTTAATTTTTTTTTTTTTTTTAATATTCCACGAAGAAATTCGGCGACGCGTTTGGCGGCACGAAGTGGATTATTTTTATAATAATAAATTGTATCGTAATATATACAAACCGTTTGATTCGTTACAGCGGTTACACAATCAATAACGTTTCATTGCCATTGCCACTATTGCGAACGCACATTCTTGAACAATTGACGAACAATTGTTTAAAGATAATAATATTGAATTGAATAAGAAAAACAAAAATACAACACATTCACACCGGAATTGATTATTTTGTCGTCATTCAACTACGGTTTTTTTTTTGTTGTTTCGTATTCTTCTAAGAGTCTCCCTATAGGCCGTGGAAGGCTCACAACATATTTATTCAGGCGTACGGACTTGGAAAAAAATTAAGGCGACCGCTTTTGATTGACGAAAATGAAAATCATTCGTACGAAAATTATTTCTACCGTCGAAACGGAAATTAACAATTAATCCTGCGATGGAAAACATATTTTTTTTTAATACCAAAGCGTTTTTAAGTTTAGATTTGTGATTGGTTTTTTTCTCGCATAAAGAAAAATTCTGGGATCATGTTCGAACGAAATTGAATGATTCGACAATTTAATTCGTAATTTCGTCTCGCTAGCGATCTTTCATTCGCAAAATTAAATCTACCAGCGTGCACGGAGAGATTAAATTAGAAGCGTTTGATCGCGAAGAGATTTTCGGCACGGAGCGCATTTTTCGACGCTGGCAGTGTTTCAATGTTATTTATTTATTTATTTTTTCATTCGTGTCTTATTCTTTTTTCTTCTTTTCTCGTATTAAAATAATTTTCCCGACGATTTTGTCGAGCAGACGGGATGAAGCGGGACGAAGAAATTCGTAAAAACAATTGAGAAGAAAACCTACAAAAGAAAATAATCGAAAGGGACCGAATTTTTCGGTAGAAATATAAACGAAAAAATAATAATGATGAAAATAAAAGAAATAAGCATTTCGATATCTAAGTACGTGACGACGGTACGTTATTACATAATTACGGTACAACATAGAATGTGTAAATGAATTGTTGTAATGGGTGGATTAATCATCGGTGAGAAATAGCGATATAACATTAATTACGAGTGGATACAGAGAGGGGGGGAAGGAGGACCGTTTTTTACAAGGACGATCGGGACGAAAAATTGGGACGGTTTCAGTTTGACCCACCACAGTTTGACTCTGCGAGTTTGACAGATGAGAGTCAAACTCTCTCTCTTTCTTTCTCTCTGACATTTGACAGCCTCTCGTCGAGTTTGACGGAGAAAAAGTGACTCTCATCTGTCAAATTCGCGGAGTCAAACTGGGCCGGGTCAAACTGTACCGGGTCAAACTGTTACGAGTCAAACTGAAACCGTCCCGAAAAATCTCGCCGAAATATTGGGTTGGCAACTAAATCATTGCGGATTTTATCAATAAACGATCTTAGCATATTATTTCGTTTCGTCAACGTTGTCAAAGCACCTAATCTATATTGTCATCTTGTTGTTCGTACTTCCACCTTCAATTCAATAGAAAAATTGTCGATCGATTGATTATTTAGTTTCGTTTTTGTCCCAATTTAAAAATGGAAGAACAAGACGCGAATTTTTCAGTGAAAAATCACTGGAACGAAATTTGGCAACACAATTTTGACACTGCCTTTCTTTCAAAGCTTCGTTCCCATGTACGGCACATAACATATTTTTGTGCCTGCGATGAGTTCCTGCCTTTTCGGAAATAATACAATAAAATATGTTTGAAATGCGCGTCTTGTTCTTCCATTTTCAAATTGGGATAAAAACGAAACTAAATAACTAATAGATACAATTTTTTTACTGAATTGAAGGTGGAAGTCCGAACAACGAGAAAAGAATATAGATTAGGTGGTTTGACCACGTGGACAAAACGAAAGAATATGTTAAGATCACCTATTGATAAAATCTGCAATGACTTAGTTGCCAACCCAATGATAAAACGTCGGGCTGAGACGTAAGAAAAGCAAAGTGAAATAATTGTACGGTGCGGAAAACGAAAAAAAAAACGATACACGTATCGGTAAATTGTATTTATATATGTATATGTATATATATATAAATCTATATATATATATATTTCTATAAATATATATATATAACTTTTTAATCGCGTTTTTTTTTCTCCAACGATATTCAGTGCATTCCGTGCCAAAGGGACCAATTATTATTTTTTAGATCGCCCTGTGTGGATTTTTCATCTAGCTGATGCAAATTCAATACCAAAATTAGTATCTGTTTTCAAAATTCGAAAAAAAAAAATGGATTTTTGTTCTTTCTATTATTTCTCAAAATAGATTTTTTTGTGGCGGGATTTTTTTTTGTACCGGAAAACGTTGTTGTCACGTGGATGAGGATTAATGTTATTTTTCTTTCGACGTATGTTGATAAATGTGCAATTAATCGAACGATCAATAATTTCTAGAATAAAAATTAGACTTCGAAAAAATTAGACATTAAAAAAAATTAGACTTTGAGAAATAAAATATATTCACCGATCGGTTGATTTTAAAAATCTCGGAAAAGTAAATAATAACGATAACAAAATATTCTCTCGAGTCATGAACACGAAATGATCAATCGAAAAAATAAAAATAAAAAATCTGATTCGTCAATCCGAAAAAAAAATAATGATGGCACCGTTAATGAGAAATGTTTTGTATCTACGATGCGTAATTGCCCTGCGTAAGTTCCACGACTCGTGTGCAGTCGTTGTTCGCCCAAAATCGTCGCGTATTAATTCACCCAACGTACTAAAGTAAATGAAAAAAAAATGGATTTATACGACGAAACAAAAAATAAGATACATAAAGTTTGTCTCCTATCAATTTCCTATGCAAAAAAAAAACAAAAACAAAAAAAATAAACAGCTGTTGTCTTCGGCGATAAATCGTATGTAATTAATCAACCTCAATTGCGATCGAGGAGGGACTGTGACGTAACGAAAATAAAACCGTGCTTGCGTAAACTTAAAAAAACGACAGATTTAGGGGGGGGAGAAACGTTGAATATAATAATAATAATAATAATAATAATAATAATAATAATAATAATAATAATAATAATAATAATAATAATAGAAATAATAATCAATAATTATAATAATAATTAATAATAATAATAATAATAATAATAATAATAATAATAATAATAATAATAATAATAGTAATAATAATAATAATAATAATAATAATAATAATAATAATAATAATAATAATAGAAATAATAATCAATAATTAATAATCAATAATTATAATAATAATTAATAATAATAATAATACGCAATATATATATCGTTATGTATAATATTCACACGCACGCTTTGCGCACATTGCCGCGCGCGCAAAACACAGACGCAAGATAATACCACACACACACATTCGCAACGCACGAAAAATATTTCAATCCGCGCGTTCGAAAAAATTCACGCTCGTAAAACTTTTTCAACAAGCTCTCGTTCACAATATTCGGTAATAATCGTTGTCGTATAAAAAAGAAGGGAACGAGGTCCTGGGGTGGGTTTTTCGGGTGGGTAAGCTCCGTCTCGGGGAACCCCGGAAAAAAGGTTTTACACGTTCTTCGTGCGCGCCTTCGATTATTTTTTTTTTGTTTTATTATTTTTTTCTTCTTCTTATTTTTTAATTTTTTTTTTTAATTCAACTTTTTTCCACGTCATTGTCTCTACGTTTTTTTTTTTTTCACCTCGCGATTTTCGAGTCTTCTAATGTTCGTTTCTTCTTTTATTCTTCGTAACTAATCTAACTTTTTGTCGGATATCGCCATATCCATAAATGCACTCGCGTCAATTCGCGGTATTGTTTTTTTTTTCCCCCGGTCATCGCATTTTTTATTTATCTTTATCTTTATTTATTTATTTTTTTTAAATCATTTCTCGCGTTATCGATCTATTTTTTAAATCCCCAACATTTTTGCAAACGAACGCTTTCGCATTCGTCGCACTTTTTCTTTTTTTTTACCGCCAATTTTTATCTCGCAATTTTATTTCATTGGGTTTTGTTTTTTTTTTCGTTCGAATGTGTTTTTTGTTTGTTTTTTTTCGAATTTTAGTTTTTAATCGACGTGGAATTTAACGTCGATGTCCTTAAGAACTATTTGCGGGGCTGACGTCCGCCCGGGATGGAGGACGAGTGTCGATTGTTTGGGGCAGTAGCTTGTTCCGATTCTTGTTTCACTTGTTGTGTTGAACGCTTGCCCGCCTGGGCACCTGAATCGCCGGCGTTATTGCCGTCGCATTGGCGCTTCCAAAACGAAAAAAGAGACAAAACCAACGACATTAGGCGGCTCTCATCGTTAATCATCGCTACACAATTTTTCATCCATTCAATTTTAGGTTACTTTCCTTCTAATTTTATTATTTCGTTATATTCATTCGAATTTTCACGTTTTCTTTTCAATTTCACGCTCAAAATTTTACAGGTAAAAATAACGAATGTTTTTTTTTTTTTTTTACGTTAGTTCTGTTTTATTCTTTCGTTATTTCACGCGATTTGTTTATTTATTAATTTTGTTATTTAATGGCGGAACGAAAAGCCTCGCTTTTTTAATTCCCTTTAACTTATTTTTTTTTTTTTTCGTTTTCTTTTTTTTTTTTCGCTGTTTTCGGCGCAACTCTGCGTCGTTGTCGATCGTTTTCCCGTCAACGTTGATCCAACGAATAACTTGGAGAACGTCGTGCGAAAAACAATCGTCCGACGGAGCTTTTTGAACTATTAAAGTCGAGAGAAATGAGAATTTTTGAGCGAGACTTTTTTCCGCGACTCGTCGTCGTATTTCGATTTCAACGAAGTTTTTTAACCGCGCTTGTAATTATTTTTGTTTTTATCGGGCGAATTACTCGCCCGTCGTCTGTACCGTGACACAGAAATCCACGCTTCTCATCTCATCTTTCCTCGCATCTCAATAATTTTTTTCTTTCCTTGCTTTTTTTTTTCTCGCCGTTTTGTTGATGTTTTTTTTTTTTCTAAAAAGGCCAACATAGTTTCCGCGCTAAACGCGCGTTTGTCGTTTCGATCTCACGACTCGTACTAGATTACAGTTTTCTTAGCGTTCGGTCTACCTGGAAAAAAAAAATCAACGAAGAACACAAATGCGAACGTTTTAAACAAGTTTTTTTGTCAGAGAAATAACCAAAGAGTGCTTAATTTTTTTTTCTTGATTTTTGTCTTTTTTTTAATTGGAAAAGAAATGTTTTTCTACGTGATTGTGGCGAGGAAAATATGGTCAGAGGATAAGAACGGACGAATGGAATGAATTATAAAAAATAACAAAATAACAAAATATATTTGAGTTATTCCCGCATGCAATTTTCAAAGGAAATATTAAAGATTTATTCGTCGTTGTACGTCGAATTAATTTCGACGGACGAGAAACCTGAATCACCAAAGATGAATAAAGCGCAGCCCATAACCATGCCACGGTACAGAGCGACAATCAGCCTAATTTTCCGGTTGTAACATTTTTAAAATTTATTTTTTTATCTTTTCATACTTTTTTATTCGTCTCTGTGTGCGTTTTTATTTCTTCGAATTATATTAGTGCTGTGAAACTTAGGAGAAATGCAGACAGACGACGAAAGGATCTCGAAGGATTCTCTTCGTCCACCTCGACCCAAAAATCATGCGCCCGAATTAACATTTATTTCGTGCTAATTACGCGATTTCTTCGCACTTGGGATGGCCATGAAGATAATATTCGAATAATTATTTCGACGTGATAATTATTCAATCCTTTTTCTCAAATTGTGTTTGTCGATGCATAAGAGAATTTGATAATAAAATTCATTAACAAAATATAATTATAATTAAAATTATTTTAAATAATAATCATTATTTCGAATGTTTACTCGTGAATGATCTTTTATTGAATTAATTTTCCCAAAAATTATAATAATCGAAATAATTGTCAAATATAAATTTTTTATTTTCTTTCGTTAAGATTGTAAATAGATTAATTTTTTTTTTAATCGCGTCATGACCATCTCCAGTGTAAATCCTCCTACCGCAAATCCAAATTACTACCACCGTTTCCCGATTAAAATAATTCCCATACGCAATACTTTTCCATACGGTTTCGATAAATACATATAAATATATTTAAACATACACAAATATTCTGGTGTTTTGTCGAAAAATAATAATTTTAATTTACGCGGCAATCGGTCGATTTTTAAGGGTTGGCCTAATTTTTTTAAGTTCTTCAAATTAAGAAAATTAAAAAAAATACTCACAACCCGTTGAAAAAATACAGAAGCAAGATATTTTAAAAAAGTCGATTGCTGCCAAAATTCCAATTTTATTTTACGAAGCACCCTAATAAGTCGATATTCAAATATATTATATATAATTATATAATATAATTATAATAATATATTATATTATTATTTAATTATTATTAATATATGATTATATAATATAATTATTATATTATATATAATTATATAATATATACATATGTAGAAATATATTTTGATATATATTTAAAAAAATCTAAATATATGTAAAATCAAATTAGCGATGAAAATTACGTTGCAACTCACTTGGTTTTCGTCTGCATCTCGCCAGCAGCCGCAGCTGCAGTCGCAGCGCTTCGCGACGGAAATCTAGTCGCGCTGACCCTTCGTCTTTCGTGGGCGTCTGTTCCCGTACCTGAAAGCAATCCAGTTATCATGAAATCATCCTTCAAAAACGTCCATCCCCGAGGGATCATTAAAAAATCTAAAAAAAATGCACTCAGAGAAACAAGAGAGAGAACAAAGAAGACCGAAGAAAGAGGAAAAATGGAAGAAAGCAAAATAAGGACGCATAATTACGTCTGTGTACGTTCAGCGTATCCAAAAAAAAAAAAAAAAAGAAAACGACAAAGAAAAAAAGCCATCCATGCGTCTTTCTCCAAAAAATTCACGCCTTACACATTTTCTTTTCTTTTTTGCTCTTTCTTTTCGTTTTTCCGTATTCTCACAGCTTCACAAATTTTTTTTTTGCGGATAGTTTTAACACACGAGAAGATAATTTCGCACGTTGAAAGACTGCAAACGTCGTGGAAAGTTTCTCAGCTCTCGAAAAACACATAAAATCGCCACAAAAATGCTGATTTTTCGTTTCGTTTTTCTTTCCTTTTCTTTGTTTTTTTTTTTTTTTTTTTTTAATGTTTCTTTTTTTTCTCGCAATGTTGCAGACATGAAGATGGTTTCACGGACGATACGAGACACGAATATCACAGCTCTCACTTGATTTACCATCGAAAAATTGCGATCTCTTGGGTCCCCAGAGCTCGTTCGTGATTTCCATAATTATCGAACGATGACAAATCGTTTAAGAATTTTTTAAACGAACTAACGATTGACAAACCATTGACGAAATATCGATGAAACGTTGATTACAATTCAATAAAAATTATTGAAACGTCGATCGTAGTCGAAATCCAAAGTCCAAAAAAAGTTTCCAACGAAATTATTCGTTTATTAATTCGATTTTCAAAAGGATTTATTTATTTTTTTTCAAAGGATTTCGTTTTTCGGCGACGTTTCAATCGTTGTAATAAAAATAAATGATGCAAGGACGATGTGAATATATTTTCACGCTTGGCCGAATAAAATGGAAAAATGTTGATTGATCAAACGCAATTAAATTTCGCGAATGAAAATTTTTTTGAAATAATAATCAATGAAGAATGGTTTTTGCGCAACGATAATTGGCTGTAAGTAAAGCCGATGTGAAGAGAATGATGCGAAAGAGAAAGAGAGAGAGAAACGGAAATTTACCATTAAAAAAAACAAATTTAAAACCGCGAGAAATTACACAGAATTTTATATTTTCTTACGCTTTCAAATTCTCCTCGCTTTTTTACATTTTTCTAGAGCTCAATGTTTTGAACTATGATAAGAGTGAAAATAAAACAAGCAAGGAGTTTTTCCATTCAAGCCAAGTGAGAAAAATAATATTTTTTTTTTTTTGACAAGGATTTACGATTACGAACAAACATAAACGTGTGGTGTGCGAGTGAGATAAATAAAAAGAGACCAGTCCTTGAATGGAAAAACATTTATTTCTACTTTCTTCTGATTCATTCGTTTCAAAATAAAATAAAGGAAGAAAAAAATAACGAAATGAAAAAACAGGTTGTATACAATGGATGACACGAAGATTGATAACGAGATGGAAAAATGTATAAAGAAGAGAGATGGAGAATGAAAGAAAAAAGAGGAAGAAATAAAATAAAAAATTGTGCGTGTAATTTGTGAGTAGAAAAAAAAATAATAAACCAATAATAATAACGACGCATGATCAACGAAAATAGTGCGATTAAGGCGATACGTCGACGATTCGAAGAATGACAATCGTGCAAACGAAGTTAATCAATGCAAAAAAATAAATAAATAAAAATTATCGTGGAACATCAAAGATTCGAAACATTTACAATTCGATTCTAAATTTCTTCGCCCCGAATTATTCGTCGAACGAAAGATCACAGCAGTGAATTCTTCGAACGAATGAAAACGTTTTTAGGGTGTTCGTGCGACGAATAAATCATGGCGAAGTTTATTTAGATTACAGTTTTCGTTGCCGAATAAAAAATCACATCGCTTTAAAATAATTTCGTTCAAAATGAATGTAAAAAAAAAAAAATGTTTTTTTTTTTAACAGACGGAAAAAAAGACACAAACGTAAAACGGCAGTGCATGAGATCCAATATTCATCGTCCCTCTTACATTTCACGCAACAGAGCGACGACTCGACGAATACAAATTAAAAATTAAATTTTTCTTTTCTCCTTCGAGAGAAAATAATAATCTCTGTCGAGGCACCGTCGAACGGTCGTCAGTCCTAATCGAGTTTTAACAACAAAAAATAGTTGGTATTACGAGCCAATAGACGGCGTTGTCGATCAGTCCATACGAAAAAAAATTAAAATGTATATGTAAAAAGTAAAAAAAACGACGACAGAAGAATAAACGTTTACCTATATAAAAGTCCATACATAAAAAAGGACGAAAAAACAAACGGCGTACAAAAATTTACGTAACTATCGAGCGTTGCTGCGATTTACGAGTCCAAAAAGTTGCCAATAGGGCGTCACAAGCTCTCGAAAATCCGATGTGAAGCTTTTTTTTCTCGTTCTTAGTATTTTTCTTCTTTAATTCTAACGAATCAGTCTGTGTTTAATATCGTAAGAGCAGATTCAACATCGTATCTTAAGTAATCTAATCATCTTTGTTCTTCAGTACATAAAAAATATTGTCGAGTG
Source organism: Sussaba pulchella (assembly GCA_963971145.1). Classification (NCBI taxonomy): domain Eukaryota; kingdom Metazoa; phylum Arthropoda; class Insecta; order Hymenoptera; family Ichneumonidae; genus Sussaba; species Sussaba pulchella. Next base: position 10,011,432 of record OZ020174.1, on the reverse strand, counting down.
GGGACCAAAATTTCGACAGCCAGATCGAAAATCGTCAGAGAAATCGAATTAAAATGACGCGAAATTAAATACACCGAATCGACGTAATTACGAATGACAATATTTCGACGTCTAAAAATCATTATACCTACATGTACGCTGCCAAAATTTCCACCGTCGAGATATCGACATTCGCAGCTACGTAAATTCGATAAATTTATTTTCTAATCATTTTTAATTCGATTCATCGTCCCGTAGAAAGTTTTATCGGTCGTAATTTCCATCCCCACCCAATTCTTCAAATTTCACGAACTTTTTTCCCTCAACGATGTCATTTAATTCATCGTAATCGCAATCACAATTCGCAATCACCGGCAACGCATCGACTTACCGTATTTTACGGACTATAAGACGCATTTTTTTTTCTTCAAAGAATTGCCTTTAAAATTAAGGTGCTTATACTAGAAATTAATATAAAAATGTCCAGTGTTTGATTTAAAATTAAAAAAAAATTGCTTTAAAATTAAGGTGCGTCTCATACTCGAAATTAATATAAAAATGTCCAGTGTTTGATTAAAAATTTTAAAAAATCACGTAAAAATTAAGGCGCATCTCATACTCGAAATTAATATAAAAATATCCAGTGTTTAATTTAAAATTTAAAAGATCGCTTAAAAATTAAGGCGCGTCTTGTAGTCCGTAAAATACTTAAGTCCTCCAATCTCTCTTTTTTCTCCTCGTTACGTTCTTCACAACACGTTTTACGTTGTTTCCGTACATCAATTATGTACAACGCGATTGATATTGATTAACGCATTAATTAATTCGACGACTAATTCGTGGTTTGGTATGTGGCTCGCGTACACAAGTCGCGATTAAACTAAGGACTTAAAAAAAAAAGTGTAATAATAATAATAACATTGATATTAAAAAATAATATTAAATAATATTTGAAAAATCGACGAAAGAAACGGACAAAAAATCGGACAATCGTCGAAGATCGGTAAAAAAAAATCGGTTGGATTATCGGTCGCCCGGTCGGCTACGTGATCGATGAACCAATAAAATCATGGAAGAAGGTGAAAGAGAAACCAAGAGAGAGCCTCGCTCGTGACAAAAATCGGCGGGTTAAAAACGGATTAACACCGCAATAATTATCGAAAACCATCAAAAACTAATGCTTATAAATCGTCAATATATACGTGTATATGTGTGTATACGATAGAAACAATGATAATTAATAATAATGACACTAATCTAATGAATAATAATTAATAATAATCGTGAGACAGTCGAATCGATAATTTTTTCAAGACGTAATGAATCGAAGAAGCGCGACAATGTGCGATCTCGATATCCGATTCGGCGTTTAACCGGTGAAATTATCAACGTTAACGTTGCGCCATTCGCGAAAATGGGAGATCGTCGATCGGTTCGCGCGTGAAAATCGAACTGAGAGTCGTTTTTCTTCCGGGATTTTTTTTTTTTAATTGATTTTTTTTCAATCGATCGTGCGAGAAGCTGCAGAGATTCGTCGAATTTTTGCGAGATGACGAAGCAGGTTCGTGCGATTATTAAATTAATTACGATTGATTGAATCGTCGATCGATTCGGACGTAAAAATCGAACTGGGAGTCGTTTGTTTCAATTCTTTTGGCCTTTTTTCAGTTTTTTCTTCGCCTTTTTCTCAATTTTTTCTTTGCTTTTTTCTCAATTTTTTTCTTTGCCTCTTTCTCAATTCCTTCTCTGCCTTTTTTTGTGGGAAGCTGCGCAGATATTCGTCGGACGTTTGCGAAGCGACGAAGCCCGTTCGTGCGATTATTAAATTAATTACGACGTTTAATTAAATCGTCGATCGATTTGCCCATAAAAATCGAACTGGGAGTCGTTTGTTTCAATTCTTTTTGCCTTTTTCAATTTTTTCTTTGCCTCTTTTACAATTTTTTCTCTGCCTCTTTTACAATTTTTTCTTTGCCACTTTTTCAATTTTTTCTTTGCCACTTTTTCAATGTTTTTCTTCGCCTCTTTTTCAATTCTTCCTTTGCCTCTTTCTCAATTCCTCCTCTACCTTTTTTTTTCAGGAAAGCTGCGCGGATATTCGTCGAACGATCGCGACTCAACGTCTTCGCGATCATACGCAAATGCATACGAAAAGATCGAGAAGAATTCCTTTGAGAATATCAAGATTTCCTTGAGGTTTCGCCCTTCCAAGGGTGTCCGTCGAATTGGTTCGTCGACTGAGCGCGTCCAAATCGCCCCTCGCGATCCAATCTCGATAACGATCCTTCTTCTCCCGATCAACCCCAACATCTCCCATTCCCATTCCTTCCTTGTCATACCCAGTGTTGTGAAAATTTTGCAAATAAAGTCGACCAAGTTGGCTTATCGAATAACCGATTTCCAAACTATCCTTATTCCCAGACGTCGTCTCGTGAGTTTCCCCGCTCGGACTTGGCATTTCCACCTCCGTCTTGCCGATTTCTACCTTCGAAATATCCAAATTCAAACAACAATTCTCATCCCTCAAACTCACGATCGTTTCAGCGATCTTCATCGTCTCAAAATCACGATTCAAAAGTGGTTCAACAGTTTCCGCTCCACAAAAAATTCTCATTGCCTTGTTATCAATCATTTTCTCGATCCCCGGATCGTTGACGTATTTTTGTACGTCGGTAAAATTACGAAAGCCCGATATCGAAGCTTCGAGCTTCGACAGGCGCTTGTCAAAAAAATGATTCGTCGTTTGTAAAATTTCCTCCGTCGCATCGGTTTGTTTTTCACCGGATTCAAAAAAATCCATGTCTTTGCGGTGACGACGTAAAAAATATTCACATTTTTCTTGATCGGTTTGCGGATAATTCGCCACCGGTGGAGATTTTTCGTGCTCCAGCTGTTGCTGTTGCAACTGTTGTTGTTCCTCGCGTTTGAGAAGATCTTGACAACGTTCACGTTCTCTCGGCAAAAAATGCAGACTTCTGCCGACACGTTGAAAAAAACCCGGACGTTTTCTCGGTTTTGCCAACGACGACGAATCTCCAGATTTTTTTGATTTCTGCGAAGAATCCAAACTTCGTTGTTTACCGTGAAAAAACATCTTCGGACTCACATCCGGAATTTCGTCCAAACTTTTGGCATCCGCAACCGCTCGATCACCGAAAGGTTCCAAAGATTCCAAACTTCGATGAATCTTTTCTCTGTTGCGAAAAGAAAAATTTCGTCTCGACGTCGCAGCTTCGAGAAATTCGTTGCTGGTTTTGCGAAATATTTCACCCTCGCGTTCGGTAAATTCAACGTTGCCGGAATCACGTCGAGAATCTTGAATAATTTTTCTCGTCTTTGTTGCAAATATTTTTTGCCCAACGTTACGACGATCTTCGTATTCGGCGAAACTCGTTCGATCGCGATCGACGCCGAAGCAATTCATCGTCGTTGTCGTCGTCGTCGTTGTCGTCGTCGTCGTTGTTGACGCAATTGTCGATGTATTCGTGATTTTTCTCGTCGGAATTTCGTCGTTTTCACGAGCGACGATAGTTCGTCCAACGACGATTTTTCCAATCCCGAGAGACGTCGAATCATCGTTTCTCGTAGTTTTCATCACGACGTCTACATTTTTCTCAGTCTTATGCCCATGAAAAAAATAACTCTGCTTGTCGAGTCTTCGCGACTCCGGATTTGGACTACGATCGCGAAGTCTCGATGAATTTTGATAATAATCCCGATTACGGGGTTCGGCTCTCAGTTCGTTTCGATCGCGGGTAAAATCATCGATTCCGATACCTAAATTCGCGATATCGAGATCTTTCGGATCCGTCGAGGATTCGATTTGAACGCGTCCGATCGCGGATTTAAAAGTGCTGAATCTGCAGGTTTTCGCAACGTTATTTCCGTCGCGTTGTGGGCTAAGAGAATTGTCGTGAATCGCCGGTACGATTGCCGACGACGTAGAGATTTCCGAGGCGATCGTTGCCTCGTCAACGGTTGCGACAGCGGCGGCAACGCGACGTTGATCGGTCGACGTTTGTTGCTGGTTAGCGGACAATTTTTGGTAGAATTGTATTTTACCTTGGAGATCGCTCTTATCCTGTTCATCCTGGTCGCCGACCCGGGCGTCCACGGCCTCGTGTCTGTGACGACGACTCGACGTTCCAACGACCGCTGGACCAACCGCGGTCGACGCGTTAGCCAGACACTGACGCGTGTACAGTCTGCAATTTACGAGAAATTATTATTATTATTATTATTATTATTATTATTATTATTATTATTATTATTATTATTATTATTATTATTATTATTATTATTATTATTATTATTATTATTATTATTATTATTATTATTATTATTATTATTATTATTATTATTATTATTATTATTATTATTATTATTATTATTATTATTATTATTATTATTATTATTATTATTATTATTATTATTATTTTTTTTTTTTTTTTTTTTTTTTTTTTTTTGGGACGTGTTGAGGTGGAGAACGCGGGATACGGGGAAGAGGGGGGGAAGGAGAGAGAGCGAGAAAAAGAGAGAGAGAGAGATTAATTGTTTGTTTCTCAGAGAAAGTAATAACATAATAAATAAAATTAGATTGTACGTTTCAATATATTCGTTAGATTGAGTAATGACAGTAGCTGTGTTCGTTCTCATCGCTAGGCGGATAGAAAAGAACGAGAGAGTGAGAGAAAGAGAGAGAGAGAAAGAGGGGAGAGGGAGGAACATCTTTTCGTATCCTAGGTCCGGGGCTTCTCAAGCATGTACCAAAGGGAGAGAAATAGATTCATTTGTTCATCATACCTTAGTTAACAAGGTTGTGTAAACAAATTCTCGCAATTTTTGTATTCTTTTTCTCCCGCAATTTTGTTATTTGTTAGGTAAAGTATACATGCACGTGCATTCGCGAGTCCTTTTCTTGTTCGACAAACCTGTCTGCTTCAATTTTTCGAATTAATTGATTGAGTTGAATAGAGACGTTGCTATTAATCGCTCGATCAACGGGAAAATAAAAAACCTAAATGAAGAGAAAAGCGAGAGATCTTGAGAAAAAAAGGGAAAACAGAGTTTGTTTATTTCGAAGAGAGGGAGTGAGAGAGCGAAACCGAGCGAACGATTGAGAAAACAAGACAGCAAAAAAATTCAATCGAGGTGGAAATGAAGAGAAAGAAATTAATTGCTCGTTTGATTGATTTGTTTATTATGCCTTGGTAGCACTTCGATGCATTGTTTTTGCGTTTCAATGATTAAACAACAATCTCACTCCGGCTCTGTGCTCAGCTGTGACCCGACATATATAAAATAAAAATAAAAATAAAAATAAAAATAAAAATAAAAATAAAAATAAAAATAAAAATAAAAATAAAAATAAAAATAAAAATAAAAATAAAAATAAAAATGTAGCTGCGAATAGAAACGAAATCAAATAAATATTGCGAGACAGGCACGAAGAGAAAGAGGGAGAGGGAGAGAGTTGACAATTTTCGACTGCCAAAAACGCGGGCCAAAGAGTCGAAAGATACCACGAGGGACGAGGCTGAAGCTCGCGAGTGAGAATGAAAAAAAAAAGAAAAAAAAAAGAACAAAAATTCGCATGGAAACGTGCGAAGATTCAAGGATTTCGTGAAAACGCGAGAAGCCCCGTCGGGGATTTTCGCGTGTCGGCCAAGCAACCGTTCTCCCCCGATTCATTGACCCAGCGGACGGGAATAGAGAAACGAGTGTATCGCGACGAGGAAGAATAAAACGACCGTCGTCTATTAATAGACGAGAGACACCGAGAGCGCACCGACAGACCTTAGGAAATCCTCTTTCGCAAACGGCAAACGCATCGGTTTCCATCCCCGAAGATAATTTCAAACGAGCTCGAATCGAAATCACACGTTTAGATTTTTAAAAAATTTCGGTCCAACAAAATTATTCCATTAAGGGCTTTTGTATATTTTTTTTTCTTCGGAAAATCGGTAGAAAAAAATGTCAAGGATGGCAAGAATTTAATATTGGGTCGATTTAAAATCTTTTTGTACTTTGAAGATAGAAATATGTTTTACGAAGAACAAAAATCTTCATAAATATTGTAACAAATTGATTACATTTTTTTTTTCTTCGATTTTTTGGAATTTTTATTTTATAACTTTGACTATTTTTTACGACGGTCAGAAATGGATGATTTTTTAGATTAGTATTTAAACGACTTTTCATTAAGTTTAAACATATTCTACCGTATTTTTTTTCCTTTGAAAAATCCACTGCGTGCAGTCGCCATATTTATCACGAATTTATTTTTAGTGAATTCTATTCTTCTTTTTACAAACGTTGCCAATTAAGATAAATAAAAAGATTCTTTGATAAATCATCGCGAATAATTCTCTCCCAATCATTCGCCCTTTTCCCACCGATCTTCAGGCCAAAGAAATACGGTAAAACCTCGTTTATCCGGCCTTCTATTAACCGAGTACTACACATTAATCGAAGCGTGAGCCCAAAAAATACGAAAAAACTCGGATAAAACGGACAAACCCGCCACGTCTACGCCGTGTGCGCGGGTCAGTTCTCAATCCCTACTCCCAGTCTTCTCTCACACCCCCGAACATCAATGTCCAGTCGTTAAATTCTCCCGTTTCCATGACAATGTGGTTAAATCCCATCATTTTTAATATATAAAAATAAATAAAATCCTTCGATTTTTGTATTATTTCTTTTTTTTGTTGTGTTAACCGATTTTTTGTTCATCAGAGGAATTTTCGCCCACGTTAGGGCGGATAAAAACGAGGTTTTTCCGTGCACAAGTGAGAGATGTTGAGCCTGAGACGCGAGATACTGACCTCGACGGGTGTTCCTGCTCGTTATTGGTCCCCGAAGAAAGCGGGACGTTCGCCGGTTGCGAGTGCGTCGGCACCTGCTGTGCCGCCGGTAATGCCGCTTGTCTCGCGTTACCGAACTTGAGCATGTTCCAATCGAAGACGTAATCGTAGGTAAAGGTCTCGTGGTGAAACAACGTTCGGAAAAGTTGGCGCAGATACGAATAATCCGGCCTCTCTTCGAAACGTATCTGACGGCAGTACCTCAGATACTTGGCGAATTCGACTGTCGAAAGAAGATAAAACGGATTAAAATAAACGAAATCACAACCGCGCGATGTAGGAGAAATTTATTGTTCAATTTTTTTTTCGTTATTGGACAAAAGAATTAATTAAAATAATATGAAATGATAAAAATGAATAAAAAATTATCAATTGTTATTTTTTTATGACAATTAATCATTGATAATTATAAGTTTGTTGATGTATTGATGAATATTGGTTGGATATTGATTATTTAATTTTTTATGTAATTTTATGATGAAAATTGAATTTGGAAAAAATTATACAAAAAAAGAAATAAATAAAACCTATCGACTATTATTTGTTTGATTTTAATGGACGATTAATAATTATAACTTTGTCGATATATTGATGAATGTCATTGATAATCATTTGATTATTCGCTTATCGATAAAATAAATAAATAAATAATTATTTGAATTTCAACGAAATATAAATTACAATTCATTTATCGACAAAATAAATGACAAATAAATAAAATTAGTATAAATTATTGTTTAATTCGTTCTATTTTGAATAAAAAATGAAGAGAATAAATATAATTACTCGGATAACCGGTGCAGAGGACGTCGATGGAGGTGGACATTTTCATTTCGGATATACGCTCGTACTTTTGCCTCTTGGTCGCGGCCTTGAGACCTTGCCACGGCAAACTACCTATATTGAAGTACATGAAAACGTAACCTAGTGACTCGAGATCGTCTCTCCGTGACTGCTCGATTCCCATGTGTGTGTTTATACTCGCGTATCTGTGAAAACAAATCGAACAAAAAAAGTCCGAGACGAAAACGAAAAAACTACGTCAGTGGGAAATCGGATAATCGATCGTTGACGAAGCTTGCGACGATGTTGCAAGCTCGGTGCAACGAACGGGAAACAAATGTTTTTTTCTTATTTTATCACTATTATTTATTTTTGTAAATTTTTTTTTTTTCGACAAAATTTTTTTTTTATTTCTGTATCATTTTATGATATTTAATTTTTTTTAATATCCGACCTGGCTGTGCCCGTGAGATTCTTGTTTTCTCGGTAAGGTATGTGCCTGTGAGTGCGACTGTCGCGATACTTCTTCGCCAGTCCGAAGTCTATAATGTACACTAGATTGCCCTTTTTTCCCAGACCCATCAGGAAATTGTCCGGTTTTATGTCGCGATGGATGAAGTGACGACTGTGAATGAAATCCGTTCTACTTATCTGAAAGTAAATAAACCGTAAGAATCACAATTAAACGTTTCTCGCATCGTCTCTTCATTTATTCATTCATTTTATTATTTATTCTATTTTATTTCTTTTTATTCTATTTTTATTTATTTTTTCTATTCTATTTTTTATTATTATTATATCCGTGTTTATTTATTTTATTATTATTTTATTTTTTATTCTATTCTATTTAATTTATTTTTATTCATTTCTCCTATTCTATTTTTTATTATTGTTATATCGATGTTTATTTATTTTATTATTTATTCTATTTTATTTCTTTTTATTTATTTTTTCTATTCTATTTTTTATTATTATTATGTCCATGTTTATTCATTTTATTATTATTTTATTATTTATTCTATTCTATTTATTTTATTTTTATTTATTTCTCTTATTCTATTTTTTTATTATTATTATATCCGTGTTTATTTTTTAATGCAGCGACGTTAATTGCGTCAGTCGATATTTCGCGGTGATGTTTCGTTCCGGAGAATCGCAAATTTAGGTCAACGCAAGAACGTGTGGATTTGCGATGACGCGTGACGATTTTTATTTTTATCTTCATTTTCAATTTTATTTTTTTTTCCCCCCGAGGTCGGATGCGACAAATTCATCGCATTTTTGTTTTCGAGTTTCGAAACGACAATTCGTTCCGACGAACGTTACGGAAGTTCCGCAATCGTGCTTCAATTTCCTGCGGAATTCGCGTCCGACTGATTTAAAAAAAAAAAACAAAAACAAAAAAAAAACAAAATGTACTCAAAGAAGAAAAAAAACCAAACTTTACGAAATTTTATACATAGTTCAGTTAAATAATTTTCTATAGGTGTAGTGAATTCGCGTTCAATCTGTCAGAGCTGTCGTGAATTAGAAATAAAATTCAAATTTTTCGAAAAATTCAAAATCCTGTAAAATCTGAACTTCTCAATGGATTTGGCCCAAATGCAATACCAACCAACCTTTGGGTACAATCCTATTCGTAAAAAATTATATTCTGAACATAATAACATGAAGATCTCGAAAAAAAATTCTTATCACCATAACATAGCTTCCTCTATGAAAAAAAAAAAAAAGAAAGAAATGTACTTAAAGAAAAAAAAAATTGGCAAAAAAGTCGACAATGTCAACGACCTTGCGCGCGGAGAATCTAACGAGGCGTTGTCTCGGAGAAAACAAAGCGTGACGTGAATTGTTCGCGGGGACCAACGCGTGGCGAACTTTGATCTCCTTAAGGGGTTTACGCCGCGTTGCGAATAACGTACTGAGGGCAAGACGATTTTTCTTCGTTCTCTTTCCTCGTTTTCTTTTTTTTTTTTCTTCGATGAGAAATGGCGCGAACCGCGACGACCCACGAAGCTACAAGTTGGAGGAAGTGTGTGGAAATCTCGTCGAACCGAGATAAAATTTTGGGGGGATTCGCTGGATGGAAAATCGTTCGAGAAAGTTTCGTACGATTGCGAACGTTCTTTTGTTCGTTGCGGAAAAAAGGTTTGTAATTCGTGGAAAAGGATGGGTTTGATATCGTAAACTGGTGGATGCGTTGCGTAACGAGAAGGGGGGAGGCCGAGGGAGAGAGGAACGATGGCAAGGGATGATGTAACGAAGGGGAAGTACGAGTGCGAGGCTGTTGCTGACGACGTTGCCTCTGTGAATCGTTGATTGTTTGTTTATCGTTGGAGAATAAAATTAAATCGATGGGTTGGCGGTCGTTTGTGGGAATGAATCGAGCGACATCGAGTAGCTCGGGAAATTTAAGTTTGATTTCTCTGGAAATACTTGTAGTTCTTTTTTTTTTTTTTATTTTAAAAAAATTATTATTATTATTATTTTGGATGGAAGATTTTTTTCGTATTTATTTTAATTTAGAAAAAAAAAGGTTTTTCGTATTTATTTGAAATCTGGGGAAATTTAAGCTCTGGAAACGCTTGTAGTTCTTGCTTTTTTTTTTTTTTTTATTATTATCATTATTTTGAATGAAAGATTTTTTTTGGTATTTGTTTTATCTGAGAAGAAAATGTTTTCGTATTTATTTGAAATCCGAATGAAATATTCTTCGTATTCGGGTCAATTTTTAATACAATATTATTTTCGTTTTTATTAATTTCGAAAATTATTATTGTTCGAAAAACATTATGAATTATTGTGGGTATTTATTCCAACGTCGGATAAAATATTCTCATCATTATTATTAATTTGGAAAAATATCCCTTTATTTATTTCAATTCAGAGAAAAATATTTTTCTCATTTTTATCAATCACAAGGAAAAATGTTTTTACTTCTTTGAAATTTTTAAAGTACGTTTTTCTCATTCCATAAAATTTTTAATGAAACATCCTTCCAATTTTTCTCAATCCCGCAAAGAACGTTCTTCTCATTTCTCTAACTTCTGAGACGAAAAAAAAATTCTTCCTCGTCTTTTTAATTCAAAAGAAAAAAATCTTTTCATTCGGTTGAATTTTTGTCTCCCCTCCCCTTCCCAAAATTCACAGAATCGTCAACGCTACGTCCGGAGGACCGCTCGACCGTCGTCCGCGACGAGAGGATCTCGTCCTGAATAACCAACGGCCGAGTTGGACTGCGAGACCTGACCCACTTCGAGCCTCGAATTAAGTGGAGCGTAACGCCGCGCGGTTTGCCGCCGATGCATCATCTCGTCAGTGAAAGCAATTTAAATTCCCTCGCTTAGTCATCTAAACCCGTTAAAATTTCACTGACGTCCCAATCCTCGATTACTCCATTTATTTATTTATCTACCAAATTTTTCCTCCTAATTTTTGTTCGTTCTCTCCTTTTTCTTTAAAAAAAAAAAAAAAAAGTCTGTTGTTGCGTCAACGTTGACTGCGAGAAGAACTCACCATCTGATCGGCGAGTAGTAAAACGGTTTTCAGCGTGAATCTCCGCGAACAGAAGTTAAAAAGATCCTCCAGCGACGGACCGAGTAATTCCATCACCATGACGTTGTAGTCGCCTTCGGATCCGCACCATTTTATCGTAGGTATGCCAACTGCAACCAAAACAACCGTTCGTCACACAATCCGCGTCTTGTCGGCGATGCGTTCCAACAATTTCCCCGTCGACGAAGATCGCGACGCCACGATCGACGTTTCCGAGGCGCAAAAGTTCTCCAAATTGGTTCCGTTAAGATTCTCATAGATTCCATAGCCAACTCACCGCCGCCCTGCATCATCTTGTAGAACTTGGACTCTATGTGTAACTGCGGATGCCGAGTCTTTATGCATTCTAGTTTAATGGCGACTTCCTCGCCGGTGGAAATATTTGTGCCTGAATCGAAACAGAGACCGATTATCCATCGAAAGTCGCACCGTATTAAGAAAAGAAAGAAAAAAAATAATAAAACAATAAAAAAATAGAAAAAAAAAACAGATAGAATAATTAAAAATAAACCATTCAAAGTACCGTAAATAAAAATAAAAAAATATCCAAGACTAAAACCATAAAATAAAAAGAAAAACCCTTAAAATCCTGAAAACGTCAAAACAAAAAAAACCATACATATCAGCGACAGCATGAGTGAGGCCGGAGGTTCGCGGGATGAGGACAAAGGGGGAAACATCGAGGGAGATAAAGGATAGTTACGATGGACGACGACGAAAACATAGAAACGTGAGAGGCTGTTGTGTTGCATGCTCGGTGCGCGAGGGGCGTAAGTGTTCCATAGCACGAAGCTTCGATGCATTTAACATTTTTTTTCTCTCTCTTCAGTTCTTCTCTTTGCTCGCCACGAAGATAGGGAGCCAGAAAGTGAGTCGAAAAAATACATGGCAGGCATCGTTCTCGTCATGACGACGAAGATCGAGGAAACGAACGAGTTCGAGAGATATTGCTCAGAACACGAGCGAGTAAGACGAAGATGGACGAAGAAGACGAGACAGAGATGGGAAGAGAGAGAGAGAGAGAGATCGAGAGAGAAATAATCGTGAGGGGAGGGAGGGTGAGAGAAGGGGATGGATTGTGTGGCAAAGAAGTCATAGTTACCTAGATAAATGTCGCCGAAGGAGCCGCTCCCGATTTTGCGTCCTAGCCGATACCTGTTGCCGACTCGGAGCTCCATCCTCGTGGCTTCGGCTGGCCGACGAATTCCCCGATGAACCCTCGATCGAAACGAAATTTATTACCTTATCGCCGTTTGATGCTAAATCCTCGTGGCCTCGGTCTTAACGCGCGAGTTTCTACGGCGCGGCGTTAGAGGGTCGGGGGGGCCTGGATCTCCATGTTTGATCGCGCTTCCGCTCGCGGACTCACACGGGCCCAGGCTGTGCTAGCTCAATGCTGAAAAAGTGAAGAAGGATAACAGCGCCACCAGCCGCACATGGCTGCACATGGAACTAGACCGGAAAAAAAAAGAAAAAAAAAAGCATAATCATAATGGTTCGCCGTTCGTTGCCCGTAGCAACGCGGTCTGTGCGTTGCAAGTATTTGAAAATTACGAAAATTGGATTCGATGATTCAAAAAAGATGAAACAAGGGAAGAAGAAACAATAAGAATATATGAGTACATAACGAGTTTTTTCCCCATGCACTCATATATGCTTATTGTTTCTTCTTCCCTTGTTTCATCTTTTTTTGAACCATCGAATCCAATTTTCGTAATTTTCACATACTTGCAATAGGCTGATATGTAGCAACTTATGAAGATTGAGTGAAGGAATGATCCATTATTAATAAATGTTTTCGAGTCATATGATCTGGGTTTCATAAATCATTATTTATTATTTTTAACATCCATATTTCCACGAGATGCAGCAGATCAACATAATGATAAATATAAAGAAAAACAGAGCTTCCTCCATGAGGAAGTAAAAAAGAAATTCTCTCAACTAATAATTACGGCTTACACGCTAAAATCTTGGCATCTAACATCACATAAATAGCCTGAAATCGGCGCAGTCTTGTTACACAGCCTTTTGCTCCACGTAATCGTAAACGAAATGACATTTCTTCATAAGAATTTTTATGTCACGCTGCGCGTAAAAGGGCGGTTTTACGCTCACTTCGTTCGCGTCAAACCGCATTTACGCACCTTGTGACATAAAAATTCGTACGATACTCGTACGAAAAACGTTTTCTGGACTCGTGTGATTGCAACACTCGCCTTCGGCTCGTTCTGCAAACTTACACTCGTCAGAAAAATTTTTTTCGTACTCGTGTCATAATGTACTATTAAAAAATCAATCGAATTTATTTCTCTCGGTCATTGATCGCAACTCGTTTTTACGATACTGAAATTTTGAGAAGCGCTAATAAATATAAAATGGAGACGTTTAAAAAATAGAGAATCGAACATTGCGCGTGAAATTGTCGGTCATCGCGTTAGTCGTATTCCAGTCAAATTTTACTAAAATCAATGCTTTTAACAAAAAAAATTACAACAGATAACGGCTTTCACTGTACGTTAGGGGGGGTCAGTGGTAGGCTAAGTTTCGGTTTTCGACCTAAAAATCTTGGCAGACGAACCATCTTGAATTTAAGTAAAATTCGTTTTTGTTAACGAACTAACCCATTTTTAACTTTTGACTACAAATGGATGGGACTAAAATTGTTCGAAATTCAATTTCCTACAACTTTAGTAATTACAAATTTTTGTCTACGATTTATATTTTTCGACTATTTTACAAAATAGGAACTCAATTTAATTATCGCATTATCTCGTTTATTTCTAAGTCTGCCGTGATAATGGTTGAAAACAATTTTGTAGGAAATAAAATTCTCTATAACTTTAGTCATTAGAATTTTTTGTTTACGATCGATAATTTTCGACTTAAGTTGATAATGTGATAACAAAAATTTTACTCCGCTTTATCAATTTAATTCGAAAAATATCAATCGTAGACAAAAACTTCTAATCACTAAAGTTGTAGAAAATTGAATTCCTTACAATTTTCGTTCCATGCATTTTTAGTCAAAAGTTGAAAATGGTTGCTATTCAACATAAACGAATTTTCCTTAAATTCGTGATGACGGACGAAGCAGGATTTTTAGGTCGAAAACCGAAACTTAGACTACCCCTAACGAAAAGTGAAAGACGTTATCCGTTATAATTTTTTTTGTTTCAGAACTCACTGAAAAATTTTCCGGTCGACGTCCAAGAGCCACGATTTCTAGTTCGACCATGCTTTAAAATTTATTCGAATTACGTCGGTGGGTTTTCATTTTTTTTTCGTGGCATCGAAAAGCTTCAGCCACCGGCGGAGATACTTTATTTTTTCCGGGAGTGATCCTCCCATCAAACACGCAATTGAGGTAAGTTAGAATACCTTGACAGTACCCCTCAAAGATAAATTTTTTTAAGAGAGCGCACAGCGGATTCTTGTGTTGTTCACAAGTTATAAATGTCAAATTAATTTTGGGAGTTATCCACTGTGCTGCTCTACTGTCAAGGTTCTTCGCACTCAATCGCGTAGGGAGGATCCTTCCCAGAACTCGCTTTGCATCCAGGTGAACGTCTCTGAGCCGGGTGCTTCCAGGTTTTTTCACCGACGGTTCCTTGAGACTGTTGAGACAATCAGAGCACGATTCAATCGAAGGCAAAGCAGTTTGCAAGCTTTTCAGCAGGGCCCGAGAATTGCTATACACGTATGCTTTCTCGGGAACTGGAAAATCTTGCAATTCTTCACCTTCACTTTCATCGAGCTCTGATTGCCCTCCGTCACCGTCATTGATGTCTTCGGCAGCGATTGGGTCGGAAACGAGAATGTTCGTGCACGAGAAAATAAATTGTCCATTGTCCTCCTGACAATTGGCACCGGGCGAATGTTTCGACGTCAAATTTGTTATCAGAAGGGATTTGAAAATTCCCTCAAACTGAAAAGCGGTCGGCTTATTGGAACGGAAATCGTGGCTCTTGATCGCCCCAAAAAAGTTTTCCAGTGGATCTTGATTTAAATATCGGGTGCAAAAACTCGTCAAGCCAAGTTCTTGCAGTTTTCTCCACAGAATGCGGAAGCCTTGGAGTGTATCGACTAAATTCCGTAGACACGGTACATTAGTACTGACGCGCTTTTTTGTTTGTGGATCGACCCACTGCATCTTTTTGACGCGACTGATTGCTTCGCCGAAAAAAGCGTCGTGATAAGACTCCTCGGTCCACGGTACTCGGCGGGAGTTCGGGCTCTCTTTTTCGTTGCCGTTGAACCCGTCGGCGACATCATCGAGAAAGTCCAGTATGGAAGCAGTATCTCCCATCTCCGCGGATACTGTAATCGCCCCATCCATGGTATTCCAGAGTCCTTCTGTAGAAATATTGTATATGTTTATTTCACGAATGCGTTTTGTTTATTATTTAAAAGATTCTGTTAGGATCAGCCGGAGTGGGGTCGGTTTGGTGGATTTTTTTTACAAGTAGGTAATGATAAATGCTATTCTGTATTTTCATTTCAACCGACGTATTTTCTTTATTGTTTTAATTCATCCGTGTACATGTTCAATACAATTTGCTCCCCTTCTATAATTTTATTTATTCAATTACATTTTGTATCTTATTCATACCATTGATTCAACCATATTTTTCAATCTCATTTATCCGTCCTTTTTCATCGCGTTGATCCGGTTGACAAAATCCATCAAGTTATATTTTACATTTTATAATTTCAATTATCGGTTGCGCTTCCATTATTCATTGTCCTCGATTCTTGCCCGTCAATCCACAAATCAATTCTTTCGCATTCCATCCGATGATATTTATAATTACAACACGTTCATTTTTATTTTCATTTTAGTTTAGTTTAATCGACATTTTATTTCACTTTTCTTTCGATTATCTTCATTTCATTTTGATTTCATTCCAATTTCATCACCATGTTATTTCACCTTCGTTTCAATTATCATCGTCATTTTCATTATTCGTTGTCCTCGATTCTTGCCCGTCAATCCACAAATCAATTCTTTCGTATTCCATTCGATGATATTTATAATTACAACACGTTCATTTTTGTTTTTATTCTAGTTTAATTTAATCGACATTTTATTTCACTTTTGTTTCGATCATCTTCATTTCATGTTGATTTCATTCCAATTTTATCACCATTAGGGTGGGTCAAAAAAATCGACTATTTTTTTTTACTTTATACTCTGAAAAATAGGTTGCTAGACACATCCAAAAAATTCTCACCAAATATGAGCTCTTAATTTTGATAGGAAGGTTCTCCGCTTTACAGTTTTCCATTTTTTTCTCAGTATTAGAAAAAAAAATTCATATCTCTTTATCAACTGTTCGTCAAAAATATCTCTCTTCATATACTTGTAGAAAACTGAACGCTCTACAAAAAAGGTCCCTTACAATTTTTTCGTAAACCTTAGCGTTTAAAAGATATTAAAGGTTTAAGTTTGATTATTTCAAGACAAACTCGTTAAACTTCAATGCACGCCTATTTTAACAGTTTATGATTAATAATTCGGAAAATGTGAATTTAGTTTATGAGTTTCGGGGAAATTTATACAAATTTGAGTTTCTATGAACAGAGAAATGTTTCAAACTATTTTACTATTTTTTTTGTCGTAAGCATGTTTGGTTACATAAAAAAAAAAAAAATTAGTGCATTATTTCCGACTTAGAGTCAATGATTTATTAAATCTTGAAAAAATAACGGTTTTCTTAGAAATTTATTATAAAAAGTATTAATCTAAAAGAAAAGAAATGTTTAATTTGTTATTAAAAAGTTTTTTTATTTAATTATCAACTGAGTTATAAAATTTCAAACATTTATGCTATAAATGTATTTATAATATAAATGTTTGAAATTTTATAACTCAGTTGATAATTAAATAAAAAAACTTTTTAATAACAAATTAAACATTTTTTTTCTTTAAGATTAATACTTTTTATAATAAATTTCTAATAAAAACGTTATTTTCTTGAGATTTAATAGATCATTGACTCTAAGTCAGAAATAATGCACTAATTCTTTTTTCGATGTAACCAAACATGCTTACGACTAAAAAAAATTAGAAAAATAGTTTGAAACATTTCTCTGTTCATAAAAACTCAAATTTGTATAAACTTCCCCGAAACTCATAAACTAAATTCAAATTTTCCAAATTATTAATCAAAAACTGTTAAAATTGGCGTGCATTGAAGTTTGACGATGAATATCTTTTAAACGCTTAATTTAATCGACTAATCATAAGACCATTTTTGTAGACCAGTTAATTTCCTACAAAACTAAGAATTGCTCATTTCATAATGATTTTTTGTTAACAAGTTATAAAATTCATGAGCAAAACAGAAATTTGTCTTAAAATAATCAAACTTCAACCTTTTATATCTTTTAAACGGTAAGGCTTACGAGAAAATTGTAAGAGACCTGTTTGTAGAGCGTTCAATTTCTTACAGTATATAAAGAAAGATATTTTTAACGAACAGTTGATAGAGCGATATGAATTTTTTTCCAATACTGAGGAAAAAATTGGAAACGGTAAAGCGGAGAACCTCCCATTAAAATTAAGAGCTCATATTTCGTGACAATTTTCTAAAGGGGTGTACAACCCATTTTTCAGAGGATAAAGTAAAAAAAAATTGTCGATTTTTTTGATCCACCCTAATCACCATGTTATTTCACCTTCGTTTTAATTATTATCGTCATTATCATTATTTATTGTCCTCGAATCTTGCCCATCAACACACAAATCAATCCTTTTACATTTCATTTATAATTCCAATACGTTTCAATACCATTTAAATTGAATAATATTCGTGTACGTTACCGTACGGCCGTCATTTTAGGAGTAATTCATCTGCCCACGACGACACGCGTCGGGCGACTCTCCGGCAGGGACGAACGCATTTGAGTGGAAAACGTATTTCCATACAGGTTCAAATGAAAAATTCATCTTTATTCAGTTTTTTTCCGAGCTAAATAACGAATGAATTTTCAATCATTATTTAGATCGGAAATAAATACTGGAATCGGAAAAAATTGTTGAAGCAAATCCGACGATGTTGAAAAAAAAAATGGTCCTCCAAGATAAAAAACCCGAAGTTGACCCAAAAAAAATATCCTCGGAATTTCAGTCCTCTATCTTAATATTAAGGTGTGCGGGTGCATTTTTCATTTTATTCAAGTGTGTAAAATTCGAAATAAAATTCGTCTTTCGTATCGAGTGGTTTTTCACTCAGTATTTATTTCCAATTAAAATAATGAATGAAAATTCATTCGTTATTTAAATCGGAAATAAATACTGAGAAACCACTCGATAGGGAGGACAAATGTTATTTAGAATCAAACAAAAAAACAAAAAAATACATACTCAAAGAAAATGAAAAATGGATCCGCACACCTTAATATTAAGAAAGAGGGGATTTCAATCAATCTTACCTGGTGATCTCGCTAAAAAATACATGCAAGAGGACAGTTTCTTGCTGAAAACTTGCATCATCAATTTGACGCGCATTTTGTTAATTTTTTCCGGTAGAACGTGTTCCTCCGTCAAGTTAGGGGCCAGGCGGTTGCGGCGAGGTGCAAGTAAATCAATTTTGTAGGCTTTAACGATTTGGTCCCACTGGGCAAATTTACGCTCCTTCGTTGATTCGTCTTCGAATTCCAAATGTTTTGTTATAAGATTATTCCTTACACATTTAAGAATATGTGGTGGATCAAATAATGGGACGAATTCCACGTTATCAATCAGGATGGTCCAGTCTGAAAAATATGTATATCGTATATATAAAATTCTAAATTGTAAATATCTAAAATCGTTATAAAAGGGAAAACTTACACTTGGTGAGGTTTTTTGTCTCTCTGACCTTATCGGTGTCAAATTGTAAGTGCTTAATGGCCTTCTGGTTCGATGACCCTTGATCGCATACGGTCGCCACAATGTTAAGGCCTGCTTGTGTTACAACCCTCACCACGTCTTTGATCGAGCACACGAGTTGACTGTATGTTGTCTGACCAGCACAAAAATTATAGCAGAGAGGGATCTTCCATGCTGTGGTTATCCCTCGAAGCATAAAAACGAGTGCATGATCGGCATACTTGTTCGTGCGGTTTTGTCCCCAGTCCTCGAAACCGATGACTTTTTTTTTTTCTGTGCTATATTGCACATGCATCTTTAGCGATACTTCATCCCACATTAGGATGCATATTTTGTCCTCTGGATCAATTAACCTTTGCGCTGTATCTTTTAAAATGGCTTTCATGGTATCGGTAACACCGGTATCCATTCGAATCGTGGTTAATATTTTTTTTAGAGTTGATGGAGATGGAAGTGGAAGAATGGCACCAAGCCACCTATACGATGCCGGAGACCTTTTGTACATTGCCAGACACAAGAGTCTCTCGTCCATTGTATATCGGTGACCCCTCGCGTCTCTTCCAGCATTCCGCAAAATAATATTGACGAAGTCTTGCTGCACCATAGATAATTTGGACATGTTTTCCAAAAATTTATTAGCCTTGATTTTGGCTGAGAGCATCTTTTTTTTATCTGAATACCTGAATGCATTGATTTGGTTACTTATTGACACATTCTTGAGAAATCCATAACAGTTATCGTTTAACTTATTTGTTTCTCCAAGAATTCAAAAGCATAATCAATAACTCTACAATTAACAACAAATCAATATAGAAGAGAATAGAAAAATATAAATGTAAAGAAAGTCAATATAAAAAATGAATTATTCATTATTCTACCTTTGCATTCTCGACACTTGGGTGCTTTGATAAAAAATTTGAAATATGAATAGAATTATGGGAACGATACCGTTTGATTTTTGTTTTACAATTGCTCAATGCTGTACGAGTTCGCAGAACTTCTTCGTAAATTTCTCTCGATTCTTCATCTAACGGTTTGTGTTTCCACATCAACCGTTTCGAACAAGTTGGCTCGACACTTTTCTCCACTTTCTCCTTCGAAGATTCCGGCAACTCCGAATGAATCGTCGATCGTTCTGGCAAGACCGACGGACAATCGATTTCACACACGTTATCTTGATTGGCAGTCACAATCTGCTCATCCGCAGTAATATTTTCCGTCGAATCCGTCGTCGTTGGTTGTGGCGAGACCGCCGGGAAATTGGTCTCACTCACAACAGGCAATCGTAATGACGGTATCGGTTTTTTTTTAAAAATATATCGCGGTCCCGGCAGATAATCCTCGTGCCGAAAGTGCAAAGTGCACACCCGATACCCCAATTCGTGTATACGGTCGTAAGTAAAATTCTGTAGCAGGGGGTTGCGCACGACTTCCAACCAAAGTTTTCCCAACTTTTCGTCTTTTGGAAAAACGTGATGTTTCACAATGCGCCCAGAGGGGCAACCCGGGACAACGCATCGTCTCCGATCAAGAGTAAGCGGCCGCGACGTCATTTTTTTCGCTTATCTCTCAATTTTTTAAAATTTTTCACTTTTTCAAAACTGTCACTATCGCAATGGAAGCTTTAATGGTAGAAAATATTGCCAAACGGCGCGTCGAAACTGGTCGAAACTACACGAAGCTGTCCGAAAGTCCACGAGTATATGACAGTTGATGACAGTTCGAGTAAATAAACGGTAGGCGCGATGTATGGCTGGCGGGGTGAGGTGCGGGCGGGGTTAACAGGCAGCGCTTACATCGGCTGCACATCGAACTATTCATCCTTCTGCACTTTTGGGGGGGAAGTTGGCATACCCTGCACGGGCCCTCTCTCACATACGCGATTACCCGTTGCCGTCGCGTTTGTTCGTTGATTCACGACGAGGCCGCAACGGCGGCGCTACGAACGTTTGTCAACCGTTGAACGACGGTGGCGGAGCAGCGTGGCCGTGTTCGAAAGCGAGACACGCGAATGGACCACAAAAAATTAGGATGCGGGGGGGGGTTTTTTTTTATGTGAATAAATACGCGTTTGTCGGGATTTTGGGAAGTACGGGAGGTAGAATTTGGTCCTTGATAGATTGTGTATTGATTTACTGAATTTAATCGCATTGCGTTGAGCAACGTTGAGCGTTGATTTACAGGCGACTGTTGGTAAATCTACTTACCGACGGAGATGGATCAGTTTGCCTTTAGGTTATTTCTCTGACTCGCGACGAGAGCGAGTGAGATGGAATCATTGGTGGCTCTGCCGGAGCGAGAGAGAACGACAAGAGCATGTGCTACTTTCTCTCAATGCTGGGAGGAAAAAATGTAATCGCAATGGAGTGAGAGGAGACTGTGAGAGGTTCTGAGGCTTTATCTTTCCCGTTGAAGCCGATTGGTCGAAATCATATGGATGTTAATAACTGCTACAAATCAACTTCAAGTGGAAAGAGAGAGGTTCAGAATACAACAATCTTTCCTCTTTCCATTGCGATTACATTTTTTTCTCGCAGGAATGTCGGTCCATGTTTATATGTCGATGCGTGGGACGAAGAGAGACGAAGCCACTGGAATAACGTCCATCCTCCATGGAAATATCATTCCAGTGGACAAAACGAACGAAGTTGTGGGCGGGAGCGTGGAAGAGGCCGGAGCAGGGGCAAAGAGGTTGATGCTGCGTGGATGTGAGATCTACATGGAGATATGGGCCGCTAATGCTGCGAAAAAGAATTGAATAACATAGAAAGAGGGTGAGAGAGAGGAGACGAGGGTGGTTCGGAACCTCTCTCGCTCGCAGTGAAAGCCAATTGGCCGAAATTATCTCTAGTCGAGGATTTCGACTAATCAGCTTTGATTGACAACTCAGAAATTAGGAGAATTAGAGCTAAAAAAAAAAGAGCAATAAAAAAAGATCGAGTTCACTTTTTAATCTACGGGAAGGCGTCGAATATTTTATTTTTTATTTTACTTTTTGTATCTTTTCCGTTTTTGGGTTATCGATCTACGTCTCTGTATCAAATTTCCTCTCAATCATTTCATAAATGAGAGAATGGGAGGTTAGTGACTCACATACGGACAAAGTGACCGTCACCATAAGGATTCCCAGATTTCTACCGAGCGCTGAAAAAAGAAGGAACGCTTGGGAACGATTAATTAAACACGTTAACAGTTGGGAAATAAGCATTTAATGATGTAGATATAAAGTGATGTTACAATGGGCGTCTAATTAATCGTTTATAAAAATTTCGACCCAACGCGGGTCGGTGTCATGTTATTTTTTTTTTCTTTTCTTCTTTTCTTTCCTTCGTATATTCGTTTTCGTTGAAGTTTCGCGTGGAATTCCGGAACTCAACGACGTTAAGCCAATAAACGGAATCATTACGAGTAATTATGGTTTAATTCCGCTCGATTTCGACACATCGCGGTCGGTAAAACAGGGACTTAATGATCATTATGTATTTTAAAATAATAATAATATTAATAATAATAATAAAACGTATAAAACAGTAAATGAAAAATTCATAATACTATGAAAGTTTGAGTAATAAAAAATCTATCTACAAAGGCCCCATTTATAATCGTATTATCAACAAATTTTCGTCAATCGATTAACGATCTGGAAATCGAAATGTTGCATCGTGGTATGGAAAAAAAAATTACTACACGCTCGTTTAGATTTGCAACGCGATTTTCAATTCCATATAGTCGAGCTGGAAATTCGGACGAAGGCATGGAACGGTTTATTTCTGTTGTCTCTCAATTTTTATGTTTGCTTTTTTCTCCGATATGCTTCGTTATTATCGATCTATTTAATTTTTTCTATCATAATTCAGCGTGACGATAATTGGAGCCGGAAAATTTTAAAAACTACGCTTGCATTTGCGTTCGAACGGACAAACAATAATGACGGTGACAAACGATAGAATTAAATAAACACAAATTTCGTACGGATTAATTTCGTCGGGTTGCAATTTTAGCCGGATTAAAAAATCATTTTGTCGATAAACATTTTTTTAAACACTGCATTATCGTATAACCATCAATTTCCAGTTTGTTAAAAGAAGAAAATGATATGATAATGATAATAAAAATAATACGTCGACGTGAATATCGTTATCGATGAGTTAAAAATATCAGACGAGTGTTTGACGCGTTGTGAAGAGAATCAAGACTTAACGATTAAGCAACATCAATAAAAAATATACTTTTAACGTTATTCGTCTTCGCGACGATGGTTTACGTTTTTTTTTTTGCCATGTAATTCGATTTTTCGCTTTTACAAAAATTTTACAAGCAACAAAGTCGGATTTACGATGAAATATCGAGAAAAAAAATTAAACAAAAAAATAAAGTAACCTCTCGAATACGAAAATGAAATAAGAATCAAAAGTTTCGAGATATAAAATTAGCTGCTTCATCGTAAAATACTAATAAGAAAAAATGTAAAATGGCTCAGTTTTATTTTCTTTTTCCGTCTTCCTGGCATTCTTATATTTTTCCAACGTCTCCACTGTCATTAAAAATACGTAGAATAAAAATGCATGAGTTCCGAGGCACGTTAGGCCTATTTTCATTATTTCCCATCTCACCGCGATCGTGAAATATCCCCTCGTAATTTTCGTTGAATTCATTTGCAATATTTTTTCTCCATCAATTTTACTTTTTCTTCGTTTTTTCCCTTGTCGCGATGATATTGTAAAATGGATTTTATCGATTTTTTTAAACGTCAAAAACGTGTTGAATTCACGACGATATTGCTTAAACATCGTAATGCTAATGTTTCGCGTATAAATTTAGATTTTTCATTAAAAATCTATTGGTATATAAATTCTAGCTATCGTCGTCGCTTTGTGTACATCGCTCGTCCGTTCGGGGGGGTGATTTTCGTTGGCCGTAGATTATTATTCATTATTATCGTTCTTCTCGTCTGTTTCTCATCTTGATTCACGTTGATTCTTTTTTATCCGTGATTTTATTCGTCGTGTAGAAATTCGACGATCGATTTTTCGGGAAAAAAAACCCCGAAAAAATAACGACTTTTTAAGATCCGACCTCTTCGGATCTCGGTATGGGAGTCTTCGATTTTTCCGTCGTCACCGTTGTCGTCTGAACGGTTTCCAAATTTGCAAGATCCGCTGCGCTAATCTGCAAACGTTTCGAAAGTTTTAAATCGCGTAAATAACAAGAAAAATCATTCTCTCCCTCAAAATCCTCAACGATCGTCGATAATACAATCGAAAGCCAGAAATCAATCGAATTTGGAACGGTAAGGAACAATAAAAAAAAAAAGATAAAACATATTTTTCTAAATTAAAAAAATTAAATAACGAAACAAAAATGGTACAGAAAAATCGTGCAAAAAAAAATTGTGAAATTAAGATATAAACAAAATTTGTTGCGTAGCTGTGTTTGTGAGTGAGTTAGATGCAAAAGCGTTGTGTAATTGGATGAAAATAATTGAGTGAGACGAATGAAAAAATTTCGTATCGCCGCTCAGAGAATTTTGGGCTGACCTCGACGTTAGGCGGCAGAGTGATGGTCGCGTGCGTCGTCGTCGTCTCGGTACCGCTGTTTATCTCTCGTTCTACGGTCGTGCCTACGTAAAACGAAAACGTCACGAAACGAACTAAAACGAATAAACGGGGGGGGGGGGGGACGAATTACAGTACGGACAATTGAATTAAAAAACGATAATAACAATAATAAATAGGTTGAAAAAATTAATTTTCAAGCAGACGCAGGGACGAATGACTTTCCAAGCATGGGGCAAGACGTAAACATAGTTAAGAAGAACAAATTCTACGCTTTTCTATGACTAGAATGATAAAAATTTGAGGAATTACGGGGGTACGAATCGTTTGGATGAACATTTAAAAAATAACCTGGAAGAAAAAGCGATTAATAATTCGACGAGAATCATTTGATTAATTTTGATTGACGTTTCGGTTGATAATGGCGATTTTCGTGAGAGATTGCGGCATCAATATCTTTGTTGGTATGTACGAATAATAGAAATAATAATTAATCATCAATTAATAACTTAATTTCTCAATATAATAATTGATTAATTAATAATAATAAAATAATAATTGATTAATTAATAATGATAAAATAATAATTAATTAATTAATAATGATAAAATAATAATTAATTAATTAATAATAATAAAATAATAATTGCTTAAAAATAATAATAATAAATTAATAAACAATATAATTAATTAAGTAATAATAATAATTAATAATTAATTTCCTTCTCAAAATAAATGCCCCAATTTAGCAAAGGAATCGACATTAGACGAAACACCTATGAATAAAATATATTGCGATAAATTTAGAAACGATAGACAAAAATCAGAGATCGAAAAGGAAAATTATTTAGGTCAAAAACCGTCGTCGCGATCTCGTCGATTAATTCATTCCTGTTTTTCTTTTACTCTTTCTCCGTGACCAAACTCACTGTTGACTTGTTGAGATTCGCTCGCTTGCGTAGCTTCGACCTCGCCGTTGGCGGTGGTACCGTTCGTATTCGCCGTTGCCGTCTGCGATATAACCGTCGTTGTTTTAACGACGAGAGACTGATTTTGCGTCGATATCTCGGACGTTCTCGACGTCACTTCCATCTTGAGTCCGGCCAATCTGCTGTGAAGATCCTCGGAAGACGTCGCCGTTCTGAACAACGAACTGTTACTGCCGATAATAACGGCGGTGGGAACGAGAAATTTTGACGATTAGTTCGATTGCGCGTGAACGCGAATATCGTTATGTTGTTATTATATGATTTGGATCATACCAAAAATTTGATTAGTCAAATATAAGCAACAACCGAATTTGTCAAATTAATCCACTTACTTAATTACTATTTAATATTAATTATTAATATTAATCTACTTACATAATTATTAAATTAAATCAATAATAATAATAATAATAATAATAATAATAATAATAATAATAATAATATTAATAATAATAATGATAATGATAATGATAATAATAATAATAATAATAATAATAATAATAATAATAATAATAATAATAATAATAATGATAATAATAATAATAATAATAATAATAATAATAATAATAATAATAATAATAATAATAATAATAATAATAATAATAATAATAATAATAATAATAATAATAATAATCATAATAATAATAATAATAATCATAATAATAATAATAGTAATAATAATAATAATATAGATTTGTATAAGTATGTAATTTATTACTTATTATTATCATTATTATTTTTTTATTATTATTATCATTATTATTATGTAATGTCCTTGATCGAACTTACAGTAAATGATCCTTGACACTGTCGATCGTGATGTCTCCGATGGAATTCAAATCCTGTCTATCATCGTCTCCATTAACGTCGTTTGTGCTTGCTGCCGGTCTCAACGATGGTTCCTTCGAATTATCGCTTACACTCGCTAAAATTTGTCGGTTACGGGAAAAAGAAGACAAAGAAATTTGCAAGATAAATAAAAAAAAAAAAGAACGCGTTACACGCGTATTTCTATCTCGTCGATCGCTCGTGAGTCTCAACGATCGTGAAAAAATCGCAACCCACCGCATCTAGCTTCTAAATCGAATTACAAGTAAGACATTTAAAGCATTTTCGACAAGCTCCAACACACATATATCCTTTTACGCACAAATGTTACGCGAATTATGCAAAGCTCGAATCGTCGTGTTTTTTTTTTGGGTCGTTTTGTTAAAACATAGAACGAATTTTTGATACCCGCAGTGTATAAGCTTAATGATTTTTGTTAGTGTGTTTTTTTGTTGTTCTTTGTACGATAATAATGATAGAATTATTAACAAAATTCTTATTATATATAAATAATTATTACATAAACATCCGCATAATTATTGTCAATTATTTTAATAATAATAATTATTATGTATAATCATTAGCATAATCAATTAATAAATCGATAGTAATTATCATCAACATCGTTGTATTTCGTACTCATAAAATATTCGTTTAATTAATTGATTAGCTAATTTTTTTTTTTTTGAAATAATTTTCCATTTGTTGATTTATTTAATTACTCACTCGAACCACCGACAGTTCCGTTTTCCGTGATCGTTCTGGGCATAGGTGTTGGCTGGCTTCCTTGCGACTCGCTCTCGTTCTCCGGCTGGCCCTCGATCGTGCCCTGCTGCTCCTCGCCCTCCTCCGGAGCGCCTTCCGGTGTCGATCTCGCGTTTGGCGGAAGATTCAAGGCGCAATGGGCTTTCGTTACTTTCGTCACCGACAAAGAAATACGCTGAAGTTCGGAACTCGAGTGTAGATAAAGAGCCTCGCCGGCTTTTGTGAATGTCAGGGACGAAATTCCACTGAAAAAAAAAAAAATAGAAATAAAATAACGAAGAATTAAAAACGATGTTCATTTCTTCGATTAAATAAAAATATTACACATTTCAGAAACGAGTGAAACAATGAGAACTCTTTGTAAGATAAATAAAGTCGACTAGAAGACTCGAAAATTTTTACGGTTCGACGATTTGCTCATTTCGCCAACTAATAATAATAGAAATAATAATTATAATAATAATAATATCGTATTTTCGCAATAATTGCGAATAAAATAAATAATTCTCTCAACATTGTCTCGACAGTAATCGAGAATTTCACGAAATAATGAGTTTGAAATGGACAGAAAAATATATTAAAAAATTATTATTACATTACATTAATATATTATTATTATTATTATTATATATAATAATAGGTAATATTGATAATAATAATAGTAATTCTCGATTACTGTCGAGACAATGTCGTGAAAATTATTTATTTTATATGTAACATAATTATTATCAATATATTGATATATTATACAATACAATTAATATAACGATATCAATGTATAAAAAAAAATGTGGTACTAACTTGATGTCCTCGCGTTTGATAGCCGCCGCGTTGAGTTGTCTCCTCAATTCCGGTATGCTGAGTACCAAACAATCACCAAGATTCGTAAGACACAACAAACAAGTTTCCTCATGATTACCCGAACCCTCGACCCTGCATCCAAACTTCGCAAAACCCGTTTTTCTCACTCTCGAACCTTCGTGAGCCGTCAATTTGTACTTGCAAAAAGGTTTCAACGACGGCAGATTGAATATCTTGAATTGTTCCTCACTGGCGATAACCACGCGATGAGGAGCGTTCATATCCGGTCCCGTGGTCACACCTTTTTCCGTTTCGAAGGCTTCGGGAAGCGGAACGCTCGAACCATCGAGTATCGTTATTGCAATTACGGGTGCGCGATGTTTCAATTGTATTTCTTTGCCAAGAGCGCAATTGACGTCTTCGTCGTTGCGTCTCGCACCCGCGGGAATTGCGAGAGTAAAAACGTACACAGTTCCATTATTCGTGCCTGACCAAAGGGTTGGTGTAGTATTTTGCATGCTGATTATGTAACTTCGGGCAAAATAAAGACTTCGAACCATCGAACCCAAAGCATCGTCTACCGGTCGTGCTTCGACTTGTCTCTCGACAGGTTTTACGTCGATCGGTGAAGATTGATCACCACTGGGCGAAGATGCTGCGCTCGGTGTCACATCTTTTTTCTTTTCCGGCAACGATGACACTCTCGTCGGACTCGTATTGGCACGTCTCTGCGATCTTCCTTTTCTCAAACGTCTGAAAGATTCTCGTAAAGATTTTTTGAACGATTTACGTCGTGATATCGGTGTGTCACCAGCACCCGATAAATCGTTGGGGTTGAGAGTGCATTTTACGGTAACGGGTTTGGACCGAAGATAATCGAAAACCGCGAGACCGTGAGCCGTTCCAGCTGCCAAAAGTCCCCATTCGCTGTGCATCGAAAGAGCCGTGACCGCGGCTGGTGGATACAATTGTAAAAGACTTTGAGGTTGAAAACCAATGGAAAATGTTATAGTTGCCGTTCTTGCGGGCAAATTATCGTGTCCTTTCCACACGAAACCATCGCGATCGTTCACGATGTTCATCTTCACGGGTTTGACGTCTTTGCTGACGATTTCCGGGGATATGTTTGTTGTTATCACGTGTCCTGCTGTACCAGCGATTACGAGAGTCGCTGATAATGGACACATGAGAACTTTTTTCACGGCCAAACGAGGATCGTCGGAATAAGGATCGAACGTGCCGACTTTTCGAAACGGTGGCCATTCTTCCTCGTCGTCTTCCGGTGGATGTTCGAGAACGTCGAGATGCTCGCCGGTGAAGAGGATCGAAGAATTGTACTTGTAGAGGGGTGTTAGAGCGACGTCCGAAGCGTTCCAGAAACGCACGGTTCCGTCCTCGTGTCCGGTTAGGAGTAATTCGCGGTTTGAAGGGTTCGAGGGGTTTGAGGGTTTGTCGCAGAGCAACATTCCACCGTCTATTGGCCAGGATTTGTCGGAGTAGAGATGTTCGGTTTGGGATTTACCGGCTGATGTTATGGCGTTCCAAAGTTCTTCGGGAACCGTTGGCACGTGTTGAGAACACGTTACCTGGTGAGAAGAAGGAAATCTTGATTGTTTTTTTGTGGTTTTTAAACATAAGAATGTTGAAATTAATTGCGAGTAATTTGGAAGACATTTTTTTTTGTGCGAATTTTTTCTTGAGAGGATTTTGGGAATTTTTTTATTTTATTGGGGAAGTTATTGATGTTGATTTTGTTGGGTTTTTTTTGTAGAATTTGAAGGAAGTGGTTGGCAAGGTTCGAATCGGTGATTATTAACCAGATTAAATTTGACCAGAAATAACCTAAGTAATTGAGGCTAGGTAATTTGAGACGAAGCACGAATTTTTTTTTAAGGAAATTATGAACTTTCTGATTTTGTGGGGATGTTATTTTTGCTGATTCAGTTGGGTTTTAGAATTTGGAGGAAGTGGTTGGTAAGTTTCTAAATTATACAGGTCGTTGAGGTACGCATTAGGGTGTTTAGCAGAGAAAAAAATCGTATTTTCGCGGCAGCCGGCTATTTTGAAGTATCTCGTTTGCACATTTTGAAACTTTGAAAAACCGGCGGAACCCCTAAAAATTATCCGATCGGGCTCATCTTCCAACACGATTCTACGGAAGCAAGACACTTTAAAATAGCAGACTACCCGTGAGACAGCATATTTTTTCAAATGCGAAAAATCCTAATACAAATAGATCCAAAAATGTTCTCCAAATGTGATTTTTAAACCCTTTGGAAGATTTTGAACGTATTAACGTGAAAATTGCGACAACCACTTTTTTTTGCCGGTCTGTTATGGGCAGACACACACAGACGTACGTACAAACATGACGAAAAAAAATAAATTGAACGTACCGCGCTGGCGTGAAGCGACACGAGATAAGGCAAAGCCATCATCTTCCAATCGGGATCTGTCAAATCGATGGCGATAATTTCTTCCTCGGCGAGAATAATCAAAGCCTCGGGACCAACATGTTCCTGATCTTTCTTCTCATTGTCCTTGTCATTGTCCTCCTCCTGTCTCGGCATTACCGTGAAAAAATCTATGACTTTCGACGTGAGATCGAAAACAACGTGTTTGGTAGCCGTTGATGCGGTTATCGTATGACGATCTCCGTAACTCGAACGTGGCATTCCACCCGAAAATATTATCAGCTCGTCTTCCCTGCAAAAGAAAAATCACAAGAGAAATATAAGAATCTGCGATTTTATGAGAATGAATTTATTAATTCATTAATAGTATCATTATTTATTAACGAATTGATTTATTTTTTTATGAAAATGAATTTGGAAGAAATGAAAATAAATATAGCTACTCTTCGAAAATTATTTAGGTTATTTATTACAGAAATAAATGTTCAAAAAATTGAAGGAAAATCTCTACACAGTCAAATTCTTTTATTTCTGTCTTATGAAAATGAATTTTCAAAAATCAAACAAGAAATAGCTACGCACTTAAATTATTTATTTTTCTTTACACATTTTTATTTCAAAATGAAATGAAATAAAAATAGCCACTCAAATTATTTTATTCCTCTCATAAGAAAATGAATTTTTTAAAATAAAACGCAAAATACCTACTCAAATTATTTGATAACTTCTTCTATAGAAAGAGAATTGAATAAAAAAAATTAAAGAAAATAAAAATAGCTACTTACTCGTCGATGGGATGAACGAGGATTTTGGAGACGGCTTTGCACGGAAACGGGCCGTAAACCGTCGTAGGATCGGGTATAGCCTCGTTACCCGGGCTCCAAAATACGTACGAGCCATCGTTGTGCGACGAGACGAATCTGTTCTCGGATATCCAATGAACTGACTCCAGCTGTTGCGTGGAGACGAATGTCTGCGCACGCGAAAACAAACCCATCAGCTGCACACACACGTTCGCCAAAACCACCAAGGACAAACGGAGACAGTCAGAATCAATTATACACCAGCACCGCGAATCATACGTCGTGCATTCGATTATAATTTTTGCGTTTCGAGCGTGTTTAATGTTGTTTTGTGTTACATATTCGTAATTTTCGTAAAAAATTAATTATATAACGCAGCGATATATAATTAATTTAGGAATTAAAATTTATCGTTTTATTCTTTCAATTATTCCCCCGAATAATTCGCAAGTGTCTCATGCAATTATAGCTCCCATAATTATTCAAATTTTCCAACACCGGACTAGAAAATTAACATGCAGCTAAATTTATTTATTTCAATTTTCTAATTTAATTAATTAATTAATTGATTAATTTGCAGTAGAGAAATAAATTATAAATTGTAATAAATTAATAATAATAATAATAATAATAATAATAATAATAATAATAATAATAATAATAATAATAATAATAATAATAATAATAATAATAATAATAATAATAATAATAATAATAAATTAATTAATTAATTATAATTTTATTTATTTTTCTACTGCAAGCAATATTGTACGATTAAGCTATTTAATTCCATTAACATTACGTTTGCGATTAGTTCCTCGAATAAATAAAAATAATTCAACTCTTCAATGTAATAGATAAATAAGAAATTATAATAATTTCTCTCAAAGAAATAATCATAAGAGATTTCGCGGTTAGACGATGATTAGAAAAATAATTGTAATTATTTCTGCGGTAATTCTCGCGAGAACTCGTCCGCGCCATGCGGATGTGTGGGTTTCGTCTTCCCGGTGTCGAGTACGTGACCATTGGACGGATATATATATTTTTTTTCTTCTTCTTCAACTCACCTGTTGAGCACCGGGCGTGGCTTTATTCCACAGAACCATCAAGCCACGATTGTAACCGATCAAAATACTGTCCGGATGTCCGGGCTGCTCGGCTATGGCTTCAACCGCGCCGGGATTTTTCTTGTAATCTTCCGGAACGCTGAAATAACCAATCAAGAAATTTAAAAAAAAACAATCAATCAATTTTCTTCTCGATCTTTATTTTACGAAATTTTTTTTCGTGTTTTCGAATTTTACCAAGAATTTTTTACGATGAAAAATGAAACAAAAAATCATTTTTTTGCGGGACTTGAAAAAAGCGATGGGTCAGAGAATTATTCTATGAAATCTACAGAAATCATTGATACACATCACCGCAAAGGTTTGCGATAACGTTCGCCTGACTTATCTGGGAGAAGAAAAAAAAAGGAATTCAATGAACTTCGTCAATCGCGAGATAAAATTGTGTTAAAAATAATTTTTCTCCGTAAAATTCGATAAAGACGTTGATTGCGAATCGTTTACTCACTTCTGCATCACGACGTCCTGATAAATTATGTTGTCGGACATCGTGAACGTTTTTAGATTGAGAAGATAAATATTTCCGCCTTCGGTGCCGAGCAAAAGATTATCGCCGCTCGATTCGAGACAAACGGCGGAAATTTTTTTCAACTTTCCTTCCAACGAAAGCGATTTTGTTTCCACCACCGAACTCTCGTTGATTTCCCACAGATGCAACGAATTGTCATCGCACAAGGAAACGACCCGACCCTGCGATGAAAACAAATTAATTGATTGGGTTAATTAAAAATTAATTAATTGCTGAAAATTACAAAGCAGGATGAAATTATTGAAGCACTGGCACATTAAAAACCGTGGAAATAATTTCGTCTCCCGAAATTTTAACGCGAAATAAAATTTTCAACGCAATTGAAAATTAATAAATGAATGAATAATTCAATAAAAATTTCAATGCACGATCAAACGATCAAAGAACTGAAGAAGCTTAAATCATAAGAAATTTTCCATCTCGTAAGATCTTATTTTATCCTTCCTCTGCTATTAGATAACGAAGACCTGAACCAGGATCAAACGATAAACCATCTACGGCAATTGAATTATCATCGGTCATTTATAATGTTCAGTTCGTTCGGAAATAAAACTACGCCTAATTTTTCCAATTCATTAGTCATTGGGGTTCTGCGCAGCTTCGCAAATGCGAAATGCGTGTTAAAAATCTGTTTGACAGGCATTTGATTGCCATTGAGGTCTTTATCGATTCCCGTCGGTAAAAAAAATTAAAAGAGGATAAAAAAAGTTCAAAGCTTAAGCGTTGAGCACGTTTGTGGGCAACGTTCGCGATTTTATCGAAACGCGTTGACCAATTGCTCGATATGATATCTATAATAATAATAATAGTAATAATAATAATAATAATAAAAATAATAAATGACAATTTGTAATTTCTCTTTCTCTCGTATAATTATTATAATAATTTATTATAATTATTATTATTGCGTCTTGCGAGCGCTCGACGTGATATTCTCGGAAAATTGTACGAAGATCATATTCACGAATCATAATTTATCCTCTCTAATTGTCGTAACAGCGAATCGTTTATCGTACGATGAGGAGTCAAGGCGCATCGTTGTACGATCATCTAAAAAAAGATCCTTTTTGTCTCGTACAACTGCAAATACACAGTTACTTCATCTCAGCCAATTGCGCTTCACATCGAGGCCGCGAATGCGCTCCAATAATTTTCGTTTCTCTGTTCGATTTTTCCAATCGTCTAACGCCTTCGAATAAAGAAATACCTAGCTCGATCTGAGGCAATTAAAGTCAAGATATTGAAAATAAAAACAAAAATTGAAGAATAGAAATTCTTCAATTTATACAAAATAATAATAATAATAATAATAATAATAATAATAATAATAATAATAATAATAATAATAATAATAATAATAATAATAATAATAATAATAATAATAATAATAATAATAATAATAATAATAATAATAATAATAATAATAATAATAATAATAATAATAATAATAATAATAATAATAATAATAATAATAATAATAATAATAATAATAATAATAATAATAATAATAATAATAATAATAACAACAATAATAATTCCTTTTTTAAACGAAATATTGAATAATAAATCTCGTTTTCATATCAATTTTCAAGATGCGTAAATCCACGTTTTCATTGAACTGATCTCGCGAGTGTCGGCTAAAAAATGTTTGCTAGGGCCAAAACCTCGCTAACAGCGTCAACCGCGCAACGATGACGAATAAAGGCGAACGTAAAAAAGTAAGAGAAAAAAAAACTAGGCTGAGTTATGCGTCCAAGCGGGTTAATGCCTTCCGTTATACAGTGCTCCGTTGCCGCGAATACGGGAGGCGTTGGCTGCATATCATGAATAAAAAAAATAAAAGAATTAAAAAAAGCGTGCAAAGGAATGGAGGTCATGAGGAGCATCAAAGCGTAAGCGCGTGGAAGCGGCACCAATTGTTTCTGCAAAACGCGAGTGCACGCGTACGCTTCGCTACTCATCCCGCAATTGTCCGTTTGCTGTCGTACGTAAAATTAAAAATTAAAAATTATGCATTTATGCCGCCGTCAGATGCAAGTACGAAGTTATTTCTCGATGACTCTAATTCTAACTAAAGAAACGAACTCAGTCCTAACTCCAATTAAAACCTTTCAACTAACTCTGTATTTATGTATTGAACGCTCAATTTAATTCTCTGTTCTATTATATATCCAATTCTATATTTGACTCGAGTTCAAACTGGAAACTAAACTGAACCGAACGCTAACTCTAACTTCAACCCCATATATTTTTCTAATTTATTATTTAATTCCACATTTGATTTTTTTTTAATTTCTCTATTAAATTCTATATTTAACTGGAAGTTGAACTTGAAGCCGGACTTAACTCAAACTCTCACCTTACACCAAAATCTATGCCTAACTCTACATCTTATTCTTTATCTCACTTCATATCCAACTGCATATTTATCTCTCCAACTTGAGTTCGAGCTCGGGACTGAACGCAATTCAAAGTCTAACTCTCGGTTTATATCTAACTTCATATCTAACTCAAAATCGAACTTCAAGCCAATTCTCACTCTAACCCTATATATATATAACTCTATCTATAAGTCTCTGTATAATTGCTAACTCTAACTCTAAGTCTAACTCTAACTCTAAGTCTAAATCTAACTCTAATCGTATAAATATAACTCTATATGTAACTCTCTGTCTAATTGCTAACTCTAACTCTAACTTTAACCCTATATATATAACTCTTTGTCTGATTGCTAACTCTAACTCTAACTCTATATATA
>OZ020174.1:9848305-9973305 GCA_963971145.1 Sussaba pulchella | reverse complement strand
TTTTATTCATTCGTTCGAACGAATGCCATTCGGGTTAAGGTCGATTTATAATTTTCGTGCGCGCGTGACGGTGAGGATGGGGAATCCGGTCGAACGTTCGAAATTTGATACATGAACGACGGTGCACGCAGCCGTAGACAACCCCGCACACGACGTCGACGACGACGACGACGACGACGACGTCGCCGCAAGGCCGATGCACCTTTTGCCTTCACGGAAGGATTAGGTAACCGGCTCTGTTTTCAAAAGAAAGAAGAAAAAAGGAGAAGGCGCGCGGGGGAGAAGGGGAGAAATGAAACGCAGGAGAGACCATCGCGCGATACGAGGTAAAAAATAGAAATAAAAATTTAAAAAAAAATGAAAAAGAGCAGACGTAGACGATTATTCGGAGCGGACGAAGCGTTCATCGACGACATTGTTCAACGTTGTCGTCATCCAATCCCTATTTTATCACTCGTATGAAAAAAAAAATTAAATTTAAGAAGAGGAAAAAGAAATCTCGCCGGTTTCGCGAATTTTTAACATCGAGGAAAAAATAGAATAAAAATGAAATAATTCTCAGGAACAAAAGTTTCTTAGATAGAAATTACGCAGATTTTTTTTTTTTTTTTTTTTTTTGGGCGCGTCACGAGTGACCGTGAGTTGTTTTTAATTTCGTCGTGGACGATGTATTTTGGATTCTGTGCAACTGCGGGATGAAATTTGTCAAGAATGAAACTACAGAGAGTGAAAAAAAAATTAGGAATAAATTATTTTTTCGTTATAAATTGGACAAAAAAATTTTTTTAATTTGTAATATAATTTGATAGATAATTCGTTGATAATTTATTTTATTTTAGATTGATTATAATTTGTTTATTTATTATTCTGTCGACTCATTCGTTATCATTTAGGTTGTTTGAGAAATAAAATTCTCGACTGCGTCTACGACGATGAAACGAGAATTTTGCTGACCAATTAAATAATTTCTTTTAATCCAGAAAAAATAAGAAACAAACAAAAAGACGTCGAAGGAGCTTCGCCACGTTTGGAGATAATAACGTCTGAGCTGATGGTGTTGAATAATAACTTATTACGTACGCTGGCTCTCGAGCAATTGGACAATAAAGGGGAGGGGGGTTGGGAGGGCGGGAATCGCGCAGACTTTCGCCAGTTTGGACGTTAGACACTCGAGACGATAACCCACGAGCGTGTGAAGCTTGGGAAACGCTCGTTCTAACACTAACTGCGTAAAAAAATTTAATCATTCCTCTTTTTCGCTTTATATTCTCTCAATAAAATTATCATTAATATTCTCAAATGTTCAAACAATCTAAACGAAACGAATAATTCAAATTTTCGTTACTTCCACGAAAAATAATTCGTAAGCCTTCGAGACGCTTATTTTGCAAAACTTTTTCACGAATTTTCTGATCTTTCAAGATTTGAAGATAATTTAAAAAAACATTTTTAATAAAAAAAGGAGTGTCAAAGAAATTTCAAAAATTATAATTACGATAAAAAAAATTAATAATAATCAATATTAATATAATAATAAACTAATTAATATTTTTATAATATTAATATAATAATAAACTAATTAATATTATTATAATATTAGTATAATGATAAACTAGGTAATTAATATTGATATAATAATAATATTACATTAATTTATTAATATTGATTATTATTAATTTTTCTCATTGTAATTATAATTGTATTAATATCAATAATATTAATAACATTATTAATAGTAATATTAATTAATAATTATTTGTTATCCACGGCAATTGCTAAAAATAAAACCGAGCTCCCATGTTTTAACATTCTTTTTCCTTCTTTCTTTTGTCTGTCGAATCAATTTGTACCGCGTCTAATTGTCTCGCCTCGTTTCTGATTATTCGAGCGTGAAAAAAAAAAAAAGAAAAATGACAAAAAGGATACACTTTGATGGCTCCCGACGCTGTGCCGATGATCATGAGCCGCAGGCTCTCGTCCCAGGCGAGGGCGGTTGGTTTATTCGGAAATCCATGCTGAATAGTCTGTAAAAAAAAATCAAAAATCAAATTAATAAATTTTTCATCGATTGAAACAACGAATTTTTAAAAATTCAGACGTTGAATGTAGAGCAACTTAACACCGCTCCTTTGTCGCTAAGCGATATCTTTCGCGGCCATGAGTCATCCATCAATCCATACCACAAAAAAAAAAGTAGGTCAGTAGAACGCGGATTCTATTCGTTGGGGAATTTTTAAAGCGACGAAAATTAATCCAAAAGCCAGAACTATTCGGCACATTTTGTCCGTGAAACGTTGACGAGGGATAGATAATTTTTATGACTCAGGTGGGATTTCGTTGGGTGTTAATTCTTCGAGTGAAAATTATATAGAAAGTCAAGGGATAACGATTTTTGTCGTAATTGCAGAGTTATGTTGCGTTAAACTGTTTTATCATTATTAAAATGAAACGCATTAGGCGTTAATTTCACCGAATTTTTTTTTTTTACCCAAACTAATTATTTAAGGCGTGACCCGTTGAGAAAAAAATGATCGTTTCTCCATAAACACTCTGATATATAAATTTTACGTAATCACGGATACGTAAAAATATTAAACTTATCGTCGAACGATTACTCATCGTCATATGAATCAGACTTCGATAATGTCGTCGATCAAACTGACCACACTGTCCAAATCACCGAGCTTGGAAACATATCTGACAACTAATCTTTCAACTTTTTCGTTCGTCAAACGTCAATAGCGAAAAAAATAATTTCTCTCGACAAATTTTTTACGGTTTCGTTTTAAATTCGAAAAAACATTTCACTTGCATTTTTTTTCTCTCCTATCTTATGAAGGGCAGCAATCGAGGTCCCACGGGGGTGGGATAAAGCAATCGATAATTCGAAAGAAAAATAAATGAATGAATAAATAGAGAAATAAAATTTAGAATTAAAAATAAACGAGGAAGAAAAAAAAAAGTTTCGGACAAAAACGTTCCGGTGGTTGAGACGAGTTCCAGACGGGATCCTCAACGCGCCTTTTCTACCTGAGAAAGAGAAATCCTTCGACCGGGTTTCGCCTTCGTCCAGCTACGAGTATTCTGTGCGTTCCGGCCGAGCCGCGAAGCCACACAAAATATTTTCAAAAAATTTTCCGAACAAGCTGTGCAAACATATAAAAAGGTTTAGGTAGAAGCAAGTTGAAACTTGCCAAGCGTTTCCTCAGAATTTTGAAACAAAGCACGAATTGCTCTGTGAGAAACTATTTTTTCTTTTCGATTCTCTGGCTTTCTTCTTGAGAAGATTATTATTCGTTTTATTATAATCATTTAATTTTTGTTTATTAACTTACCGATTTTACAGGGAAGTTATTGTATTATTCGATTTGTTTCTGATTTTTTTTTTCGTTCCACGTTTGTTGGGTCATTGTATTTTTCGATTGAGCATGAATAAAAATTATGATTTAGACGTTGTGGGTGATGTGACATGCAAGACCGTTTATCGATCGAGAGGCTAAGCCGTTTGTGGGTCGACGTAGGCTTGGTTTTATTAGTAAAGTTACGAGTTTCCATGGACTCAAATATAGTATCGATTGTTGCGGCAACGCTGAACCTCGATTGTCGAGAAAAAGAACAAGACGAAGAGACAGAGATGAAAAGAAACAGAGAAAGAGATATAGAGAGAGAGAAAGAATAAATGAATGAAGCGTTTATAATGCTTCGAATCAATTCTCCTTACGGACAATATTCACTAAGTTAATAAAAAAAGATATAACTTCGATAACAAAAACAATAAAATAAATAATAGATTAACAAAA
The DNA here is from genome assembly GCA_963971145.1 of Sussaba pulchella. Lineage (NCBI taxonomy): Eukaryota > Metazoa > Arthropoda > Insecta > Hymenoptera > Ichneumonidae > Sussaba > Sussaba pulchella. Next base: position 9,969,505 of record OZ020174.1, on the reverse strand, counting down.
GAAAATAGCAATAACAATAAGATGACAATAAAAATAATTCTTAAATAAGAAGGATGATAAATAAATAAATGAAGATAAATTAAAACCAATGAACAATTAAACATTTTAAAAAATAAATCAATCAATGGAACAAAGATGAATACAGATTCAATGAATATCGATACAAAAGGAAAAATTAATAGGGATTAAGGTGAGGATTAAGTCAATCTAATTAATCATTCCAAGCAACTAATTAGATTAATCATTCAATTGGGGGATTTTCATCGGTCTGCAACTTTGAAACGTGTTTGTGCCTGCGGAGTGAGAATACGAGTTACAAATCGATATAACAGAGAGACCGAGAGCGAGAGAGGGAGATCGAGGGAGAAAGATACGTATCGTAGCGCAATGTGGGCTAATCGACGTACACGGAGACCTAGTACACGTTCGTACAGTAACAACGACGTACCGGAGTGGTTATCGTGAGAAAGGGTGTCACACTCCCACGCGTCCAACGAACGAAGGTTACCCATATAGCCCCCCCCGGTGCAGTCGGATTTTACAGATTAAGGTTTCAATTAAGGGCAATGCAACAAACGCGAACAGATGTTCGAGTCGCTTCACGAAACATCGATCCGACGAATATGCTTGGTCCCACGTTTTGTCAACCAATTATGGGTGGTACGTATTCAAAACCGACTAAGTCCATTGTTTCGACGAATCAACTCTACGAAATAATATCACGGACGTCACACTGGGTGGATTGCCACCCAGTCGGTTTTCGAATGACGATTGTGAGCGAAATAACCGTCCGAAGTGTTTGAAAAAATTACGAAACGTGCTTCGAACATTTTAGATGACGTAGGAAAAGTTTATTTATGAAAAATAAACGGGCAACGTTTTGAAAAAAATTCGTCGATCGTTGTAAAATTTGTAGAATTGCTATTATTTGCTATCGCTTCGTTGGTTGTCGCACGCTTGAAACAGGGTAGGGCATGCCCTTATCTTCTCGTTGTTTGCACCGGCCTGCGTTATCCGATAAGTTATCAATCTTCGTGCTTACAATGTACGGGACGTACGACATATGTATAATATATAATGATAATAATGACAAAAATAATAGAGAATGAGGCTTCGGCAACGCACGAGATTGAATCGCTGTTGAAATTGAAGACGACTGTTTAACTGGATAAACGTCATTCCGTAATAATAATAATCATAATAATGATAATAATAAAAATAATAATCATACTGATGACGTCAGTGATTGAATCAATTTGGAAAGAAAAATCTGCATAGATGTATTCTTTTCGAATTAATTAATTAAATGCTGTTATTATTATTATTATTGTTGTTGTTGTTATTGTTATTATTGTGATGATCGATTAATTGACCACGAAAACAATCTTATCAATTAATCCGCTGACGGCGAGTTCGAAAAAGAAAAAAAGAAAAAACAAAAAAAGAAGTTAAAAAACTTCGTCTCATTGCATAATTATATGTATTTCAATCTTCAATTGTTCGCAAAAAAGCATTGTGAAAGAAATTCGAATCGTTGCGAGCGCGTTGGCTCGCGTGCGACGTGACAAAGTTTCATTCATGGAAGCAGGTGGATTTTCTCGATCGCTACGACGCTTCACTATGAGAAAGTCGACGGTGAGTCGTTGAACGGAGAGAACTGCAGGAAGTGAGAAAATGAATTGAGATTTACGGGGGAATAAACGCGCAATTGCGTAACACAGCTGACGCTACGTTTTCGCAGTGATTTCGATTGGGCGTATTAGATTGAAAAAATGTTTTGAAAAGTAATCGAACGGAAGAACTTAATGTATTTTTAATCGATTGATTGTATTTTTGATCAACTGAATGTCTTTTTAATCAACAGAATGTGTTTTTAATCCACTGAATGTATTTTTAATCGACTGAATGCATTTTTAATAAACTGAATGTTATTTTGAACAACTAAATGTATTTTTAATCAACTAAAGGTATTTTTCATCAACTGAATGTATTTTTAATCAACTGAATGTATTTTTAATCGACTGAATGTATTTTTAATCGACTGAACGTATTTTTAATCGACTGAATGTCATTTTCATGAACTAAATGTAATTTTTATCAACTGAATGTAATTTTGACCAACCGAATGTATTTCGAACCAACCGAATGTAATTATCGCCAACTGGAATGTATTTTTTACCAGCTGACTGCATTTTTAACCAACTCAACGCAGTATTGAACAACTGAATTTTCTCGTGACCGACTCGCGGTCGTTTTGAACAACTGCAATTTTATTTTTGACCAACCGAATACAGTTGTCACAAGTTTGAACTAGTTCGAACCGATTGAATTCAGTCCGAGCCAACTGAATCCAGTTGGCCGGAGGTAAATTAAATTCAGTCAATTGAAGATACTCGGGGCACCCTCGTGTGACGTTGAATGTGGCGAATAAGCCGATAAAGAAAGATAGAGAGAGGGAGGGACGGAAAAGAGATATACAAAAAGAGATCGAATTACCGAGGATTAAGTTGACCGATTATTCATTGACCGAAATAAATTTATTCCGAACCAAATAAATTGAGATTGACTCGAATGATTATTTTTCTTTAAAATGACGCAATTGTTTCGTCGTTCAACTGGCAACGATCGACGTGCGTTTTTTTTTCTCTTCTTATTTGGAAAAGAAACAAGAAAAAACAACGAAACAAAATTTACGATCGACAAGAACGAACCGAAGTTTAGGAAATTGCGTAGGAAATTTCATTGACCGATCGATGACGTGGTTTCGTAAACCGGTTGTTAGACAACCACAAGCTGACAAAAGCGAATATTCTCGCGTGATCATCCAAAGCGTTTGAGGGCCAAACGTTTCGATTATATTTATGTCGAAGAAAAATAATAGTAATTCTCATTAACTTTGTTACGTTGCAATTTTTTTTAAATTGAAAGTGGATTCAATATTCTATAAAAAAATAAATGAAATATTACGGTCTGACCGAAACCTTAAGGGATTATAGACTGCTGCGAAACCCTAATGAGAATTATGAGGAAAAGAAAACATGTGCTGGATCGATTTAACCCTGGAAACGTGTACTATTTTTAGATATTACGTTGAACGCGCACGTGGGTCACTCGTTTGTGGTAAATTATTTTTTCTCGTCTACTTAAGGTGTACCAAAAATTCTGTAAAAATTCTGAAATACTGTATAACTATTCTACTTCATGATACAATAATTATTTTATTTTTTTAACGTGAATCGTATGTCGTAAAAAATACAACATGGACGTAAAACGTTGTTGGAGTATGAATTCGGGAGGACAATTCATAAATTTATAACTACTAAATTACGTGGTCAAAAATTCTGAAATAATTCACGTATTATTATTCCATCAAAAACTATCATTCCTCAAATTTTCAAGAATTTCGGCTATTTTCCAATATCCATCCCAGGACCGAAACCCAAAACAGGACTCATAAACATGTTCAAATTATTCGTTCATCTCAATTTCAATTTCTTTCCTCAATCGGCTGCTACGATACGGCAAAATTGAAGAATAAAATCACAGCACGCTGTTGCTGCTGGTGCTGCTGATGCTGCGGAAGCTTGCCGATCGTACGCTAGCGCGTGAAAGTGCGAATCTCTCGATTTGCCATCGTTGGCTCGAGTCGGGTTCGGTTGGGTTCAGTCTCGATGTCGATTCGACGAGCTAGCGAGCGAACCGCTCTGCAGATCGTCGATGGAAAGCAGTGGGAAAAAAATGAAATGAAATAAAATGAAATAAAATAAAATAAAAAATAATCATAAGAAAAAAAAAAGCTTTTGGAAAAAAGTCTCGTGTGCTTCTTCGAGACGTTTCGCGCCAACGAGCGAAAGCGTTTCGGCCGGCAGAGGAGCAGCGTCTCTGTTTCTCTCTTTTTTTTTCTTCTCTCACTCTCTTTCTCTCTCTCTTTCGTTCACACACTCTTTCGCTATCGGACGATTTAAAAGGGACAACGCCTCGCTCGCGCGCTAATAATTTCGGATTCTCGAACGAGTTTTATTCAACCCTTCACGTCTACACTGGTGGAATCCACCAGTGGAATCCGTCCGTCAACCATTTTATTTCTTATAAATAAAATTTTCGTACGTCATCTGGCATGTTCGAAGCATGTTCCGTAATTTTTTTAACCACTTCGTGACGGATAGTTTGGTCACAATCGTTTTTCTCGACAATTAAAGAATAAATAACCTGAAGGAATAAATCAAAGAAAATAATAATAATAATAATAATAATAATAATAATAATAATAATAATAATAATAATAATAATAATAATAATAATAATAATAATAATAATAATAATAATAATAATAATAATAATAATAATAATAATAATAATAATAATAATAATAATAATAATAATAATAATAATAATAATGTATTTGTTTTTTTTGCCTATATTCATCCGTTGCAATCGGTCGACCTGTTGATTTTTCAAATTATCCCCTTTCTTATTTTTCTTTCAATATGACGAGAATGTCTTTGAAATTCCGTCTTCTTATCTTTCACCGTTGGGTCGCGAGAAGTCCAAGAATAATATAATAAAAAAAGAAATTAAAATAAATAAAAATCGACAGGTTTTTTATTGTACTTTGGCTATCTGTTGGGCCAATGGGTCTCCCTTCAGTTGTTCTGTATCGACCTGTTGATTCTCACACCTCAGATGTAACATGCGTGAGTTTATTTTAAGGGCTATGCAATATTAATCTTCCGTACAAATAACTGCATTAACATTATTAGTATCATTTTATTATTATTATAACTATAATAATTTAATGGATGACCATATAATTGAAAGATAATTGTATAATAAAGATATATTCATTAAATTATATCTTAATATCAAATAGCGAGCAGCAATGCAATATTTCCGGCATATTTATTATATATAATAATAATAAATAGAAAATAAATACATAATAAATTTTTTTAAAAGAGCTATTCCGTGTCCATTTATCAATCCCATCTGCACGTTATTTTTTTTTCACCATTTCAAAAAAAAGAATTCAATTTTCTCTGAAAACGTTTGATGTGTGAAAATAACCATACAAAAAAGGGCCATGAGAATGCCTTTCCATCGATTACTGAATCAAGATTAAAATAAATAAGGTCAATTTTGATTGAAAAACATATTCCAGTCCCAAAGGAGAATCTGCGTTACCGTTGCACTTTGTAAAAAATCACCTAAGCGACAATTCGGTTCAACGACAATCCGTTTCGATCGGCATAACGAAAATTTCCTCTAGGTTCAAAATAAAATTACCTTTCTAAAAGCGAAGAGATCTTTCTGCAGCTTCTGTCTCTCAGCCGTTGGCTGTTGGCCCTTGCCTCTGATGAATTTAAGCATTTTGCCACTTTTTTTTCACCCTCTTATCAATTTATTTACTTATCAATTTATTTACTTATTTATTTTGTATTATTAATTTCCTCTCTATATCCTCGTATTCTTTTTATCGAAGTTTCTTGTTTTATGCACTTCCTTATTTATTTATTCTCTTTATTTATTAAGTTTCTTGTATTATTTCTGTATTTATTCAAGCTTCTCGAAGATTGTCACTCGTTGCCTCAAAACTCCTTCCAAGTTCGAACAAAAAAAACTTCGTCGCACGAAACTGATCGAAACACCCACGATTTCAACTCAAACAGGGACAAAGACGTTTAAATAATTCACGTACACATACAATATACATAAATATATATAAATATATATAATAAAACGTTAACATAGGTACGTTCACAAAACTCGCGGTATCCACGTTTATAACCGGCACGAAGCAGGACGCAACAGCAGCAGCAGCAGCAGCAGCAGCACAAGTCACTCTTTTCGGCGTTGTCGTGGATTTTTGCTTTGCGCACCTGAACGTCGCACTCACACCCTCGTTAACCCGTTTTCCACCTTTCTTCCCTCCTTTCCCTTCTTTTTCTTATTTTTCCAGTTTCGAAACACACAAGACCGTCAAATAAAACGCACAAAATTATTATTATCGCGATTAAAACAAATTAAAACATCATACTTCGATCAATTATGTGTGATTCGATCTATTGACCGTCTCGGGGACGATGTTTCAAAGTCGAAATTACGGTGTCGGGTTCGAAGGTGTCTGGCAAAGGTAAATGTAACGAATCCAGCCTGGCTGGCCCACGCAGCATGTCGCGATTCCTCACGTCGATATGTGTCACAACCGTCTTTCCTCCTTGACTCTCCACCTTCTATCTCATTCTCCACCAATTATTCTTCCTTCCCTCAATCTCCAGGATTTTATTCCTTCCTTATTTCTTCCCCAAATTCAGATGTTTCGGACTCCGCGTCGGCAATGAAATCGCGTTTGATTTATTAACATGTGCGTGTGTGCGCGTTTCACAAATTTCGCGCACAAATTTGACGTTTAAACGTCACCGAATGATTTTTAAAAATAAACAAATCTCGATGGATTTTTAATTAATTTGTTCGTTCGTTTGAATTTTGTAAATAATTATAAACTTGGGAATAACGGACGGAAAGTCATGACACGTCTATCGCGTGGCCTGCGTGGTGTCGCCCCGCTCGTGGTGACGCCGTCGCACGGATGGGATACTCGCGGGACGATGGACGGAGCCGACGAAGAAACGTTTGGGGGCTTGGGAGGATGGTCGGGGACCGGGGAAAACGGATAAACCGCAACCTTTCGGCAATGGTTCGAGCGGAATCGGACGTTTGCGTAGCGGATTCGGGAATCTTCGGGTCTTTTACGGGCGCGGCGCGGCGGTGCCCGAACGATGACCTCGGCGCGGCTCTAGCTGTCAACAGGGCTGCCAACTACGGGGATGTCGCGATCTTGGGCCTGGGGGATCTCGTGGGATTGCGTGGAGAGAGAGAGGGGGGCGTGGTTTGGGGTTGGTATGGGTCGGGATTCACCGGAAATGACCGAAATCCGGCGGCGGGAGGGGAGCCTCGAATTATAAGGGATTCATTTTTATTTGTGGAAAAGTATTCGATTTAGTTGGGGAAAATTCAATTTGTTTGGGAGAAAAATTAATTGAATGGAGAAAATATTCAATTGAATTGAAAAAGATCGATTTATTTTTAACAAGATTCAATTCTCATTTGCATAAAATAAATTTGTTTTGAAAAATTCGAGTTGTTCGCAAGGAATTCAATTTGTTTGCAAAAAATTGAACTAATTTGCAGAAAATTGAATTGGTTTGCTGAAAATTTCAATTTATTTGCGAGATATTCAATTTATTTGCAAAAAATTCGGTTGATTTGCTGGAATTTTAATTTAGGTTATTTCTGTAATGGATGAATAAATAAATAAACAATTTACCACGTGTGAAATACTTTTATTGTGAAAAAAAAAAAATATCGTAGAAAATAAAACGAATTATTATCGTATGAAATTCAGCCACGAGTTACTGATCTCGCATTTTTATTTTTGTCTCACAATTCTCCCATGATTCTTTCTCACTGTACGAAGAAAAGTCTTTGCTGTGGTTCCTATTATTTCTTTCTTTGTTTTTTAATTTTTTGCTGTACAACGAAAATCCAATACGTGAACATTGCGAACTCGTCGACTCGTTTGATCCACGAGGCCTTGAAAAGTCAAAAGACGAATTCACAATCGATTTAGTAAGCTTTGAATCGATCTAAGTCTGCTTATCAATTCGTCGCTGTTCGGTTTGCTGAAGAGTGTTGTCAGACACTTGGAAATAACGTCTTGGCACTTTGTTATTATTTTTCTTCTGTAAAATAATAATAATAATAATAATAATAATAATAATAATAATAATAATAATAATAATAATAATAATAATAATAATAATAATAATAATAATAATAATAATAATAATAATAATAATAATAATAATAATAATAATAATAATAATAATAATAATAATAATAATAATAATAATAATAATAATAATAATAATAATAATTATTATTATTATTATTATAGTGCCCCTCAATAAGATCATTTGGGAATTTAAAAACTGCCGCTTTCTAGTACAATTTAAAAAATATAAAATAAATCTGGATGGAATTGGAGACCCGTACGACACCCTTAAGGTGTTCCTCTAAGCCATCGAAATTTTCCATATGAAAAATATTACGTTTTTCGATTATTTCTCTGTCTCCAATTTTACCCAGATTTTTTTTTAAATACCTTGAACCGTACTAGAGAGCGGCAATTCTAAAATCCGAAATGACCTCATTAAGGGACACTCTAATAATCATATATCGTTGTTCGTTAAATAATAATATGTTAATTATTATTTTTTTTAAAGAATGGCATTTTTTTTTCGACAAATAAGTAAAATTTTCGTCGTCTGCGATTCGCAGTAATTACGCACCTCGTGAATGTATTCGTGACTTTCGCGTTCGACGTGAAATAATTGACTAAATTAGCGGTGGATTCGATAAGATGGAACTCGTTTCCTTCGTTCAGCCAGATTCGATTGTTTCCGCCGATCATTCTGAAATTTACAAAGATTAAATCATAATTTTGTTCTTTTTTTTTTTTTTTCAAAACAAAAATTCATTTTAAAAAACGTGAGGATAAAATCGTACTTGTCGTAATAATCTAGAAGGTCTTCCATCGCAACGCCCAGTTGCAAGAAGCCGGTTATTATATCCGTGTTTGGAACTTGAAGCCTGCAGGCTCGGATTTCCAATTGTTTTATGAGAAAATCTAAGAAAAAATAAAAATTTGTAAACAATATAAAAACGAGATTGGAATTTATTCGCGTCTTCGTTGCAACACCGAATGGTTCACACTATTTCGAGTATCTTAAAATGATAATCACGAACAAAAAGAAGAATACTACAAAAAATTTTTTATGAGTAAAGAATTTTTAAGAAAAAAATTATATAATGACCTATGGGAAAGCAGTGAGGAGTTCCGGCGTACTCTTGACCCAAGAGTTTGATTTTGCTCATCACAATCGACATTTTGTCGTCCGGCGAGGACTGGGACGATGCATTTTTCAATTCTGCAAAACAAATTAAAGATATTTGAATTTTTAGAGGCGGTGAAACACAAACAATTTTTATTTAAATGTGATTCGTCGATATTTTCTATGATATTTTGATCGTATCGACGTCAAAATTTCGCTAAAAATGGTCAGACCGTCACACAGCTTCCTCCATGAGGAAAATAAACTGTTGAATTACCGTTATCGATAATATTGGTCCATATTCCCTGAACGAGCATCGCATCCTGATGTCCCGAGCAGTGAATTATCGCCAATTTGCATTCCCACAATTGCAGAGGCTCCGTGTATTCCTCGTACAATTGTGTTATGTCCAACAGCGAACTGTTCAGCTTCGACTTTGCCAGAGGCACCGTCATGTTGTCGAACAAATGTTGCTGGTTTCCGTATTTGTTGCAAATCGTGTCGAGAATCTAAAAGAAAAAATTAAATAAATTACTTGAAAAAAATGATCAAACTATATCGTATCTCTTCAAATATTCTTTATAAATTTGTCTGAAATATTTGTTTATGAATTAATTATTTTCTTATGAATCAGAAATTATTATCAGAATTATTATTATTATTAAATATTTGTTTATGAATAAATTATTTGTTTATGAATCAGAAATTATTATCGATCAATTTTAATTCCAGTTCCAATTTTAATTTATGGAAGAATAATAATTAAGTACAAAATTCAGGGAATTATTTTGATTCCATTCTTCTATTTTTACTGGACTTCTTTTTACATACTTGCTGCTGAATTCTGGCAACTTCGACCTTATCCTCCAATTCTCTGAGAAATACACCGAGATAAGGAGCATAACCGGCTTGATCGCTTCTCATGCAGACAACGGCTCGCGCCAGATACTCGACACGTTGCGACAACGTCACTTCCGACCTTCAGTTCACAATGAAAAAAAAAAAAATTAAAAAACAAAATTATTTTAATAATTTTGTCAATTTAAAAAAATATTTTTTTAATTTTTTCAATTAAAAAAAAAATATTTTCGAAATTTGTTTGATTATTTTTTCTCGTTGGGCCATCAAATATTTGGAAAAGTAAAAACGTAATGGAATTTGGGACGAACTTACCCGACTTTCGTGGCCAAAGCGTCGAGAATTTTAGCCGCGGCAGCGTGATTTTTGTTTCTCTCGTAATATTGCCAAAGCAGTTCCGGAGCGTTTACGCGAATCAAATAAGCTTCGAGAGACGGAGCCGCGAGAGCAACGAGCTCACCGTGTAATCCTCGTTCGATCATCCAACTGTACACCGAGGCGTGAAGGGTTTCGCACGGTGAGTGCAGCGCGTCGTCGATGATTTCGTGCAACTGATTGAAATTAAATTCAATTAATTCACGAAATAAAAACGAAATTGATCGATATTAATCGCAACAAGACGCTGATCAAATTCGAAACTTTCGAGACATTGGATTTCAGATTTGGATGATGAAATTTTCACGCAAATTGTGACGACAGATCGGAATTTTTGGATTTTTTAATGATTTGGATTTTGGAAATGGTTCGGATTTAAAAATGAGTCAATTCGAAAAGAAAAACGAAAATTAATGAAAATTATAAACTAATATTAAAATAATATCACAATATTATCATTTTAATTCAATAGGATCGATCAAAATAAATTCGTGCATGATAAACTCGAATTAATTCGAATCGGTGCAGAGAAATAACCTGAAGATAAATAAATTAAAAAAAAAATAATTTAAAAGATAGATAAATTAAAAAAAAATAATTTGAAAGGTAATAAATTTTTAAAAAATAATTAAAAAGATGAACAAATTAAAAAAAAAAATAAATTTGAATAAATGAATAAATTTTAAAAAATGAATTTGAAAAAATAAGTAAATAAAAAAAAATGAATTTGAAAAAATAAATAAATTCGAAAAAATAAATAAATTCGAAAAAATAAATAAATTCGAAAAAATAAATAAATTCGATAAACGAATAAACAAACTGACCAGTTGTTTAGCCGGAGCAATGGCCGCAGGCGTGTGATTGTGAATCGGCGGACCGGGTTTGCTCGGAATCGTCGGTGTCAACGGATTCGAAATGCTCTGATTGTAAAGATGATCCAGCATCGCCGTAAATTCTCGATAAATCTCCAATCGTTTCAAATAAGCCAAATTACCCTCCTGATCCTCGGTCGGTTCGTTGTTCTTGTAATAATGCAACGCCGCATTGTTCGGATCCAACTTTTCCGCGCAACAAAGACACAATTCCAAAACACCCCCGTAAAAATGACAAGCCACGAATTGTTGACAAACAGCCGACAAATTCAATCTCGGCGCGACTTCTTTGCAAAGTTTCAAAGCCGATTGCAAATAAGATTCCTTCTCATCCGAATTACCGGTACTTTTGGCTTTCAAAATAATCTCATTGGCTTTCGAACACATGGCATCCTCGCTTCTGTACAAATTCGGACAAATTTCTCGCAATTTCGCGCTCACCGAATCAACGGAAGCGTTGTCACCCAAATAACTGTCGATGAGATGTATAATGAGCAACGACGATATTTCGTGACCGATCAAAATTAAATCGCGAAAAGTCGCATTGGTAAATTGATTGATTTGATCTTTCGACAAACAACAAACGATATTGTGCAATTGATTTTCGCACAAAATTTTCCAAAGTCCAAGAACTTCGCAAGCGTGAGTTATGAAGACTTTCAAAGCGTCCAAAGAATTTCTTTCTTCCACCATGGGTTCTTGAAACTCTTGCGAACGATATTGCGACGTCATGGTGGAATCAAAACCGTCGTTGACGTTTCTCGAGCCTCCGTGTTGCTTCGAAATGTGAGTATTTTTGTTCAAGAAACATCGCAGAGCTTGCAAATGACCGAGTATCCAACTTATTTGAACGATCGGAACGGTGCTCGAAATTTGTGACAATTTTTTGTCAACAATTTCTTGTTTTATACAACGTATCGTCCATATGGGTCGGAGGATTCGTCCGACGTACAGATAAAGTCCCGTGTGTTTGCCGGAAAATTGTTGCAAAGCCACTTCGTTGTTCGCGGATTGTTGATTATTTTGCGAACGAAAAATTTGCGAACGCGAATCAAACGCGGCTTGAATTCGCGGCGTTGAAGTTCGTAGATCCGTGACGAAATTTGCGAGACCTCCGTGAATGTCAACGACGTTTTGTGGCATCGTAATGATTCTTTTGCCACCGTAGAGAAAAAAAGCTCGTGTAGCCCAATCGGACAATTGAGCGTTTTGCGAGCTTTCGAGAGTCGCGAGAATGAGACAAGTGGCGCAAGCTTGTTCGGGCGATTGACTGTCGAAATAAGCACGTACGAGTTCGGTGTCGGGTCCTCGTTGTTCGAGGAGAAGTTGACGAAGTATGTCGACGGGACGAACTTGAACGAGTATGATCGCGCCTTGAGCGGTGAGAAAGATGAATTTACGGGGTGGTTCCATGTGTTGACGAACGAGTAACGGAGGCTCGCCCTGGGTGTTGCCTTGTTTTTCTATGTGAATGGCCGATTCCCCCGGAATCTCGGCCATCGACCACGCCGGACTGTCGAGGGGGAGAATGCTCTGGGTTTCGGCGAGATAGTTCGTGAATGGATAGGCGTCGTTGCTCAGACACCAAGCTGTTTCCGTGTCACCGCCGCAGACGAGGATCAACGTGCCTATGGACGAAAAATAAATACGGACATGAATGGATAAATGAATGAATGAATGAATGAATGAATAAATAAATGAATAAATGAATGAATGAATAAATAAATAAATAAATAAATAAATAAATAAATAAATAAATAAATAAATGAATAAATGAATAAATGAATAAATGAATAAATGAATAAATGAATAAATGAATAAATGAATAAATGAATAAATGAATAAATGAATAAATGAATAAATGAATAAATGAATAAATGAATAAATGAATAAATGAATAAATGAATAAATGAATAAATGAATAAATGAATAAATGAATAAATGAATAAATGAATAAATGAATAAATGAATAAATGAATAAATGAATAAATGAATAAATGAATAAATGAATAAATGAATAAATGAATAAATGAATAAATGAATAAATGAATAAATGAATAAATGAATAAATGAATAAATGAATAAATGAATAAATGAATAAATGAATAAATGAATAAATGAATAAATGAATAAATGAATAAATGAATAAATGAATAAATGAATAAATGAATAAATGAATAAATGAATAAATGAATAAATGAATAAATGAATAAATGAATAAATGAATAAATGAATAAATGAATAAATGAATAAATGAATAAATGAATAAATGAATAAATGAATAAATAGATGAATAGATGAATAAATGCATAAATAGATGAATAGATGAATAAATGCATAAATAGATGAATAGATGAATAAATGAATAAATGAATAAATGAATGAATAAATTAATTAATAAATTAAAATATGACGGTTTTAAAAGATCGATCTAGTGTAAAATTAGTAAGAGCGAAATTCCGAGAAAAAATTAATAATAGAAAAGTCGCAAAAATTTGGATTTTGAGGAAACGCTTCGGTATAAACACGCAAATATATATTTTCCAATTTTACCTTTTCTGTAGTGAGCCATTTGAACCCTTCGCGGCCTCATAACCGGCGCATTCGCCGCGTAACCCGGCGGCAATCGCACGTGCACCAGCTGAAGTCCCTGCGGACGTGCCGTTGGATTCGTAACCGGCGTGCAGGTGAAGTAAAAACGCGTTCCGGTTGCAGCAACGGCCACGAGATTAAGGTGCAACGATTCCGAATCCGAAATCGTCGATATACTGACCAAAGGTCGAAAATTGTTGCTGTCCAGAGTTCTGCAAAATTAAAACAATAAAAAAACCACACAAACAAATTTTCTTTTTAATACAAAAATAAATTCCTCCGTGAAAAAACAATTTGGCAATTAAATTTTTCTGGATAATTGTAGGAAAAACGAGGAAGAAAAAAATGATCTTACTTCACAACGTGAACGGCATTTTGGACCAGCGACGATTGCGACAAAGACGTGACTTTGGAAGCTCCTCCGTTCTCGATATCCCACACCATAATCGTTCCCTTGTCGCCGAGGGTGTACAAAATGTTTCTCGAATCGTCGACCGATATTTGAACGATCGCTTCCTCGTCGGAAAGCGCGACGGTAACGAACGAAGGTACCAAAAACGACAAAGCGCCTTCCGAATGATTAACTTTTTTGCAACGTTTTCCGAACCACGTGCTTTCCGCTTGATAACGAATTTCGTAGAGCGAACCGTTTCTACCGCCCAAAAATATTCTTCCGCTGCTCGTATTGGCGATCGTTGTTATGGCAACGCCGTCCGTCGTTACCGTGAATATCGGTTCTGGCACCAGTTGAATTTCTCCCGGACTTCCTGGGAATTTTAATCGACAATTTCGTCGTTAGTCGGGGATTTATTTTATTTTTTACACCGATTTTATGAAGGTAACGAAGGCCTTGAGTCAGGGATGGGCAAGAATATATTCAACCCTTCATCGTCACCACGGGGTGGAATTCATACGTCGATGAATCGACGACTGACGACTTTTGTTTTACGTTTTCATGTCTTTAAAATTTTTTTTTAACCAGGTTGCCATTTTGTTTTTTATAAATAAACTTTTTGTACATTGTTTAGGATGTTCGAAGGATGTTCTGTAATTTTTTCAACCACTTTGAACGGATAGTTTGCTCACAATCGTTTTTTGAAAATCGTCTGGGTGGAATACACCCCGTGTGACGACGAAGGGTTGATTTCGTTACTCTGCGGTGAAACAAAAAACGTGATATTTCATTTAGAAGCAATTTGGAAAAAAAAACGAACCGTCTGTACTTTCCGTCAGGGTTACACCGAGAACGGTTATCTCGACGGTGGTCGTGAGGATGAGCAAGTATTTGACGTAGCTCTGAAAAATTCCTGGCTTCGGTTTTACCAAGCCGACGCTTATTATTGTCTCGTTCAGGCCATCGAAATAGGCAACGTCGGTTCTGGGAGAAAAGAAACGAAAGAGAATGAATGAATGTGTTGCGTGATGTATTGGAAATTGGTTTTGTGCGATTCGAATTTGGGGTAATTACTCGTTTTCGTAGGACCAAACGTAGATATCGCTGTCGATCGTCAGCCAGGCTTTCGATATGTCGGTGAACAGACCCATCATGCAATGGCATTGCATGTCTGACGAAATTCGTTGAGGAATTTACTTATAATTAAGATGTAAATATATATTAGGGTGTTCTTGGAGAGATTGTGTTTATAGTTGTCTGCGGGAAAATTAAGGGACTTTCTTAATTTTTTTAAGCTATGTTAGGATAATTAGGGACAACGGCGATAGTTCCCCCAAGATTGAAAATATTTTAATGAAGAAATTGCAAAAAGATCATAATAATCCCCCAAACAATAATAAATAATAATTAAATAAATAAATAATAATAATAATAAATTGATAATAATTCAATTGTCTCACAATTAGATATAACCCCTTTATATTTGTTGGTTAAATAAAAAATTCGAAAAGGATACGACTGAAGTGTTCCATGACTTCCGACGGCAGTGGTATTTTACTGTGCATTTTCATCTGATTGATGCTGGTCAGACTTAAAGAATTGCCATTCAAATTGGGATAATCGTGATCGTCCAATCCGCTGACCGTAGGACCACCTGTGAAATTTTATAAATCGATAAATTGCCTTCCGCCTAATTCGGATTGTGAATATTTTTGCCTGAAAGCTAGAGAAATTATCTCCCAATCGGCGTGAAAAATTGTGCAGTCGCTTACCCTGCGCGTCATAGCGCATAAGATTGATCAGGGATGGGAAATTGCTGTCCGCTACTATGTGTTTGTCCACCATTTTTCCAGCCATTTCCAAGGCGTCCAAATGTATCTTTAGCGGCTCCATTTTTCTGAAAATAACCAAAGAATAAATTGAAATAATCCATGAAGAGATCACCATAGAGGAAAGTGAAAACAAAAGTTACAGCGTTATTGAAATAATAATTTAAAAAAATAATAATCAAATTGTTATTTTCATTTATTAATTTTGTTTTCTTTATCATTGTCTCGAAGATGCTTTTGTGTCTTTTGTTTCAATGGTTTCCGACGCTTTAAGGTCAGAAACTGAGTGAATTAATAAAACAGAGGTTACAGACGAATCGCAGATGAGCGTTTCAAATTCACAGTGTTTCGAGCCACCCAAGTCGGAGAAAGAAATTAACCTCCCAATCCAAACCTCAATTATTCCCGTCCGTAAATTCTCAACGATTATCACCAAACCCGCAAAGGTCTCGAAATCCAAATTCCACGCATTGAAAAACGATTCGCAACAATTACATCAACCGAGTCAACAGAAATATAATTTAGCCGTTAATATTTTGAGGTTAGGTACACGAATTTAGAAGCTAAATCTCCAGATTTAATACAAAAAAACTTCGGATATCAATGAAAATAATAAAATTAATTCACAACCCGACGTATATCGCAACAACGATGATGACTCGTACTTACTTTCATAGATAATTCACTTTTACACTTTGTAATTGACGGCTGTACGAGCCACGAGATGAGACTTTCGCGCGCCGCGCATTTCACCATTCAGTGTCGACAATGCGCAAACGCCGGCGATAAATTCTCTATGATTTTAATGTCATGAACTAAACACCACCATTTTGTTCGGCCAGGAGTTCGTGTCTCGACCACACGAAGCATTGGCGCTGCTTCTCCGCATCTATCTTTCATATACTTGTTGCTTCTCTCTTGTCTCTCAATTTCCTGCCTCTTGAATAAACGCAATTGTCGATAGCGCTGTCTCACTCGCACTCGTTTGAAATCGGCGTAGCACGGTCAACTTCAAGAAATGTTCAACTTTGAGGCGGGAATTCCCTCGAAAAAAGTACAAGAATTAAACTATGTAATAAAATGATCTCTTTGATTATCTTCTATTCTTTAAGGCATATCAATAACGGAATATTACGATCAAAACATCGAAAATGAACACGTTTTCTAACCTGAAATTTTTTTTAAATATTGAGGAGTTGTATCTAGTCGCTTGCGGCAAAATAAAGGGATTTTCATGATTTTTGGTACCTGAATATGTGTTATAATCCATACTGAATGGTTTCATTATCATAAAATTATGTTAAATGACTGAAAGAAACCATGAATATCCATAAAATCCACGAACGCCTTAATTAATGACATACGACCTTCATGACCGATAATAATGATCGAAATCATTTTTTTTTCACTTTTAAGCACCCCTGCGAACCTCCCATAAAAGAACCGCAGGAGGAAGAGGATATCAACGAAGCGTTCGATAGGCTTGTGCTCGCCGAAGAAGAAGCAAATAAAACAGGCTACCAGGAAGGCTACGAAGTTGGAAAAAATAAAACCGTCGAAGCATATCATCTCGGTTATCACAGAGCGAGCCTTCTGGCCGCTCGTCTGGGCTACTACTACGGACAGGTCAACTATTTTCTCAACAATCGCACGTACGAAGAAAAAGTCGTTCGTCTCGGAACGGATCTGCTCAGAATCATTGAAAATTTTCCACGAGACAACGATCCATCAGTCGACCTATTGATGACCGCGGATTCTATCAAATTCAAATTTATCAAGTTCTGTTCGTTGGCCAGAATCGATTCGTCTTATCCAGAATCCGACAATATCGATTTCTAATTTTTCAGATATTTCTGATTATTTTGCGAAATTAATATTTGGAAAAAAATCATGTCGTTTGACGAACATTTGAACAACATTCGTGTTTTCACGAACGAATATCGAAGCCTCATAGATTGCCACTTGTCGGACTTTATTACGAAAAACTTGTGGGAAAAATGTTTGTCGAAATGTTTGCGGGAACAATTAGAAAGCGCACACACGAATGATAATAAAGAAAGTCAGGATTATTTTCGCGAATTAATTTTAGCCACTCCGGAGTTGAACGATTTGATTGTGCGAGCCGATGCGCTGTTTCTGAAGAATAGCCGATTGATAACAAGATTTGAAGACTTCGTTCATGACAACGAAGACTTTGAGACTCAGGAGAGAAACAGCGAGAGACCGATGAATTTAATGAGTGAAAAAAAACAGTACGAGGTAGAGAAATTGGCAAAAATTGTTGGATTTCTAGCTCTGTTAAGTGATGAAAATATTGTTATCGATGCCGGTGCTGGAAAAGGATATTTGTCAACCAATATTTCGGAGCATTATCGTGTTCCCGTATTGGCCGTGGATTCTTCAACGACTCATCGGAAAAGCGCTATTCGTCGTCAAGAACTTATTCGAAAGAAGAATCATGGAAAAAAGAGTTCGGTACGAATTACAGAAATCGTAGCTGGTTGTTAAATCAAATCGGAGGCAAAATAAAATCTACTAATCGAAGAGAAAAAAACGATTTTGTTTCGAACTTTGGAACTGTCGAACCCATCAAAGTCACTGGCTTCAGTTTTTTTTTTTTGGTCGCAATCTTTTCATTTGTATTGTATTTTTTTTATAACAATTTTATTGCAAAATGTTTGAAGGATAAAATTCGGCAATTGAGCTCATTACTTTCCTTTCTTCGAAAAAGTAAATAAATAAATAACTAAATTAATTAAATTTAATTTAATTTTTTAAATATAATAATTTTAAATACAAAAAATTGGTTCGAAGAGCGTAGAACGAACAATAATATGTCAGTAATGTTAAAATATTAGTAGTATCATTAATAGTATTAAAAAATATATTATATGACTGCTGCAATGCTTAAATCCGGTCATATCGTCAGCAATTAAGTTCATTATTTCTAGTTCTTCCAAATTTATAATCAATCTACAAGAATTTATTTATCGCTCAATTCTACAGCTCGCTACAATTCCCCAAAACCCAAACTGCAGTCATAAAATAATCCTAAATCCAATACGTTTTTACATTATTTATTTTATTTAATTTTCTTATAAACATTTTATTTTTTTATTCCCAATTTTCGCTGCGTTCCAGATTAATTACGCGGTACAGCATATAGACGAAAAAACCGATTACGTGCAATTGATTCAATCGCATTATCCCGATTGGCGTCCGCATGGAAATTGCGTTCTCACGGGTTTGCACACGTGCGGACAACTCGCTCATTCGATGATAAAAAGTTTTTTGACGTCCAATTGCATTAATTCGCTGTGCGTTGTGCCGTGTTGCTACCATTTGAGCGAGGAAACGCTCACGGGTGAATTCTCGTTGTCGAAAAATGCGAGAATGTTGGCCCAACAATCCGTCGAGAGAATCGCGTCGAAAAAAACGGATCCTCATCCGCCTTCTCTGTTTTATCGGGCTTTGCTGCAAATTATTCTTCAGGAACTCGGTAATTATTATTCCACCCACAAATATCTGATTATTAATTTACCTCAGAAAATTATTCTTAGCACGAAAAATTAGTAGAATGCTTTTTACAAACGACGATCATAATTTCCGGGATGATAAATAAAAATTGAATAAATATATGAAATTTCAATGAAAATTTTTTAATAAAATTTAAGTTAAAAAAAATTAATATAATAAATGTTCTTATTTGAATTATTAATTTTATCAATGCAATTATTTTCTCATTGCAAAGGTCCTCACGCGCAAATAATTGACTCCGTAAATTTCATTCATCAAATTTCTATTATTTTCAAAAAGAAACCACGGAAATAAAATTCAAATGAAATTTTTCAAATAAAATTCGAATGAAAAATAATTAATAATTCAATAAATGTCATTGTTAAAATTATCAATTTTATCAATGCAATTATTTTCTCATTGCAAAAGTCTTCACGCAAAAATAATTGACTCCGTGAATCTCATTCATCAAATTTCCAATATTTTCAAAAGGAATCCCCGAAACCAGAATCGGAAGAGGCGCGCCTGTTAAAGATTTCCCTTCCTACGTCAACTGGGCGTTAACGAAAATTCGCGTGAATTCTGAAAAAGTGAGCAACACCATCGCAATGTCATAATTTGCTCCAATAAATACGATTACATCGTAAAATTTCCGTTTGTTTTTTTTTCAGATACCATCGGCCGAACATCTAACGGAATTGCAGAGAATTCACGCCGATTCCCGATGGAAATTCAACGTATTTCAATCGATCAGAGTTCATCTGGGTTCCGTCGTCGAAGCGGCGATAGTGCTGGACCGAGTTTTACACTTGGAAAACAGCGGTCGATGCTCCAAGGTGATGTTGATGCAACTCTTCGATCCGCTTATCTCCCCGCGATGCTACGCCATCGTGGCAATGAAAAACGATGCTGAGACAATCGTTTGAACCAATTTATTAAACACTGTACATACTAAACTCGCGAGATATAAAAAATAAATAAATAAATGAATGAATAAATAAATATAAATAAAAATGTAATACATCCGTGAAAGCAGACTAAACCTAACACGTCTATTCTTTTTTTTCGATTTTGAGAAAAACATAAATTTTTTACGATTTTTCGAATCGGTAGTTTAGAAATTAGACGGCGGGAGAAACTGTGATGATGACTTTTGAAGCGAACATCTCGGGACGGATAAATATATTCCATTTTGCCTGCTAGCCACAGATTTTTTTTGTATATACATATGTGATATATCGTTGTAACGGGTCTAAATAAAATATTCCTTATCGTTCGAAAATAGATTGTTTATGACTTTTTGTTACGATCAAAAAATAGCACCCGTACTTTACAATCTCAAACCAGTATTAATTTCGTAATTAAACTCTTAGCTACATGTCATTGGTTATTTTTATCGACGCACCCTCGACGTTTCCCATATTCGAACGAGCGCTTGTTCATCCGGTATCGATTAAATCCCTCGAATAATAATTATAATTATAACAACGAACTACCATCATCATTATTGAAATTCATTCTCGTTGTTGTTGCATCATTATTATTGCAATAATTATTATTTTCACCCGATAATTATTATTTTCACCCAATAATAATTATTTTCACTCAATAATTATTCATCAACATTAAAAATCTTTAAATAATCCAGAAGAAGAAAAAAAACCGAGTCAAATTTTTTCCTCCATTGAATTTCAATCGAATTCTCCATGCTCGTTCGACCAAAAATAAATTTTATCTGAGTTATCTTCGATCAATCAAAAAAATGCTCTCGTCTTTATCTCTGGAGATTCAATCGACAGGGATCGGATTCGACAATTGCTGAGTTCAAGTCAATCCCTGAGTTCGTGAAATCTCGTTGATCGTGGAATTTCGAATTATCGTCGGGCTCGCGGTCGATTGTATTCGCTTCGAACCGACGACACAAATTATTTGTCATTCGTCAAGAGCTTAAATCGGATTTCACAGCTCGAAGAATAGCGCGACGATCCGTTGAAAAAATCGTTCGTCTTTCGAAATCTCGTAGCTTCCGCGTCTTTCCTTCGCGTTGCCCGAGTCGATTCTTATCTTCCAGTTTCCACGATATTGGATAAACAAACCACGTGTTTATTAGTCAATCGACGGTGCGATATCGCACTTGTGTTCGGTCGAATAATAATCGCGCGGGAGAGAAGCGATAAAGCTCAAAGCTCGAGTAGAATCTTCGACAGTATTCCTTTGACCGTCGGTGCCAACCGTTCGCTCTTATTTCACGTTCGGACAGTATTATCAATTTTTTTCTTCGTAATCTCATTTTTCTCTCAGTTTTGCGAATAATATTTTTCCTCGTCAAAAATAGAATTTAAAAAATCTAAAGGTAAATTCGAGCATTGCGAAGATGAAACCCTTCGCAAGATTGGCGATGAAATCGTTGGGAAGTCGCGTAGGATCGTTGAATGGTGGTCGATCGCAGATCCCGAGCTCGCGGTCTCTGAGTTCTCAAGAAGTTTTCACGCGAGAGGACAAATACGGGGCGCACAATTATCATCCTCTGCCGGTGGCTATTCGTCGTGCCGAAGGCGTTTTCATGTGGGACGTCGAGGGAAAACGTTATTACGATTTTCTCAGCGCTTATTCGGCTGTCAATCAGGGTCATTGCCATCCGAGAATCTACAAAGCTTTGGTCGATCAAGCGAAGATTCTCACTTTGACGTCGCGAGCTTTTTATTCCGACGTTCTCGGTGAATTCGAAGAATACATCACGAAACTTTTTGGGCAGGTTTTGTCACAAATAATTACCGTTTCTAAATTTATTTTCCATTCTTCTGTGAAATTTGTAATTTTCGTTGAAGAAATTGGGAATATTGAACGAAATTAAATTGGATAATTTTGAATCTTCATTGTTGATATCAATAAAATGTTTATAATAATACATTTTTTTTTAAATATAGTATTATTATAGTTTGATATAGTTTATTATTATCATGTGATTATTAATCATTGATTAATTATTAATCTCAGTATAAATTATGGGGATTATATTATTGTTGATATTTATTAAGGTCATTTATTGAATTATTTATTCGAAAAATCGTTAATCTGCGTTTAAGAAAATTAGAAACAACATCGAAATTTAATAAAATCATTGTTATCTATAAAAAAATTTATTTAAAAAAATCACAGTATAATTATTAACACATGATTGTTATTAATTGTCTAAAATTATCAATTCCTAGTAAAAATCATCGATTATAGCATTACTCAAATTCATTTATTGAATATATATATCACATTTCTCTTTTATTGATCGATAAGAAAAAAAAAATTTTTTATTTATTTTTTATCGATTGATTGGTTTTTTTTATCTTGTGATTTATTGTATGTAATTAATGTTATTCAGGTACGACAAATGGTTACCCATGAATACCGGTGTGGAGGGTGGCGAGACGGCTTGTAAATTGGCAAGAAAATGGGGTTACTCGAAAAAGTGTATACCGGAGAATAAAGCGAAGATCGTCTTCGCCGAGGGGAATTTTTGGGGCAGAACGATGAGCGCTGTATCGTCGAGCACGGATCCGAGCAGTTACGCCGGATTCGGACCGTTCATGCCCGGTTTCGAAATAATTCCGTACGACGATCTCGAGGCGTTGAAAAAATCATTGGCCGATCCGAACGTTTGCGCCTTCATGGTTGAACCGATTCAGGGCGAAGCTGGAGTCGTCGTCCCTAAGGTAAAAAATAAATAATAATCGTTTGACGGTTTGTGTGCGATTTATAAGGATATGAAATTTTTTTTTTTTCATCGTTGGAAGTGATAACCGATTACGAAGAACGATAAGACCGGTTTATGTCGGTATCTGAGCCGCTCGAGACCGCGGTGATTGTGAAGTCTTGAAGATATTTTTTTTATTGACGATCGAAAAAAAATAGTATTGAAAAATGAACTATAAATAAATGTTTTAAAAAAATGTAAATAAATAACAAGTAATCCAATAACAAAAATAATGAATCAATGAATGAATTAATAAATGAATAAATGAATAAATAATGAATAAATGATTGATGAATAATTAATTCAATCAATAAGCAATAATTCAATAATTTCTATAAATTATGAAAATAATAAATGATTAAATTTCGTAAAATTCAGAAGGAAAAATTGCTGAAAAAAAGATAATAATTATACATTCATCCATCGATCAATTCTTCTTAAATTCATTTATTCGTTAATTTCATGCTAATTTATATCAATTCAACGGTTTTATTTCCGTTAATTCCATTATTTTCCCTTATCCATTTATTTATGAAATTTTAATGATTATTTTTCGTAATATCCGCAATAATTTCCCATTTCGAACGTTTCTTTTTATTCAGGACGGCTATCTGAAAGGCGTGAGAGATATTTGCTCGGCAAGAAACGTTCTGTGGATTGCCGACGAGGTGCAAACGGGTCTGGCACGAACGGGAAAACGTTTGGCGGTCGATCACGAGAACGTAAAACCCGACATTCTCATTCTCGGCAAAGCCCTTTCCGGTGGATTTTATCCCGTGTCCGGAATTTTGTCCAACGATTCGATAATGCTGAGCATCAAACCCGGAGAGCACGGTTCCACTTACGGTGGCAATCCTTTGGGCTGTCGCGTGGCTCTCGAGGCTCTTCGAGTTCTCGAGGACGAAAAATTGTCCGATAACGCGGCTAAGATGGGCGAAATATTGCGAAACGAGTTGAGAAAATTGCCGAAAGAAATTGTGACTCTCGTACGTGGCAAGGGTTTGCTCAATGCGGTCGTCATCAATGAAAAAATCGACGCCATGAAGATATGTTTGGAACTGAGAGATCACGGACTTTTGGCGAAACCTACTCACGGTCATATTATCAGACTCGCTCCTCCTCTCGTAATTAATGAATCACAGATTCATGAATGCGCCGAAATTATTTGTCGCGTTGTACTCAATCATGGCAAGTGAATAAATATTTTTACGTACGAAAATTATTATTATTATTGTTATTATTATTAATTTTATGAATATTATTATTATTACTATTATTATCACTATTATTAATATTATCGATATTATTATTGTTACTATTATTATTATTGTTATTATTATTATTATTATTATTATTATTATTATTATTATTATTATTATTATTATTATTATAATTATTATTATTATTATTATTATTATTATTATTATTATTATTATTATTATTATTATTATTATTATTATTATTATTATTATTATTATTATTATTATTATTATTATTATTATTATTATTATTATTATTATTATTATTATTATTATTATTATTATTATTATTATTATTATTATTATTATTATTATTATTATTATTATTATTATTATTATTATTATTATTATTATTATTATTATTATCAATATTATTACTATTATTATTTTATTCATCGGATAGGTTGATTTATTCTTATTGACGATTTCGTCGGGCTAATTTTACGGTCGTATTGAAATCTATTATTAACTTTGCGAGCCGATAAGACCGACGAGAAATCTCGTCGATTTGAGAGAAAAAATTTTTTAAAATGAAGAATCTATCGACGAGAGAATAAAATCGTGGATTACCGACGTCCTGATACGAAAATTATTAAATGATAATTTTCTTTTTATTAAAAAATGTTGGATAAATTTATTGATGCGAGTTCAAAGAGCTACGAAGAATTTGCTTGACTGCGGAAAAAAGCGGATGTGGAAGCGATCGATGACGAATGTCGATGGTTTGGTGAGAAAGAAATACATTTTTATTTGTTTAAAAATATAATTCGTTATGTTTTGACGGGAATATCGGTTTTACGGCGGAAACATTCGGTTGGGATTTGGTTCGAGATATCAGGTGCTTATCGGATACGAGAATCCGAAGAATTGTGTTATCTGGAGTGGCTTCGGTTCGCGTTATCCGTTCTTACGAACAATCTCCACGTCTATCGCAGTTTACATGCTCGATTTTTTCTCTTGAGGTTTCGATGATTGTCGAGAGCGGAATGAATCACTTTTAGGTAGTTAAAAAATATATATATTTATTATAATTCAGTTCATAATTAGTGTAGGACTGCTTATTAGATTGGATTTTACTGGTGGTATCTATTTTACGATGATTAACGAGAAATAACCGAGTAGAAGGCGGAATAAATCGGTTTCAGGAATTATTATCTCGTTCGATTTCATCCAGGTTTGTTTCATTCGAAAGTATACATATTGAGGTATGTTGAGAATGTTCTCCCTTAATCACAATTTTTCACAACCACTAAAAAAAAAATCCAAATAAAAACAATTCACAATTTCTTATTTTTAATTCCATTGTTTATTTATTTCATTATCATTCTTTTTCCCCAATTTCTTCGTTTTATTTCGAACGCGAGATAAAACGTCGATGGAAAAAAGGTGCGACGACCGCTCGCGATGTAAACATTTTCTTTCCGCAGTTTTCAAGATTACAAAAATATAAAAATAAAAAAAAAATAAAATTCCTCCGGGTTCGTACGAAGAATAAAGATAGTCCGGAATTTCGCGCCGGCTTATCATTCGTTATTTATTATTTGTTGTTTGTCCACCGGCGCCGGTCGTCGCGCTGTTTCTCACATCGCGAATCTTCATTATCACAAACTTGGAAACTAATCCAACACCAAACCCCTTCCATTCCTATCTCTGGCGCCCGCGTAATAAAAAAAAAAAAAAAACGTCTTCTTGTGTACAAAAACAATTTGTGCAAACGATCAATCTCCGAACGAGCCCCACCCAACGATTCTCCATATAAATGAATGCAAACCGTTCGAAGAACTCGCAGATATCCGAAGAAAGTCGTCCGAAACGTTCGCAAAACTCCTTCGAATTTAGTTTTTTATTAAAAATAAATTTTTTTTCCCGAATAAATAAATTTTTTAATCCCTCAATAATTCTTCTTCGATACAATTTCATTGATCGGTAGAAAAAAAAGCGAGAATAAATAGAGAATAGTTTTTTTAAAAAAATGCAATCGACGCGACGAATTATCGCGATTGGATTTCGCGGTGGAAGTTTGAAGAGATTTTTGAGTTCTCAGGAAATAATCGCGCGTGACGAAAAATTCGGAGGAATTCATTTTAAACCGTTGCCGGTTGTGCTGGAGAAAGGCGAGGGTGTGTACGTTTGGGATGTCGATGGAA
This sequence comes from Sussaba pulchella, assembly GCA_963971145.1. Lineage (NCBI taxonomy): Eukaryota > Metazoa > Arthropoda > Insecta > Hymenoptera > Ichneumonidae > Sussaba > Sussaba pulchella. The sequence continues at coordinate 9,943,024 of OZ020174.1, read as the reverse complement.
AAAGATACATCGATTTTTTGGCGGGTTTTGCGACGGTCAGTCAGGGTCATTGTCATCCGCGTCTCGTCGAAGCCATGAGGAATCAAGCTGGTAAACTTTGTCACACTTCGAGGGCTTTTTTTACGGATGTTCATGGCGAATTGGCGGAATATCTGACGAAACTCTTTGGATACGACAGATTCGTGCCGATGAATTCGGGTGAGATTGATTTTTTTTTAATCGATTGTCGTGTTTCCGTTCGAAGAGGCCTTCTCGGCTGTCTTGTCGAAGAATAATTTTTATTAGAACTTTGAATCATTATTTAATTTATTATTATTATTTTTATTAGCGAGATTGTTTTGATGGAGATTTTTCGTATGATTTTTTGTTGTTCGATTTTCGTTCGATTCTTTTTATTCTTATTCGTTTGGATAGTGTTTTCTTTTTCAAACTTTTGAGAACGGAGGATTAAATCGGATGCTCGTAGATGTGTGGACGAGTTTAATTGTGTTATACATGATTCAATTTAATTATGATTCAATGAGCTATCGAAATTAGAAAAAAAAATTAATTTTATCTATTTATCTTCATTATTATTATTATTTTATACATGTATACAATGATATATCTATATCATTGCATTATTTTATAATTTAAATATCATTACTTTTACCCAAAAATTTTCTAAATTAATTTTTTTTTTATTTGTCTTATTTCTCATTCGTTGCGATATAATTTTTCACATTGAATTCGTGATAATGCAAGATGAATTCTTCCAAATTTCATCGACGAGTTTAATTGTGTTATGCATGGTAGAATTTAATTATGATTCAATGAGCCAACAAAATTAGAAAAAATAAAAATAAATCGATAAATAAATAACCTAAGTAAATAACAGGTAAGAAAAATTGTATTTAATGTCGTTGGGGGTGATTAATTTTCATAAAGGAGTGGAAGGCGGAGACACGGCGCTGAAGATGGCGAGACGATGGGGTTACAAGGTGAAGAAGATACCGAGCAATCAAGCGACCGTTGTATTCGCCAGGGGTAATTTTTGGGGTCGTTCGATCGCCGCCATTTCGGCTTCAACGGAACCCTCGAGTTACACGGATTACGGTCCATACGTCGCTAATTTCGATAAAATTCCGTACGACGATCTGAACGCGTTGGAACTCAAATTCAAAGAGAATCCGAATATCTGCGCGTTTATGGTCGAACCGATTCAAGGCGAGGCTGGTGTGGTTATTCCAAAGGTAATTACTTTAATCTCAAAGGAAAAAAAGTCACAACTTGATTAAAAATTATTTTCTATGTGACAAATTAAATAATAACGATAGTAATTAATATTCAAAGCGAGTTCAATGAAATTCTTATAAAATCATTCGAATCGAATCAGATTTAATCACTTCATCGATTTAATCCGAATTTTTTAACCAAAGCTCTGGAATTATTCGTTTTCAATTGATTTCGATTTCTTCTGCGTTACATTGAAGTTAATTAATTCAATTAATTCGAATGTAAATTGAATTTAATTGTATTGAATTTTATTAATAATTATCTGAATTGGGTCGAATGCTTTCTTCTGAAATATGAATTTGAATATTCAATGATTCCGTTTGTAACTTTTTTTTTATCATCTTTAATTTAATTTTTATTTTTTTTAAAATCAATTTTATTTCATTTTTATTTGATGTCAATTAATTTTTAACAGGACGGTTATCTCAAAGGCGTCCGAGATTTGTGCACCAAATACAACGTTCTATGGGTCTCGGACGAAGTGCAGACCGGTCTGGGAAGAACGGGTTACAGACTCGCGGTCGATTACGAAAAACAAAGACCCGACCTCGTCATATTGGGCAAAGCTCTTTCCGGTGGAATGTATCCGGTTTCCGGGGTTTTGGGTGACGACCATGTGCGTAAAACATCACAAAAAACTTCAAAAAAACATTGTATTTGTCCATCAAATGTATGCAAATTAACATTATTTCTTTTTTTTTCTTTAGATTTTTCTTAAAGATTTTCTCGAAAAACTTTCTTCCCAATTTTCTTTTTTTTTCGATTCCATAATATTCGAAAAAAATTATCACACCTGTTGGGCCTAATTTGAGAAAGTTGGGAGACTAGCCGGAATTTTGTTTGAACTTGAAACGACGAATAGCGTCCACGTAATAAACGTTTGAACTTTATTCCGCAATGGATGCGATAAATTACGCAATACGCAATTTTTCTCCGTCATTTTCTCTTCGTGCCCGCAATAAAGCTCAATAAAGAATAAATGAAGAAATAAAAATGCTTGAAAGTAAGCGAAATTAAAATGCAAAAATTAACATTGCGCAGGTGGTGAAGTGTCTCGAAACGGGAACTCATGGGAGTACGTTCGGTGGTAGCCCGATCGCCTGCAGAGTCGCTTTGGAAGCCGTGAAGATATTGGAGGAGGAAAAACTCGCCGAGAATGCAATGAGACTCGGTAAAATCGTGGAGGAGGAAATGAAGAAATTGCCGAAGGAAATTGTGAGTCAATTCAGAGGTCGTGGATTGCTCGCCGGTCTTGTTATCAACAAAGGTAATTTCAAAATTTTATTTAAGCGTTTATTCTCGATTTATTTATTATTTTCTTCTCAATCGAGAGAAGGTTTTGCGGCTCGAGATATTTTTTTTATAACACTTTCGTGGAATTGAACGATGATTTGGGACAGAAATCGCGTCGGGATGGGATATATGCTTGAGGCTACGAGACGCCGGACTTTTGAGCAGACCCGCTCATGGACAAATAATACGAATATCGCCACCGCTCACCATCAAAGAGGAACAATTGAGGGAAGGACTCGATACAATTACCAAAACTCTGCGAAGTTTTTAATATCGACGATGGGAGAATCAATCAATCATAAGTTATAATATTAACGCGAATATTTTACATATTTTTTTTTATGTTAATTAAATTTAATAAAAAATTACTATTTGAAAATTTTATTGTTTTTTTTTTTCGTATCTACGATAGCTGCGCGAGTGAATCAAATCGTTGAATTTTATAGGAAATGGTTCGTTGAAAAATAATGTGAGTTTGGATTATTTTTATGAGTATGGAATTTTTAAAAAATAGAATGGAATGAATCCACATTCGCTAAATATATAAATATTAATAAATTAATATAATAATAATAATAATAATAATAATAATAATAATAATAATAATAATAATTATTATTATTGTTATTATAATTATAATAACAATAATTATTATTAATAATAATTAATAATAATAATAAAAATAATAATTATTATTGTTATTATAATTATCTTTATTATTATTAATAATAATAATAATAATAATAATAATAATAATAATAATAATAATAATAATAATAATAATGATAATAATGATAATAATGATAATAATAATAATAATAATAATAATAATAATAATAATAATAATAATAATAATAATAATAATAATAATAATAACAACAATAATAATAATAAGAGTGAATGCCGACGATAGATATAGAAGAAATAATGCAATTCAAGGTCTTACTGGATGGATATTAAAAAATTACTCTCTAGAATCAAATTTCAGCGACTTACCTCCAGAAACTACGACGATTCTCCCCAACTCTCATAAAAAAACCGGCCGTTTTTCCGCCCACAATATTCTCTCCATCCACAAATCCCCATCGTTCCTCCATTTCCGGTCCAACGCAGTCGCCAAAGCGCTTCCACCGCCTCCAAAACCATCCCTTCAAATCCAAATCAATCCCTCACGAGCCATCCTCAAACCTGTGCCTCGTCGTGCCTCTTCAAATGTCTCTTCAAACTAAATTCGTGAACAAACATTTGTTCGCACAAATCGCATTTAAAAGCCTTCGTCGCTGTATGAACGATCTCGTGTCTTCTCAAATGCGCCACGAGCTTGTAACGTTTTCCGCACAAACCGCACTGATGCGGACGCAAAGAATTGTGCGAAGCCGCGTGACTTCGCAAATGACTCGATTGGGAAAAACTTTTATCGCACATTTCGCATTTGAACGGTTTGACATTCGTGTGAATACGCAAATGTTCGACAAAATTTCCTCGGGCTACAAAACTTTTTCCGCAATAATGACAATTAAAAAATTTTCGCGTTTTATCGTGAGTACGAAGATGTATTTTTAAATTATATTTTTGTCCAAAAGTTTTGCCACAAATTTCGCATCCAACCAAATCTTCGCCAGTGTGTTGTCTCAAATGCGTCTTTAAATTTTTCAAAAGACGAAATTGTTTTTTGCAAAACGAACAGACGAATTCTTTGTTGCCACGAGATGAAGAAACGTTTTTCGTGATGTCGTGAATTTTAAGATGTTCGACGAGATAAGACGGATAAGAAAATATTTTTTCGCAAACGTTGCAACGATGAACGTCCGTTTGCGTGTGAAGTTTAGCGTGAGCGTTTAATTTGCTCTTGGACGCGTAAGATTTTTCGCAACGATCGCAATCGTAAGGTTTTTCTCCGGTGTGACGATAATTGTGAGCAATTAGTTTGGATCTTTGTAAAAATGATTTATCGCAAATTGGGCAACGATAAATTTTTTTTTCCATTCTCGTCGATGTTTCGACGTTCGAGGAATTTTCGTAGATCACGTTGGATCGTAAACATCGGGATGATGATTGATTTTGATGGATATCGTCGGGATTTTGATGAATCTCGACGTCGTCGAAGCTGGGAAAACGAAGAATCTGATCGGAACTGGGATCGCTGGAAATTTCGCTGTCTTCGGAATTATCTCGTGTATTTAATTCCGAATTTTCGACGATGTTTTGCGAATCCAAATTCATGTGAGACGAATAATTCACAGCTTCGACGTCGTTGCGGCTGTAACAAGTCGTGGAATTTCCGATTCCCGAATTTATTCCTCGATCGATTGTTTGGGAATAATTTAAATTTCGTAGATTGGCGATTTTTTCGTTTATCGCCGAATTATCGTCGCAGGATGACGATAATTCGACGTCTTCGCGAGGATGTCCGGAATCGTGATGATTAACGAGTTGTATTCTGTTGGTGAAAGTGTGATTGCAGAGCGTACAGTGGAGAGCGCAAGCGGCTCTGTCGTTTTTCGTTTGCAAAGAAGTTTCTGCGATCGTTGGTGCGACGAATGCGTTCGACATCGACGTAGTTGGTTTTATGTTGTTTCTGTCGTTGTTTTCCATGTATCCGGAGATTATTTGGGATTCCACGATGTTCATGTGCTGAACCGGACGAGTTTCTCGAACGAAAGGCAAATGCGTTTGGCTGTGAGCGCCCAGCTCGCGATAAGTCGCGAAGGTAGCTCCGCATTCCACGCATTTAGGTTGCTTTTGGGGGTTGTGGAGACGAGGGAAATCTTGTTTGTGTTGATGGTAGGATTTGGAATTTGGAATCGACGCGTCTAGAGCTTCTCTCGAAACCTGGATTTCGATGGAGTAGTAATTGAGATGTTTTTCAACGTTTTGATGGAAGAAAATTTATTAATGAAACAGGCAAAGTCAATAACTATGATTATGATAAAATAATAATAATAATTTGAGTGAAAATAATTTTTAAAAAAATGTCTTTCAAACGATTGTTGATTTTTCAATGTCGAATACCTTGGAAGCGGCTTGTCTCAAAGCTCTGTCGGCCGCCCTGCACTGCTCTCTGTACAAAAGAGCTGATTCCGCTCTCGTCACGCAACGATCGCACAATTTCTCTGGTAAGCCGTCGCCCTGCCAAACCTATACATAAGATTTATTATTTCCACATAATAATGAAATTTATAAGTATTTGTGCTTGAAAAAAAATATATATATATTCTGACATCAATTATAACAATGATAATAATACTTATAATCGAGATGTGGGTGAGTTAATTACCTCAAGACAAGAAAGGGTTCGTAATTTCGCAGCAAGAGAAGATCCCGCAGGTCCGACGAATAAACAAACCATTTTTTCACCGTCTTCTCGCAAGCACGTTCGACAGAGTTTTCTTATATTCTCACTGTCAATTTGTTTGGTAACTATAAACATTTTATTTCGGGGCGAGCAAAGTAAATTACAAAAAATAAATATAAATACATGGAAGCTCCTATGCTGTGTCAGGATTTGTACGAGAAATGTAATGTTGATTTCTGTCTATAGCCGGCGCCATTTGCGATCCTGTGCAACACCATCCGTTTCTAGCAGATTGCCACAAGAGCGAGGGAGATAGCTGAGGATTCCGAAAGTACTATTCTCCATCGCTATTAATTTCTCGCCTAAAACACGAGAACGGTTGACTGCAAAATATTAATACGCAGTCAATCGTTCTCATTTTTCATCCAAATTAAATTAATCATTGCCAAGAAAAATGCTTTACAGTTTTTGTTACCGACCGAGCACAACATTGTGAAGTTACGTGCTGGCTCCTTCCTTTGTTCCTTCTCGTTTCATCGCAATGCTTGAAGGTCATACCTCTCTCGTTCTCATTGCGGCACTGTCGATGTACCACATTGCTTCATCTCTGACCTGATTGGTCGCAAAAAGTCTACACTCGAATTCCAACCAATCGGGAAGGTTGACAAACCGGTCTCACTGCCGCGGTCCAATAGGAATTCCGCTTTAGCCGGTTCTTTGTTTACCAAAATTCAACGTTTGTCCTCCAGCTTGGTCCAGCGCTGACGATCACATTCGCACGTTCCTCGCGCCAAATTCCTCGATGTAAATAAAACCGTCGTTTTTTCTTATTTTCTTAACCTCTATTTATTTATTTATTTACGTATTTGGTTGTTTGTTTGTCTGTATATTAATTGTTCCGTAAATTATAATTATTCATCATCGCTGCAGTATTGAGTGTTTCTTTATTACGTCGTTCGATCGTGGATTACGAATCGTTTGGATTAGAAAATCAATAGATAGATTTTGAGCGGCTCAACAATGGTAAGAACCAAAGCTGGCAGTGTATCGACCAAAGGTAACGCATTTTATTTATAATTTTTGATATTATTATGTTTTCACGAGTCTTATTTGTTTGTTTTTGATTTAATCATTTTTGGGAATTTGGATTGGGGTTTTAGCCGTGGGTGCAAAAGCGCCGCAGAAGGTAGCTATAACGGCGATGCTGTCGGGCAACGCTATGAAGGCTCGCAATCATTCCGGCGGGAATCCTTATCATCCCAGAGAAACTCCGGGCTGGCAAAAACCGATAACGTTTTTCATGAAACAACCGGGCGAAGGTTCAAAGAACGGTTCGAAGGAGGAAGATGATGAGCCGGAGGAGCAGGGTGTACCTGGAATAGCGGCGGGGGAATCTGTTGACGAGGTAAAGCAAATACAAAAAAATGTGAACGAATAATAGAAACCTGAATTTGCAAACATGTTTGATAAATCCAGCAATGTTTAGAAAAATGCAACTTTTAATGATTTTATTTTGTCCTTTGTTAATTTAGGAGGATTCTGGGGCGCAGTGTGACATGGAAGTAGACGAAACGGAAGAGAAGGTTAAACCTGAAAAGAAGAAGGCTAAGAAGAAGGGAAAGACGGAAGAAGAGGTTGAACCTGAAAAGAAGAAGGCTAAGAAGGAGAAGACGGAAGAGGAGGTTGAAACTGAAAAGAAGAAGGCTAAGGAGGAAAAGATGGAAGAGGAGGTTGAAACTAAAAAGAAGAAGGCTAAGAAGGAGAAGACGGAAGAGGAGGGTAAACCTGAAAAGAAGAAGGCTAAGGAGGAAAAGATGGAAGAGGAGGTTGAACCTGAAAAGAAGAAGTCTCAGAAGGCAAAGACGGAAGAGTCCGAAGAAGCTGGTAAAAAAGAGGAAGAAAAATCAGATAACGACGAAGATGAGATAAAAGAGTCGAAGCACGAGTCCGACAAGAAGCATGCAATTGAGAAAGAGGAAGATTCCGAAACGAAGGAAGATCTTGCGAAGGAAGATCCTGAGAAGCAAGAAAAATCTCCGCAGGAGAAAGAACTCGAACAGGAAGAAAAAGTCACCAGAGACGAGGACGAAATTCAGGATACCGACGAAACAAAACCCCAAAATGAGGAATCGAACACTTCAGACTGATTTTTCTCATCCGACTCCTCTCAGATAATTTAAAAACCTTTGCAAATACTCTCTACGTTATTTTTCTATGTATTTAAGATTTATCATTAAGGACTGAAAAAAATCAAAACGTGCGAATGATAATCTCGATATTTAAGCTGGTCGAGTGTCGAGATAGAAATCGATTCGCGATGCCTTTTTTAATTAATAAAAATACGTAATTTATTCATTGTTCCGTTCTATGATAAGAGTACAAATGCGAAACTGTGAGAAAACTTTTAATACATTTTTTTCCCCCATAATTTCGTACGTCCGAATGGGCAGAGCGAATATATGTTAGGTTGTGTCATAAATTTCCTCGTTTTTTGTATTTAATTTTTCTGATTATTAATATCTAAAATTATATATATGTATTCCCAAGAAACAAGTTCGCGAGTCCTTTTCTTGCTCTTCAACACCTTATTTAACAAATTACAACATTGTGGGACAAAAATAAATTACAAAAACGTGAGATTTTATTACACTTCCTAATATATATTTTTACCTATATCTCTCATTTAAGAATATTATTTATAGCGTTTACAATTGATTCTGTGATGTTACTAAAGTAAAGTCGTGAGCATGCAAAATCATTTTCCACCTTTAAACTGTATCGGCGATGGCACAGGGAGTGATACGATCTCGTGAGCGCTCAAAAAAAATAAGAAAAAAATAAATAAAATAAAATCTGGTAAAAAATGAAACCCGGCATTTTTTTGTTTTAAGTGATTTTGAATTCCAGTAAAAATGTCAGCAGAAGAGGACGATGACGAAGACGCGGCCGAGGGAATTTGGGTGAGGGAATTGATGAACGACGTGAGCGAATTAAACGATTTAGCGTCGCCGATCGATCTGAACATCGCTACGATGACGATAAAAAAATTGAAACCATTGGTTTGGTGCTATTATCAAATACCGCCGAAGAAATTAAAGCTCACGAATACCGGAAAAACTGGTAAACTCATTTTATTGACACACTATCACTTGGAATCAAAACAATAATAATCGACTGAATTTACAATTAAATAATAATAATAAATAAATTTAAAAAAAATTGTTGTTAAAATATATCTGCTATAGGAACGTAATCCAAGTGTTTGCCTTCGATTTGGCTCCTTTTCAAGTATGATCAATCAAAATTGATTATTAATAATGAATAACCTGAAAAATCGATTTTCAGTCAAAAGTACAGAAATGGTTGATCGATTCGTGACAGTAATTCCGAAACATTTACCCGCACAGTCGTTTTGAGCGGCAAGTGGCATCAGAATACGCCATTCCTCATCCGTGGACCATTTTCGGCAAGATACGTCTTCTCTCAAATTCACTTTCATTGGGGCCGCAATGACATGGACGGGAGCGAACATTCCGTCGACGGGGGAAGGTCGAATCTCAATTGATTAGAAAAAAACGATAAAAACGAATAATTATAATTATAATTTCTCTAAAACAATTTTCATTTTCCAATATTTTAAGTATTCATTAGATAATAAAGATATATTTCTATATTCTATCAGAAATATATTGCAATATAATATATTATATTCTATTATTTATTTATTTATTGATATTTATTCCTCTTTTATCGATCCATTTAATATTATTTTCATTAGAATAATAATTTAAATTTTATCAATTTTTTTAGATATTTAAATCATACTTTTGATGCAGATTTTGTTCACAATCGCAATTATGTACATGCCTAAGATTTTATCTCAGCAATATTTTTATCTCAGTGAGTATGAAAGGAACAAGCAAACCATTTGATTCTGTCTCTGCAGTCTACCGATGGAACTTCACGCGGTGCACTTCAAAATTGATTACGCTAATCAAGAAACCGCGATGCGCAAACCCGATGGAATAACTGTCGTCGTTTACTTCTTCAAAGTACAATTTCTCGTTTCCGTTTTCATGACATATTACTCCAGTGTGTTATTGATATGTTCAATAATGATCACATTGTATCGAATTACGTGAAAAAAAAGTTACAGTCATTGGAGAATCCAAAAATGAATGTAATAGTGAAGACACTGCCGATCGTGGAGCAAGCAAATACGTCAACGAGAATAATTCCTTGGGCTATCACGCGTCTGTTGAGGCCGTTCAATGACGATTATTTTCTGTATCCCGGCTCGTTGACTTCGGGAAATAACAGTCACAACATTTTGTGGCTCATAAGCCGACAACCCATAGGAATATCCGTGGAACAGGTATTTGTTTAATCAGAAATCAAAATGATAATCTTAAAAAAAATAGAAAATAAATTTATAATTATAATCCAATAACGATTTTCATTGATTTATTCTCTCAATAAACACATTATATAAATGTAATAAATAATAAATGAACGAAAAACATCATTCGATTATTATTATTTATTAATTTTTATAATAAATAGATCTCTTGAAAATGTAATAAAAAATAAATGAACGGAAATAATCATTAGATTTTTTTTTATTGATTCGTTTCTTGAATGAATACATTTCTTTTCAATACGATAAAAATCATATAAACGACAATCATCATCAGATTATTTTTATTGAGCTATGTTTTGTATAAATACATTATTTTTCTTAGCTATGGTGATATAAATATTTTTCATCGAACAATCCAATGATTTTCATTCCTTCAAGCTGGCTGAATTTCGAAATTTGAAGGACAAAAATTTCGCGAGAGTTGGTAGAGAATCGCGTGTTTTGCATGAAATCGGAGATCGAAGGATTTATCACGTGAATCCATCGGGTTCGATGCATGCGAGTCTGTTGCCGATTCCGCGCGACGATCCGCAATCAAATTCCACGAATGGTATCGATTGCGATTGCGAGATCGTTTCCGAACAAGCGATCGGCAAGCACGAAGAACCGAGTTCCGAATTATAATCTGGACGTATTAATTATCAGGACATAATCAAGAAATGGGCGGTCATTAAATTAAAATGTATTTATGTCGAAGGAATTTTAATCAATGATCATTCAATAATACAAATATTTTTTTAATCTATTCTTTTCTAGTAAATGCATGACCATCACTGATTCATAATTGAATTTAATTATTTTCTTCGACGTCGACGTCTCTTGATGCGCTCCCGCGGAAGATCGCAACCGGGAAAAATCGACGAACAGTCGACACCGCCGAGGCCCAAAATCGAGGCTTTTACCGAATCCAACATCGCCGGCCATCGTCTTTTGTTCAACATTCTTCCGGCTACCCAGCTCATACCCAAGCTGCAAAAAATTAAACGAACAAAACTAGATGAAATAAATAAAATAAAAACAAAGTATTGGATAATTTTTTATGCATGATAATCTACAATAAATTGTTCACGAAAATCTGGAATATTCGAAGAGTTTGATGGGAATTATTTCGTTCAAACTTTTTTTCTAAAATTACGACAGTCAGAGAAATTAAATTGATAGATTAACAGTTCGATTAATTAATGAATAATTGAAGCAGTTGAGTGAGTGGTTGCTTTAATTATTGCTTTTTTTAGATAATTCGTTGAAAATTGCTTGCAGAATGTAGATCAATTTTTTTTCTTTCTACTTTTGAATAATTTTACACGATTCTGGATTTTTTATCAACGTACCTCCAGACGGGGATCCAAATTTTCTGAGGACCGTTCATGGTCCTGGCGTGGCTGTTATCGTTGCAAAGCGACCATCGCAGACATCGACCGGAGTCCTGTTCGGCGACCATGGCCGCTTCTATCGAACGCAAGACCCGTTGGGAAAGCACGGCGAATTCTTCGGTGCTCGAGTGATAAATCGGTTTTGCCGAATTATAAGCGTTTCTTCGGTACCTTGCGTTGTCGATATCGGCGAAGAGAGGAGACGCCGTCGTCGTTGCCGCCGCCATTGTCTATAAACACCCGTATGAAAATTAGCACAATATTATATAATTATATAATTTCTTTTTCAGAAAGAATAAAAAATAATTATAATAATAAATATTATCACAAATAAAATATCTTATATGTATGTATTTATATATTTTATTCATCATTCGTATTATTAATTTAATTATATAATTTTTCACAATATTTAATTTATATTCATTCTAATATTATTATATATCATTTATGATTATTATTATTGATATAATAATAATAATAATAATAATAATAATAATAATAATAATAATAATAATAATAATAATAATAATAATAATAATAATAATAATAATAATAATAATAATAATAATAATAATAATAATAATAATAATAATAATAATAATAATAATAATAATAATAATAATAATAATAATGATAATAACAATTATTATAATAATATAATAATAATAATAATAATATTAATAATAATAATAATTATTATTATTATTGCGAATGATCTTTTCGATCAAAATTAATTAGTCACAATAATAAATTATATAGCTATATATATGTGTTATATAGATTTATTTTTCATTATAGATTATTGATGTAATTAATTAAATAACATTTTGTAAAAATATTTCACTCATATTTATCCTAATATTATTATAGGTATATTATTCGTGAGATTATTATATTCCATTAAAAATATTGGAAAAAATCTTTTTAGCGTTTGTGAAATGAGAAGATTATTGGTGAAATGAGAACATTGATCGATGACCTACCGTGATGTTCATGAGAAGTTGAATGACGAAGAGACCGAAGGCGAGAAAAGCGAGAGCCGTCAGGGCGATCTCGAAGAAATCTTTGGTAGACAACGCATGGCCCTTTCCCTTGAAATGCGAAGGTCTGTGATAGTCTTCCTCGTAGTCGTGGTGACTTGGGTGTGAGTAGTAATGCTCTTCGCTGACGATCGGAACGATGTCGTGGGGATGAGAATGCTGGTCGTGGTAATGAGGATGATGCTCGTGGAATAGCTGGGAATTGTGACCCGTCGACGAAGAAATCATCGGATCTGATGAGGATTTGGTTTTTTTAAAATCAAGGTTCCAAAGTTTTCGCCCTATTTTCCTCGGGATAATTTTTTTTACGCAAATGACGTCGTAACTTTGATAGTTTATGCAAGAAAGTATATTTTTACTTATTTATTTATTTATTATTATAAGTAAAAAAATTTGAATCCCACATGGAAAATGATCGAGATTGCGAAAAGAATTTGAAGAATCGTTCGAAGGTTTGGTTGGCAAGTCAAATGACCGAATTATTATTATTATTATTTTAATTGATTCATTTTTTTTTATAATTGCAGGTTTTACCATCTATTTCATTTTTTATCTTAATTAATTTTACTTTCTTCAAAATCTTGTTATCGATTAATTTTTTTAAATATATATTTTTGTTTAAGACGATTCTTACCGTCGTCGTAGTAAGTTCCCATTTTGTCAGGCGACGGATGAGCGGGCATCGCGTAACCGGTAACCTCTCCGTCAAACTCCTCCACCTCGGGACCGCCGATCGCGTGCGATGGATGCAGAGGATGACGATTGCTTATTCGCTTTTGCATGTTTTTTTGCGGCGCGTAGTGACGATAAACGTCGTCGAGAGTCGTCGTGCTGTATATATACGGTACAGCCCATAGAAATATTATAAATCATATTTTTTCGATCGCAAATATTTCTGCGTATTTTTTATCTCATTTCATTTTATCTTTATCATATTATTATAATATTATTAAATATATTATTATTATTATATTATTTATATTATTTTTTTAAATCTTTATTTTCATTTCGATAATATAATTTATTATTTATATATACCCTACTGTAGATTTAGAATAAATTACTCTAATTAAAAAATGAATGAGTTACGCACTCGAACCACCAAAATTCCCCGATTTTCCGAATCGGCCAAATCTAATATATATTTTATTATTATTTATATTACCATATATTTTATATCTATTCTTGTATAAAGGATGAAAAGAACTCACCGGTGCAGCCAATCTTTGTACTTGATGCTGCCTTCGTCCGATAAAAGTTTCTCATGAACGGTGACGTTGTCGTTTTTGTAATCGTCGATCGGATTTTCATTGTCCCGCTGGACCGAATCACCGAGAAAATCGGGCAATGAATTCACTAAGCCCGCGGGTTCGTCGGGACCTCGTTTGATGCGATTCGTTTTTATCTCGCGAAATATTTCTTCGGCCACGAAGCCGTGACACAGATACTCGTTCATCCGTTTTCTGCGCCAAATAATTAATTTTTATCTTCTTTACCGAAATAACCATCTTCAATGTATTTTTTTTTTTTTTCAATCTGAATTATTGTATGAAATTTTATTGTCTCATCGATTGAAGGTTGAAATCCTATCAATGTTTTCTAATACATTCGGATACAATGGAACGGATTGAAAAAAAAAATGATTAACGATTCAAAATACATTTTTTCTTCTAACATTTATATATTTTCTTTGCTCACCTGTGAAATTCCATTTCACCGAGAGCCTTGTCGATGGATCCGTCGATCGTGAGATTATCGAGATTCTCAGGCTCGTCAATTTTCGGAGTTGTCGAATCCATGAGTAAAAAATTACCGGGTAACAAATCGGCCGATAGTATGTCGTCCTGTTCGATGCAAAATTCATCGCCGTCGAAGTAACATTCCCGTTGGGCTCGCGAGCAAAAAATTTGCAGAATTACGAACAACAATGAGGAGATAAGCATCATTGTATTATTATAATTTTTTTGAATTTATTCTTTTATTTTATCCTATGAAAAATTATGATCCTATGTAAAAACTATAGAATAAAATTTACAACGATGCACGTCTGTTTCATACAAAAATACAAGATTGACTGACCGTCCGAGGTGTCAACGCAGCACATTGAATGACAGTACGTGGCGTTAGCTCGGCTGACACACCTGGCTGGATGTTATAATGTCTTCACGTCCTCAGTGACCGAAATGATTACTTTAACTGTAACCATGCTCGAGGATGCGGAATGTGTGACTGTTACCGTGCACGCACGACGACCGATAAATGTCCAAGTAACCATCTTACACTTATTCATCGAATTAAAATTTATCATTGCGAATTAAGAAAGTATTGTAAGAAAAATGAAGCCAATCCGCAATGTGAAATCCACGGCGTATTTACTTTATAAGTGCAATGCCGAGGCGATATTGTCTATGATTACTATGATTATGTACAACGCAACAGTACACATTGCCACATTTCTGCAATAGGGATAAATAATTCGGATGAATTATTGTTTTACAATTGATTCCCCCCATATTTAATAGCAATTATAATCCATGATGATTTTGTAATGAAAATTTTACAAATACGTTTTCATTGAATAAATGGCTATCGCTGAGTTCAACGTTTTACAGATATACATTATTATTATTATTCTTCTTATTATTATTATTATTATTATTACTATTTTTTATATATATGTATAATATACATACATGGAAAAAATAATTGTAACATAAAAATGAATGACTAATAATAATAATGACATTTAGAAATTTTTTAAATTAATAGAGATACCACTCAGATAAAATGAGATGTAAATCAGGGTAAACGGGCATAGTTTGCGTTACGAAATCATCCGGAGGGTAGATTAATTTTCATCCCCTATTCTCGTGTGACAGTCGGCGGGGTTTATCGAATTATCGAGGAAACGTGAGAGCTATGATTAAATACGTTTATTAAAAACCACTTACAACCTCCCTCCGGGTGTTATGAATGTTTTTTAGATGCGCGTGGGAGGGTCGGGGGTCGAGGGTCCGGCGCGCGCGGACGGATGGTGCCAAGACTGGTCGGTAATGGGGTCTTTGTTCCCTTGGGAACTCCCTCACCTGTCTAATATCTCGTGAGAGTGGTTATATTCTTGGTTTTTTTTTCTTTTCGAAGCTACGGTTTTGCCCGGGTTGGGGACGAAGACGCGAGCCGAGCGTGACGACGGTGTACCACCGCGTTTCGGGGTATAATACGCGGGCGCTACCGGTTAGGGGTTTCACTCGGCACCTTCCACCCTCTTAACATCGGCACTTGGTCGGCACGGGTGCCGGTGGCTTTCCCCACGGATGCTGGGCACGCGTATACATCCGTCTGTTTGGCCCGCGCGAGCTCTCGTCATCGCTTTATCTACCGAGGTCGAAAGCATATTCCATCGCTCGCGATGGTTTTTTTTTTCCATCGTTATTTCGTGTTTATTGAAATTTTAATTTTTTTCACATTCATATGGAATTTATAATTTCCGTTATTATCATAATCGCGATTGACGATCGAGTATTCGCATCAAATCTTTCTGTGTCTCGTTGAAAAATAAAAAATGTCAACATCTCTGGTCGATTGTGTTTAAGAAAAATTTTCTCAACGTACGAGAAATTGAAATTGTATTTTTCTCGTCCCTGAAAAATACGGTGTCGGGAGTTGGAAGAATTTTCTCGATTGACCCGGAGGCGGGGGAAAAAAGGTGTTTCACTTTGTCGAACGAGCTTTCCAAACGATCGAGGCTTTTACAACGTTATGGATTGTCGGAAAGCATTTACAGGGCGATGCCGGGAAGAGGGACGACAAGAGGCAAAAGAGGCTGTGTATTTGCGGCGGGAGAAACCGCATGAAATCCCTCCGTTACGACCCCCCACCCCCCCGATCCCACACGCTCGCACAAATATGGTGTATGAATTCTCGGCAATATAAAGCTACCGTCATATATTTATAGCTATATTTCAAAAGAGAGGGAGAGAGAGAGAGAGAGAGAGAGAGGAGGAGAGATAAGAGGGCGGGTACCGAAGAAAAGCCTGCGCGGTCCATATCCAATAGGACCCCACGAAATTCTTCCAGCTTCTCCTTTTCAGTTTTTAAATGCAGCATATACGAAATATATAATATTTAAATATGTTATAAATCTATATATCCTCAATCGAGTTACTCGATTATATTTAGGTTACATTTAAAAAATATGTAACAAAATGTAGATATTACATACACGAACAAAATTTTTATTTACTTCGACCTATTTTAAGAAAAATGTTAGTGTGAGAACCAAAAAGAAAGTTACCAGTCGGTCAGTGAATAACGAATGATATTATTGATCTCATCGGTCCTAAACTTTTCTAAAAATTGAAATTATTCGCTGTGAATTGAAATCTTTTTCCACGTTCATTCTCGTGACGGATGAAAAATGAAAATTATCAAGAATATTGAGAAAATCATTTTTATTTTAATCCGGAGGGTGGTTGAGAGAGGGAGGTATTAACCCTCACTCCGTTACTTCACCAGGGAGGAAACAACAAAATATAAAAAAATAAAAAGATGATCAAAAAAAATGCCAGTCTTAATTCAATTTTCAATTTTCAATAATCCATAACCAATCAATAATTTTTGAAAATCTCCAAGCATGGACCGTTGAGGATTACAATCGAGGATGAACGCATGTTGCGTATGTGGATGACAAGTATTGAGTCCGTCGGTCCGTTGGTGGGGTTCACCAACTTCGAATCCCTTCTCCGGGTAGAGTAACGAAAAAGTGAAACGCCCACGATACGCGGTGACGATGAAGCCCCGAGGAGGGAACGTGCGGGTAGGCGGTAGGCGCGATATTCGTTGACGCGGTCTTATCTCCAAGCTCCGCTATCGTTTCGAGGGTAGGAGATAGAGAGAGAAATAGAGGGAGAGGGAGAGAGAGAGAGAAATAGAAAGAGAGGTAGAGAGAGAGAGAGAGAAAAAGAGAGCAACGAAACTGCGTTCAACGTTTCGTCGACGTGGAGGGGATTGTACAGGGTGGTCCTTATACTGGACCACTACCGCACAGACACGTGCCCCACCTGTCACTAATTCGACGATATTCCACGAGTACCTTTGCCCCATCCTCCGACCGAAGATTAGTCAGACATAAGCTCCGCAGTCTTTGCGATACTCGTCTCGTATCATCACTCGACAGTTAATCCCATCAGTGTTTGACATTTTTTTTTAAATTAAAAGAAACAGTAAAATTTAACTTTGATTCAATGATATTTGATTTTGAATTGCATTCAAAGTCAAAGTAATATTCTATTAAATCCATCAAAATTGCTGCGATTGAAAGTGAAATTCGATGATAAGCAGGATAAATTGTGCTTAACATTTGTAATCGATTAATTCAAATATACATAAATATATATTTGTGATAATGATTACAAAAATTGAATAATAATAACAATAATAATATGATTAATCATCGATAATAATGATGAATTGTTATCAGTGCAATAGACTAAAATATACCTATATACATAGCCCGAGAGTAAAATAATAGAAATAATAACAATAGTTCGGGAAAAGTGAATTTTCTTTAATAACAACAACGATATAATTTATGCTCAATAATAATATTGAATTATTATCAGTGCAATAAATTTAAATAGGAATATATATGTATAGCGAAAAACTAAAATAATAATAAAAATAATAAAAGTAACAGTCATCATAAAAATTTTCGAAAAGTGAATTCCCATCGTCATACAACGATGTAAAGATCTCAAAATTAATTCGATCGAGAATTATCGTGCCGCGAAATCAATAAACAAATTAATGAAATTCAAATGACGCCAATGAGTACGGAGACGACGTGCGAGACGCGAGTCAAGGAAGACGAGAGAATTCGTTCGAAGATGGATTATCACGATGATCGTCGTGACAACAGTGCGGAGTGGTCGAGTTCGAATCGTCGGGACGCGACGGATTACGCGTCGGATTCGAGCGACGGACCGATCGAAATCAACGCGGATGAGGCGGAAAATCGTCGAAGGATCGAAGGATCCGTCAGGACGAACGTCACGACGATGCCAACGACGCCATTTTCGATCGAAAATATTTTGGCGCGCGACGGAATGTCGCGAATCAGGGACGAAAATAATTGCACGAGGGAGGAAGAAACGTCGAGACGTTTATCGTCGTCTTCGTCGTCGTCGTCGTCGTCGTCGTCGTTGATTCGACCGACGGCCATCGCTGCGTCACCGAGTCACGGTCGTTCGCACCACGGTGATATGATGTCGTCGTATAATCAGCAATGTACACACTTTTTTTTTTAATTGTTTGATTCTAAATATATTTTGGCTTTTGGGAGGAATTTTTTTTATTCATTTACATTTTTTGTTTCTTGGTTTGGTTTTATTCGATATTTCGTCTGGTAATTAGTAGAAAATTATCATTTGCCAGATTACCAGATTATTATTATTATTATTATTATTATGAGTATCATGACAATTTTTTTTTTAATGATAACAGTTCGAAGTACGGAAGAGGCTGCTGTTTACGGAGCTAGTGCAAATACTCCGGCCATGTATTCCGGCGAAGATGCGGCGGTTATGCCAGGATCTAACGATCCTTCGGATCCATCGGGTTATTCGGCAGCTGCGGTATCCCTAGCATCGGCATCGTTGCTCTACGGTGCTGCCTGCTGGTTCCCTCAATCGAAACCCAATCAACTGTTTGGATTACACGGTTCGTATTGTGTTTCAAATTATGAAATATACCTTTGACACTTTTTCTGGAACCCATCGTGCGTTATTTCTCAATTCTGTGTTAATTATTAATTCCATTCTCCGGACATTTAATATCTCGTCATAAAAAACATTTTATTAATACGAGTTTTCTAAATTTCGCTCCCGTCTTGTCACGACTGTCCGAAAATTGCCCGCTGCCCAAACTAATCGTTACGGGGATGAGAAAATCGCCATTCGGGTCTACGCGGGAGGAAGAGGGGTTGCAAGCGGTCGGAGCGGTAGCTAAATGATAAATCATCGAGGCGGGAAACTGCGTCGGTGAGATTCTCCGGCGTGAGATCGTTAATAAATAATAAGACACACGTACGACCAGGTGGCGAATAGGTTGTTTCCATTTATCGGACAATGGAAGCTCGTGTTAGGGAGAAATGGCTGTGCGAGGCGAGAACTCGAATATTGGATATTACGTGAAACGTACTATAAACGTTTCTGTAACACGCGAACCTTGCATCAACCCCCCTCCTTCTTACACCCTTAAATATCTCGATTTCTCTGCATCCGAGCTGCTGCTGGGTTTCGCGTTAAACACCATAAATATAATAATGATAATAATAATAATAAAAATAATAATCATACTAATAATAATAATAATAATGATAATCTTAATAAAAATGTTTAGAACAATATCAATAGATAATTATCATAATAATAATATTTAGAACAATTCCAATATTTAATTATAATATTTCTAATTTTGTAATTTTTCATTTACATATTTGAATTTCTATAGATTTTCATTCTATACAATTATTATTCTAATAATTTCATATGTATATAGACTGTGCGTAATAACCTAAAATATAATATATCTCATATATACACTAGTCTCTTTAAAAAAAATTCTTTTTTAATTTTCTCCCGTACCATCTCAACTGTTGGTTCTCTCAAATTATGGTTTGGGTCGTAAAAAGCATGGATCCATAAGAGTACAACAGAAAATCCTGTGGGAACGTTCATAAGCTGACTAATAATAATAATTTATCGGTTAACGTAAACCAAAGATGCATTGGACTTTTTTTTCCTGTGCGTTAAAATGTCCGGTTCTGGCTACGAACAAATGGTAGCGGGGATACCAACGTCCGCGTTGTATTCGCGCGGCCATCGCGATTCGCGCGTTCGTCCGACGAAATCCGCCATGCTGTTAGAGCCCCATTTGTCAGCGTCGTCGGTCTAACCATCTTTCGTACAGGTGCTAAATGTCTCCGCACACTCGTAAATCTTTTTCATCTCGTCCTCCGAAGCTTCTCCCCGCCACGGTTCGCCGCGCGTACGACATTTTTCCATAATTTTCGAGGAATTTTCGACCCGAGAATTTTACGTTTCCGAGAATTTTTCTTAGTCCGCCGCCTTGCACTGATTTTCAATTTTTCATGGGTTCAGAGCTCGTCGTGCGAATGATTGATACGAAACATCGAACATCAACAAAAAAAACACGTGACTAATATTTTTATCATATTTTTTTCATTGAAGATTTTCCTTAATAAAAAATTTAATAATAATAATAATAATGATAATAATAATAATAATAAAAATTAATAATAATAATAATGGCGACAACATCAATAAGAACAACTAATAGTAATAAAACAATATAATGATTATTACGTTGAATTTTTTGAAATTTGTTCAGTTACGACAAAGCACTTGAAAATTCGAAGTTACGAGAAAGAATTCTTTGCAAAAATATATCCAGAATACGAGAATGAAAAAGAAAGAGAAAAGAGAGTGACTCGAAGAGCGGGGAGAGAGGAGGAAAGACGGTAGTCGAACGAGAAAAAACGGGGAAAAAGAAAGAAATTTTTTGAAAATGGCAACGCACTTGAAAATTCAACATTGTAATCGTTAATTAGCGCGGTAGCGAGCATGCGCAAACCGTCTGGGCGTCATAGTTTGTTCGGGGCGTTATCAAGCCTCACCAATGACACATTCATTTTACGAGTGTCTCGTGAAGTTGCCTTTTCGCTGCAGCTGTTCGTATACACAATATACATCTATATTTTTAACAACCCGACAATAACTCAGGCAAACAGTTTACGGTAATAAACCGCGTCGCACGGATTAGGATAGGCGCGCGTTCGAAGCGTCGATGACTCGAAAAGAAGCTCATTGCATTTTTTAACAAAACATTTTTTTATTTCTTTTCGTATAAAGACGAGCCATAATACGATAAATAATTATGAATAAATACACAATACGATAAATAATGATACACAATATAATACAATATATTGGATCATAACGATTAATTGGAACGGATTTAATAGGTTTACATAATTTACATATAATTTTATTGTATTAATTATATTATATTGTCGTATCGTATTGTTGGGTAGTTATTAGGGTGTATTTTGGAGAAAAAAAAAAGTTCGGCAGCTCTCAGATTCAAAGTACACTACCATCCCCAAGGTAACGAGGAAACCATGCACGTGTACGTGTATGCGTATGTTCGTGTGCGTATATAAATACATAACGTTAACGTTTTAATATATTTTCCGTGAAAACGAGGGATCGACGTGAATACCAAAGCTCTCTCGAACGTAGCCGGTTGTCTTGGTTGTCCAACGAATTAGCCGGAGCCTACTCAATGCACACATAAACAAACGGATGTCGCCGTGTTTGACCAAGACCTTAAGGATTTTTATGAGCCTCTTTCGGGCGTCCACCTCTGGGCTGTACGCGGAAAAACTACAATTTTCGCAAATTGTTCAAACAAAAATTCTCACACTTGAATCCACGAATAATAATAAATTCTCCTCCGAAAGTAAGAAATCTACATTTTCGATGAATTCGCGAAGAAACAAAAAAAACGTTCTTTCGAAAAAAAAAAACCGTGATTATACCGAGAACTCTTAAAAATATGTATTTTGCGTCGGTAAATATTTGAAAGAAAGAGAAAAAAATTGATTGTCGAAACAAGGTTTGGCCCTGTTGAATCGAACAATTATCGTAGTCGTTGAAAAAATTTACATGGTCAATGAGTTTGTGAAGACAGTGAATTATAATAATATCCCTGGAACGTTGATTATATATTTTTCCAGACAATAAATCGGTATACCTACCATATTCCAGTCGTGTATTTATGCATAAAAATAATAAATAAATAAATAAGCCATGGCGAACTATAAATTATGAATTATATTTTATATATAATAAATATAACAGCGAATATCAATCAATTTTTTTATTGAAACACAAAAATTAATTGACATATTTTCTCTCCAATTTTAACGTACTTTCATCTCACAAATACGCTGAAAAATAATGGATACATTTGTGTATGTCTTATTTAAGACAGAAAACAACAAACAACGATTATTATATTATTAAACTATGATATAGTTATTCTATTATAATAATCTTATATTGCACTGCATACCCGAATAAAATCATCAATCAACTCATCAAAGCTATCAAAACAATCGAATAAATAATACCCCGACTCAAAACAAAAATAAAATATAACACCGATCAAAAGCCCAAAAGTTTCAACATCCCCACACGCATCAATCCCAACACAACGATAAATCATCTCAATATCATAAAATCTTAACGTTCGATAATTGTCTCTTCCAGCCCCGAAGCCGAGCGGACGTAGATCGAGAAAGCCCGGAATCGATCGCAAACCTCGTCAGGCTTACAGCGCGAAGCAGCTCGAGCGTCTCGAAGCGGAATTCAAGATCGACAAGTACCTGAGCGTAAGCAAGCGAATGGAACTTTCGAAGACCCTCAATCTCACCGAGGTCCAGATAAAAACGTGGTTTCAAAATCGTCGAACAAAATGGAAGAAGCAATTAACGTCAAGACTGAAGATCGCACAGCGTCAAGGTCTCTTCGCCTCGCCGACGTATTTGAATCCCGGTCAATATCCGGTTTTGTTGCCGTATTACGCCGCAGCAGCGGCAGCCGTCGCAGCATCCGCTGCATCTCCCGGTTGCGTCACCGACGCGACTTCCGCCTTGGCCGATGAAAATCCGGAAACGACCTTCGCGACGTTTCTCGGTGGGACAACGAGGCACGTTTCCGATCCCGAAGGATCGTTATCGCCTCACGTTGGACAGATTCATCATTCTGTCACGTCTAATTCGCGGCACAGACCGATTTCTTTGGCGGGAATCAAATACGTCAACGATTACGAATAAAACCGGCGTTTGATCGGTGTTGATTGTCGTCGCGCGAACGATTCGCGATCTCCGAGGGTCTTGGCGTCCCCCTCGTGGCCCGAAGAAGAAGCTTTCCTGCAGGCAATCATCGGATTTGCCTTTGGATTGTTGAGAAACGAAAATATCGAGTCACGTGGTTTTATGACGATTTCTTCGGCTATGGATATTTTGTATCGTTGCAATTTAGGTCGAAAACGTGAGGCGTTAGGTTTAGAACGATCTCGATTATACATAGAAGATGGCATTGGCTCGATTGTTTATGAGAGAACACAGTCGTTGCCGTCGCATTTATCTTGAGTGCATGTTGCGGCTATACCGCGTGAATGCGGAAGGATTTTGATGAATCGACGATGGATTAGATGAGTCGTTACTTTGTATCAGCATCAGGAACGGCCATTGTCGTTTGATGAAAATGTATGGGGAATACTTTTTCGAAAGAATGACTATGATAAATTCTTTAGTGCGATGATTGGAATTTTCACATCCTTTGAATAGTTATAAATAATTTGTTTTATTATGGATTTAGATTAAATTATGTAGATTTAATAGAAATTATGATTTATGATCGTCTACTAATGAAAGTATTTTGAATGCGTTTTTATTGAACGAATGTGCGTTTCTGATCACCGCGCGATCTACGAAGAGTCGATAAATCGATTGTCAATAAAATCGTGTCGTGTTTTCGTTTAATGATTCGAACAATTATTCGCCCTCTCTCGAAGCTTTGTACAACGATCGATTACGTTCTGGGCATCACTGGAGGATAAAAAGAGCCATCGATCGACTGCAATTTTTTCTTTGTTTTATTATAAAATATTTTATTTAATTTTTTTACAAATTGTTTTGCTAAAATTCGGACGTCATCCACGCGAACTTGACTTCCCGGGGATGTGGAGGCTCATCACTGTTGCAACTGTGTGGAAGATAAAAAAAAAACAAAATACAGATTTATTGGATGTAAAAAATGTTTTTGCGAATATGCTGATATTTTTTTGATTATGAGGAGTCGAAAAATAGCGCCTATTAATTTTGTTGTGCAATAAATTTCCATTTCGAAAGCCTGAGAATTGATTGAAATAAATTAATTCGAAAAATTGTGCATGAAAAGAACTTGCAAATGCATATGTCTATACTTTGTCTACACTACCAAAGTTGCGGAAAAATAATACACAAAAACACGAGAATTTATGACGCAGCCTAATAATTTTGATTACGAGGTCGAAGCGCGGATGAATTTCCCCCGATCCAAGATTTATTGCGGTCCTTGGATCAAACGATAATCATAACTTTTGAAAACGTTATTGTTCGACCCAACGGTCTTTCAAACATCGTTTTACTTACGGAATAGCTGACCGGCTATGATAGCGATCAGGGATATGCAGTAATCGTCTATGAGATAACCGAAGAGAGTATTGCCAACGAGCGCACCGAATCGTCCGCAAACGATGCTCACTGATGCAGCAATGACACTGCAAGTCCACACAAAAAAAATATAATGCAATAATGCAATAAATAAATAAATAGATAAATAAATGAATAAATAAATAAATAAATAAATAAATAAATAAATGAATAAGTAAATAAATAAATAAATAAATAAATAAATAAATAAATAAATAAATAAATAAATAACGTACAAATATAGATAAATAAAAAGTACATACCGCAGTTCTGTCGGGAATAGATCTACCATGAGGCTGAGGATGGCGCTCAAGCAGACGGAAGAAAAGGCTTCGAATATGCACGAGAGAATGAGATTCTCCGTGGCTGACGTGACGAAGAAGAATCCAACGGTGACACTGGCAGCCGCCGCCGTAGAGAATACTGTGGAAATAAAAAAAAATAAACAACTGTGGTTTGCAAAGCACCTTCTAATGAAGTGAAATGAATTGGTAGAATCTGGGATGAGAAAGAATGCATGCCGAACGTTACATACAATTCTCCTACAATCCATTTTTACCCTAGACCGGAAGAACTCGAAGAGCCGAATAAGAATGGACCACAAAAAAATCTCGATCCAAAAAATATCAATACAAAGCACGAAAAAAGGAGGAGTTCACGTACTTAGGAAAAACTTGTATCCCAGCCTGTTGACGAGCAGCGGTAGAAGCACGCTAACCGGTAGACAAGCTACGCCGAGGATAATTGTTTGTATGAAAACGTCGGTTTCAACCGTACTTGGGCAATCGGGCATTCGGTCAGTCTCATGGGATATCTGAAAGAATATATTCAAATTATATAGATATATATCAACGTACAGACTCTTACTTTTATTCTCATCTCCATTTTTATTATACTCATTTTATTATTCTCATTTCTTATTTTATTCTGTATATATTATTGTTTTTCTTTACATATATTATTAAAGAGAAAGAAAGAGAGAGAGAAAGAGAGAAAGGGAGAGAGAGAGAGAGAGAGAGAGAGAGAGAGAGAGGGATGGAGAGAAATGGTATATCTAATTTAGATATATATAGGTATATTGAACTCATTGCCTTTAATCGAATTGGATTCGGATAAAAATTATATGTATAATCTCTCCCTCTCTCTCTCTCTCTCTCTCTCTCCCTCTGAATATATACACATATATATAATAATAATGACATCAGTATAATTAAAATCGATACACAAATATATATAACTCACTGTACTATTGAGCGACGAAACTTTGCAGACGCTGGATTCCTTGTCGGGCTGATTTTTCTCAAACGCCGCGAATCTTTGAAAAACTTCGGGGAACCACAGCATGAGGGCGTAGTAGGACGAGCAGATGCAATAAAACAGACCGCACGAGATGAAGGTGCTGCGTAGATAAGGCGGTTTCCACAATCTTATGGTTTGGGTCGCAATCGATCGCACGAGTTTCCAGAGCAATTGAAGCTTCGATATCTTCGGTGCGGCCGGAAGTACGGCTTGGGCTGTCTCAGCGTCGAGTACCTCGCTTTTGATGGCCGCTTTGGCTGCTGTCAGTTTTATTCGCAGCACGTCGTGACCGCTTTTCGTCAATTTGTCCTAAACGCAGACAAACGCACGGTTTTAAAGTTATTATGAGAATATATTCGCAGACGATTTTGTCAGGACGTCACCATTTTTTCGACCAGCTGGATTTTTCGTCTGGACTACAGATTCCGTAAATTCAAAATGGCGGGTGCAATATTTTGCCACTGACACCCATGAACAAGTTGGATTTGTATGAAAAAAAATTGCTTTAGCTAGTTGGATAATCGATCTTCTACGGTACGAATACTTTTCACATAAAAAAAATCATAGAAGTAAAGTAAAATCCAAAAAAAAAAATGGCTGCACCAGTCTTCGTGTAAAAAATTGTCTTCCGTCGATTTAATTCTTCCAAGCATATTATTGAGATCCTCTAATGAACGTGGATCGATTAATGATCGCGCACTCACGAGGTAATCGCTGAAGGAACCTCCGGTGTTCTGCGAGTGCATGGCTTCCAGTACTCGAGCGAGTTTTTCGTGTTTCTTCATCTCCGCCAGATGCTTCGGCGTCTCCGGGAAGAAGAGTAACCAGAGACCCAACATAATTGACGGAATGGCGCACACGACGATGAAGAGATTCCACGATCGGAATACGAAGTAATCCGTGACGTAGGCGAACTGCATGGGTATCAAACCCCACGCGATTACTGGAAAACATTTTTATAGAATTATTATTTTTTCCGTCGGTTCATACACAGGAATTGAATTCAAACATAAGATAAAAAAAATTAATAAAGTATGAAAGCAGTTATTTACAATGATGTAAATAGAAAAAAGTTATTCAGTAAATGAAATTTAAAAAAAATAATTCCAATAGAATAAAATAAAAAAAAAAGGATTAGATCATTATCATATCGATATAATTATTATTATATAATTATATATCGGTATGGAATTGATATGCTACATTATTTCATAGTACATTTATTTATTATAATAATAAATTATTTATTAATTATTATTATGATATTGTTCAAAATTATATATTTATCTATTTTCATAATATAAAAATATATAATTTTTTCATTTTCAGTGGCTTTGAAAAGTAATTGTAACAAAAAAATGAGTATCATACATGGCAGGATAATCAGACCCAACGTCCACGCCATTTCCATCCAGGAGAGAATGCTATCGCGCCACTCATCCGATTGGAATTCTCCGAGATACGTAAATACTATTACGCTCTGTCCGTTGATTCTGCAGATAAATTAATTCACGAACAATGATTAGATCGCATTATGCAACTTTGTTGCATACGACTGGGAATGAAACATTGATTAGCGTTGAGCCATTACGACGAAGTAAAAACATATTTACTGCTTTTCGAGTTTGACAATTATTCGGATTATTTAAATTTTATCGACTGGCTCGTTTTGGTAAATTTGGTAAACGATTTTTTATTTTTTACTTGTTGCTACGTTCATAATAATAAAGAAAAACGTTTACGGACATCTCATGTCAAGTACATACGTTCTTATCTTGTTCGTTTATGCGAAGCATGAATATTTCAAGCAAAGGTGACTTTTTTAACATACATTCGACATACATTTCATGTCTTTGCCTGTACGCATAGGACGTGCTTCGTACGTCCGCGTAAGTCGTAACCGGAAAGACGGGATGATGATGTGAAAATGCCGTATGGAATGCTATTTTTTCCGTATTCGTGCATCTACTTACGTCCATCCGCTGAAGAATTTGAGCAGCAGAAAGAGCCAGTGAATGGAAACGATCGAGGAAACAATTTCCACGAGAGCGTATGAAAAAAGCGCGAGCAACAGACCGACCCTTCGGCCCTGCACGTCGGCCAAACATCCCCAGAAGTACGAGCCGAGGACCATACCTTGGATCATAAGATTGCAATAAATGTTTTTTGTTCCTTCTTTTGACGGAAATTGGAAAATTGGAAGACTCGTATTGAGAGTAAGTAAAATATATTAATTAAAACAAATTAATATGCTATATACAAATTGTATACAAACGTATAAATATATTATGTATAAATATAACGACAAAGCTTATATAAATTATTCCTATACTGGAAAATTAAAGAACTATTGAATGGGAATTTGTAAAAAAAAATGTTCTAATAATTCTTACAAATTTATATGATTCTACAAGGACAATTATACATGTGTATATTTTGCGTGACTGTGAGTTTTAGAAATATGGTTGGAATTAGAGATATTTGAACAGTGATGTTCTCTTTTCTTCTTTTTTTCGTGCAACATTTGCGGGCGTTGCTAGCGCGAGAGATGAGATAAAAAAATGTGACGAAATTCAATTCCGTACCTCCGAAGAATGCTGGAATTAGGATTACGTCGCTTTGAAAGGGGGCACGGCAGACATTGTCATTATCACCTTAATTGCGTCATTTATTACCACTTCATATCACAAATTTTTATTCATTAAAAAAAATGATGGCCTTGACACCTTTTTCTATTCAACAACGATAAAAGGTGTTTCATCAAAAATTCATGCATCCAACACCAGTTGCGCGAGATTTTTTTTCTCACCGAATATTCTAGAATATCATATCTCACCGTTGATCAAATATTTTCTACTGGAAATGAGATTGAGCGGTTTTTTTTTATACATCATCGCAGTTGAATCAATGATTGTTAATATTTCGAGAAAAAGACGAAAATATTGCTTCGAATAGATTTTTCTTCGTGAATTGCAAAAACTGAACACTAATAATAATAAAAGAAAAATTAATAATAATAATAAAAATAATAATAATAATTCAACTAACCCAAAATAGTAATGGAACTGATTCGTCCTTTGTCAATGGTGCTGAGCTGAAGATCACAAGCAGCAGACGGAAGTATAAAACTCACGCTACTTATACCAAGACCGGTATTCATGTATATTAGTCCGCAGAGAATCGCCACTTTGATATTAAATTTTCCAAATCCTAGATTTGACGAAAAAGTCAAAGAAAATAAAATTAATAATCAAAAAACTTAAAAACATAATTATTTCGAGTGCTTAACTCGCCGATCCTTCGCCAAAAACCGTACGTACCCGTGTGTTTGACGGCATTTTCGACGTCGCACTCGTCTTTCGTTTGAACACAATCAGCGATGACGACTGATGACCAAAATGAATCAATAAAACGATAAATCAATAATTTAATAAATCAATAAAGCGATGACTCAATAAATTAATAAATCAATGAATCAACAGGTATTCCAAAAACGTACAGCACCATAAAATGTATCCCACAAAAATTTTCCCTCACTCACCCATTGTAAAGCGTGTCAATTGCAATCACAAGTCGCACCGTAATGCAATCCCCCACTTATTCGGTACGGAACGAAAAAAAAAAAAAGTTCAACCAAGTGCGGCTATTCCGAGTTCGGCCCCGCAAACGTTTGCCACAGTACTGCGAATGATTCGACGACACAAGCTGCCGATTCTTCAAAACCCAAACGATCCAGCTGTCTTTCTTTCTTCTCTTTTCTTTCGATCTCCCTCCAATCGTTCGATCCTGAGAAGAATCCGACAATTCAATTACAATTATTCGTGAAACCGGTTGCAAAGTTCGACACGTGGTGTTCGATAAACATTGTATCATTCCTTTTCGTTATTTTTTTTTTTTTTTGCATACCGACTTTGAGATTCGTCATGCACTCGAATACATCCGCAATGAGATCTATTATAAGCCGACGCTGGATTAATTGTCTTTATTGGCCCGATGGCCTCTCGAATCGTTCATCGATTGACTTTCGTACATTGCAAATTGCTTGGAATCATTCGTATGGAAATACATTTGTTGAACTAATAGTCAACGTTTCGATCTACCTTCTGTGCTACGTTTAGGTTGAAAATAAAATGAAGAAAAAAAATGGAAAGAGTTCATTTCTCAGGGACGAATCGTGATAACTATTAAGGGACCTCGTTGCCTTATCTGAGACAGCAGTCTCGCGGCAACGTCTCGAAACGTAGCACGATCGGATTGCGTGAGAAATTATTACGCCCGGTAGCCCCGGGATGCGCGGGTATCACGATTATTGTGTTTTCGGGGCGCGTGGCTCAAGAATTATGGCGATGGCTCGAATATTTGGGACTGTAATTTGTACAGCTTGTGCCAAAGCGATAATATTTGACATTGATATCGCGTCGGCTGCTACTGGGCTCGTGGAGGAGGAGGTTTTTTTCGTTTTTTTGATTCTTTTTCTCGTTGATTCGAATACGTTAATTTTTGGTTATTTTTCTTTTTTGGTTTTTCAATGTAATAATAATTGTTACTTGTTGCATAATATGGGTAAGCGGATTAGGGTGATAGTTTTTTTATCGGGTTCATTATTATTTTGTTTTTTTGTGAATCGGATTATTTATTGTTGCAATTAAATTTTTTGTTTTAAACATTTTTTATCAAACGTTTTATTGAGATATTTATAATTCAGTCGTCCGTTAATGAAAATATTTGAGAAAAAAAGTTTGAATATGTGACGAGGGGAAGGAGGGGGGAGAGACATGCGGGCACGTGTGTGCGCGTTTTTTTTTTAGATGTTGAAAAATCAAACTCTTCTTATCTCGAGAATTACGCTCGAACGATGATATTTAAATTTAGCGAGCCGGTAAAGCACAAACGTGGATTTTTCCGCTACCGTACCACCGCATGATTGCTGCATGCATTATAAAAATTGCATGAGAATAATTATCGCTGTAGCTGCGGCGAATTTTTGGCGTTGAAGATGATCAGTTTATAAAATATAATTCTAGTTTAGAGAATCATCAGTATAACATTTTTTCGATTATTTTATATACATTGAAAATAATATTATTAGTATAAAACTAAAATGAATTTTCTCAAAGTCAAATTTTGAACTATTCATTCTACTTACTTTTTTTCTTATCTAAATTTGATTTTTCAATAAATCGTCGTCAGTGTAGAAATATCCACGAGCTTGATTCGATGCTTCTTCTAATTTTTTCCTAATATAATAATGAGTAAAAAAAATTTCGTTGTATGTTTTTTATATCAATCTTTAAAAATCGAGATTTTCGTAAATCGACGACACTCGCGGAAATTCAATATTTTTGTTAATTTGTATTGTTCCGTAAATGCACTTTAAAGTTCACGTTGTATCGATTTTTGTCTTTCCTACGTTGCTAGTTTTTTTTTCTTAATAAAATGTCGCTATAAATACGATTATCGTAGAAAATCAATAATGAATCTAAACAATTTAATTAATTCGATGGAATAAAATAATCGTTACTTTTGTAAGTGACTGTAGTGTCGGATACAATGTCGAATATTCGAGATCGAGAATAAATCTGATTATTCACAGTGATTCTATGATTCCACGTCTATGAATTAATTTCGCTATTCGTCAGTCGATTTTCAAGATAAGAAAAATGGAAGAAACTTTATTCTAGCCCACGAGCTTTCGTTCGCGAATGTAAATTAACGAACTCGATGCCACGAAATGTAAAATAAATAAGAGTGTCTGTCGCGACGGTTCGATGAGGACTGATCGTTGTAATTTGTTGTGGCCACGGGATTTCGAGAAAATTTCGAACGCGATCTTGCCCCGTGGGCCCAAACGACTAAACGACCAAGACAGGCGACCAAACACTGCCGCGACTGATAACCATGGACCTCCTATTTATACCGTAAAAATAGCTGATTACAGCACAAATTTCTTCGCGTTGCCAGGTAGCTTAATATTAATTTCAACATCGAGAATAACTAAACAAAAAGAAAGTGGCGGATAACTAAACAAAATGACTGAAAATACGTTTTTAATTTTCCTCCCCATTTTGTATTAAGGTAGCTCAATATTAATTTAAACATCGAGATAATAAACTAATCAACGAGAATAAGAAAGATAAAAATTGAAAAATGTCAAACGTGGTAAATGGTTTTTTTTTTTAAATTTATTTAATTTAATTATTCAATCTTTCGAATTCTTTCGAATCCCTTTGAAATCTCGATTCACGTTGAAAAATTGAGATACACAATCGCTCGATCGAATCTGTGATGTTTAATATTTGCGAATTTGATTCCCTTTTTCTGTACACCAAATTTCTGTATCGAAAAATTAATGATCGAGATCGAGAAAAAAAAGATTTCGAAATATCGGGGAGAATTTATAGTCGAAGAAGTTTCCTTGAATTTTTTTTTTTTTAAATTCTCAAATATTCTAATGAGCGCGAGAGAAATAACCAGCTGTTATCACGGATAACGACAAACGGGGAAATTCGAAAGACGAAGATAAGCGAGACGTTGTATATCGTGTCACGCGTCGAGCGTCAGACTGTTACAGAAAAATCGAGCCTATCGAATCATTTATTTTTTCAAAAAGTTCTTTCGACCATTTCGTGAAATACCATTTTCGGAAATTAAATAAATAAATAAATAAAAGTATTTTAAAAATGAATAAAAATTGTTGCAAATTTGTTTGTGATATTTGTGACATTTAAAAAAATTAATTTTGTATTTTTTTCGACATGTTTTGACAGAGATTGACGACACAGTGACAGCACGATGGGTGCGGATCGAAATTTCGAATATCCAATGTTCCAAGGGGTCGATAAATCGAATTAAAATGCTCCGTGAATGAATGTTCCGAAAGATGGCAGCGATTCGGAGGCAAACAGATAGATTTGGACAATAGTTTTACTTCGACTCGGCGTAGGGCGGCTTATTCCATTCGGATGGCCGATTGGTGCCTGTGAAAGTTTTGACCCGCCAATGGTTTGGTTTTCGGGATTTTGATCTTCCGGAACCATTGACGGTCGGAGACGTGGCGATTTGAATAATTTTTTTTCAAAGTATTTTTATTCGATTCAATGATCTGCCGGATAATTGATTATTCCGGACTTTGATTCGCACCCAGCACGTTGTCGACACGGTGGGACCACGTGAGCTTGCACGTGTGCGCTCTTCTGCCAACACAAGTTTTTCCATCGCCGAAAAAACGGAAAGATTCTAAGACAGTAATAATTTCTTTGGATTTAAACGTAATCATGGAGATCCATTTTTTTTTCAATACTCAAGGATAATTTGTTAATATTGCTATCTATCGTATCATTGTATCTAAAAACTAAAGCTCGTGTGAATGAATTTTCTTCTAGATGCTAAAAAAATATCCCAGTCATCAATAATTCAATTAAATTATAAATAACTAATCGACAATCAGAATCGATCATCTATAATATTTAATTATTAATGATAGTGATGTATTGGTAACCGTTTAAATTTTTTAATGTACAATCGTAAAGTTTCTCAATGTCTTCCGAGGTTATCCGAATCTTTTGGAATTTTCTTCGAAAATTCCGTCGGCGTTTGTTTAATCATTGAGGTAGACTAGATTTTCTCAAGATCACGAAAGATTTCGTCCAATGTCACTTAGAAGAATTTCGTTCGCCACTAGGTGCGCTGGCAGTTTCTCGCCTCATAGTTTATTCCACGTACACTTTGTTTGATCAGCTCTATCGAAATTACACGCAATGCTATTCAAGGATCTCGTAGTCGAACTCAAGACGCAAAAAAAAAAAAAAAAATGGATCCCAAGGTTATTCTCAAAATATCCACAAGAATGGTAAATTCGGAATTGGTTGGAATGTTCGGAATTATTCCGCGTTGGTTTCCTCCGTAAAATAATTATTAAAATGTTTGCATCGAACACTATAGTAGAATATATTTAATAAATATAGGATATAAGAAAATAAATAACAAAGCTCTGGGTTGTCATATTAAAAATGAGATAAATAATCAAATAAATAAATAAAGAATTATGAGGTACTAACATTTGCGATTTCCTTGTTGAGACGAATTTTTCCTCGACGTTGACTCGACCACTGGTAGCTGATGACTGACGAGAAAAAGCCAAAACTATCTTTACACTCAATTTTTGAAGCAGAGAGAGAGAGAAAGAGAGAGAGATAATATATATGGAGAACGAAAAAGAATGAAGCAGGTACTTTGGAGATTTCACTGCGCGAATCCTCATTGGTCGGTTCGAAGGTTCACCCTCTTCGCAGGTAGATCACATTCCGAGAATCTTCGGGTCTAAGGGCTCTTCGAGTACTTGCTTGAAGTAACCCCAACACGCTCATAATACGACAATGAAACGATTTGTCACCGGAGACCGATTTCTCAGGCACTGTCGGGGCTAAAAACGTCTGGTCGTCGATCTTCGGCTTGCAAAATGTTCTCATTCACAACTGAATTGTCGAATAGTTCGGACATCAGACGTCCGACGATCGACAATTGTCTGTATAGACTGGTTTCATAATATTTTCTTTAAATTTACGTATCTTCGAGTTTATAGCGTGGCTTTATATGGGTGGTTTGTGGTTAAATGCATGTTCACTTAAATCCTCATCGATGTTTTCATTAATTAATTAATTAATTAATTAATTAATTTATTGATTCATTGATTTATGCATTCCACAAGCGCTTATGATAAATTGCGTCGCAGTTGACGAGCAACTGCAATACGAAGTACTCCACGCCGCCGGCTTTGCAATCTAGACCTGCAAGAATTTCAACGCAGTCACGTACTGACGATTTGGATAATGCATTTTTTTCTTTCTCATTTTTCCAGACGCGTCGAACCACATCGAAATGAGTATTCGACGTAATCATGATTGGAAAATCAATTTCAATAATAATAAATTCCTTGACGACGATGAGGTAATGGAGGTTCGAAAATTCGATCAGTTTCATAGTTTTTTATTCGAAATAATTTTTTCTTTTATCGAATCTCGTACGTATTAAGATAAGTTATTTTGAGAAAATCCGAGATAGCTGATTTTATTCAATTGTTTTGACACAAGCTAGCTTAATAAATACACATATTCTATTCTTGATAAACAATTCCGTTAAATTAAAACAATTAAATAAACTTTCAATGATCCATACGATATTCATGACTATTAAATTCGCACTTTAAATCATAATTCATAATCCAACAACGATAATCATCGGCGCTGATATATAGTAAAAAAATTTTATAGTATTCAAATAAATACACGTTATTGTACAAAAACAATCTTCGACTTCTATCGAATCGGCGGAACGATCGAAACGCACGTTATCGATTTATTTTTACATCTTTCTTCGTCGAAAATTCCACGGAAACAGTTTTTTTTGTCAATTTCATCGTCGTCGACAATTCGTCTATCTTCGACTATTTGCTGTAGCACGTCCAAAGCTTTTCAAAGCTCGTCCGATCACGTTGATTCTCTCATGCGACAGATTTTTCTTCTGGATTCGGCGACGTGTGCGATTTCGATTTTCCAGGAATCAAAAATCCAAGAATTGTTCCCACTGTGTACAAATAATAATAATATAATTATTATAACAACAATAATAATACGATAATTTATCACGCATGAAACAGTAAATTAGAATCAATTGAATAAGGTAGTGATCCAATTTTCCAAAATTGTTTCTATTTTTTATCATCAGCTTGGCTCTACAACTTTAGATACATTTTAATGAGAAACATTTCTATAATTAAATTCACAAATTATAATCGTCGATGGAAGATTAGTTGGACGACGTTGAGACATTATCGGAGTTGTTGGACCACAAATAGCGTTTCCATAATAATGATTATAAATAAATCAATCCGTGAATCGATAGATTGATATATAGAATGAATAAATGGCCCAAATAAATGAATCAATAAATAATTCGATAAAACGATATGAACGACAGTCAGATATTTGTAGCTAGTGTTAATCAACTTACGGATAAGTTGAGCAGCTATAATGGAGATCAGCGTTACGCAATAATTGTCAATGAGATAACCAACGAGAGTGTTTCCGGTCAGCGCGCCGAGCCTGCCGAAAAATATGCTGAGTGCTGCTGCCATGACTCTAGAAATTTCAACAACGGATTAAAATTAATTTGCATCACTTGCACGATATTTCATTTGTGGATTGAAATATTTCTGTGAAGCGTTGTAATAATCGGAAAATAAATACATGAATGATAAGAAATAAAAAAAAAGCTTACCTCAAATCCGTTGGAAAGAGATCGACGATGAGACAGAGAATTATGCTGAGAGATATCGACGAAAAAGCTTCGAACATGCAGGAAAGTATGAGATTCTGGGCAGCCGATTTTACGAAGAACAAACCTATCGTCACGCTCGATGCGGCTGTGCACGCTAATACTGCGAAGAAAATATACGATTAATCGATTATTCCTCGTGAATTTATTTTTATATCTCTATTTAATAATTTTATCGACATTGACGATGAATTTCATTGATTTTATTGATGGTGATATTCCTCGAAAACAAAAAACAAATATTCAAATTATGATTTAGGATCATACAATTTTTCTTCTCCTAATTTCATTGAGTATAAAATTATTTAGTCTTGATTTCTATCAGTAAGTTAATTATTTGGTCCATAAAAAATTAGGAGGACGTAAGTTAATAATTCGTGAATTTTTTTTCTTCTCTATTTCTCACTGACTATTTTGTGATAGAGATGATACAAGACGAACGTCGTAAAATGGTCGTTAGATCGAACGTTTGCGTACCCAAAAAATATTTATAACCGATGGTGTCGATGAACATCGGGAGAATTATGCTGACTGGCAAGCAAGCCACGCCGAGGATTATCGTCTGAACATAAACTTCGCTGTGAACTTCGTTCGGACATTCGGGCGCCCAATACTCAGAGTCGATCAACATCTTAAAATAAAAAAAATCATTATAACATAAATCATTAGCCTAGAATCTCTGGAATTGTGAACAGAAAAAATGAAAGAATAATAAGTGATAAATAATAAATAATTTAGAGGACCATATAAATTTAACTAACCGTATGGTTGATGGTCGAGACTTTGCACACGCTCGTCGTTTCGTTGGGTTGATTTCTCTCGAAAGCCCCGAATCTGTTGAACACTTCCGGAAACCACAGCACGAGCCCGAAGTACGAAGACCCGATGAAATAATAAAGACCGCTGATGATCAACGTTCGATTGAGATACGGCGGTTTCCACAGTCTCATGGTCTGACAGATCAAAGCTTTCAAGATTTCCCAAACGTAATTGTTATTCGTTCCTTCGATCTTTTCCATAACTTTTTCGTTGATCGTGCTTCTTCTTTGGAGATATTGGCCATCGATCATCGTTCTCGCTGTCGTCAATCGCGATCGCAAACGATCGTAACCTTTTTTGCCCAAATTGTCCTGCCAAAAAAAAATGTTCATCGGTATTAAAACGCAATTAGCGAAGTATGTACCGATAATTATAATTATTCTGTCTATATACGACAGGTTTGCGCAATTATTTTGAGGCTCGGATGGCGCGAAATGTCCCATATGTAATTAACAACTATTATTTTTCATTACTCACGAGGTATTCGTCGAAACAGCCTCCGGTATTTTCGAAATATATGGTTTCGAGTACCAACGATAATTCGTAATCCTGTTTCGATTCGGCTAGGTGCTTCGGCGTTTCCGGAAACCACAGAAGCCACGTGCCAATGACCACCGAGGGAACGGCACAAGCGACGATGAACAGATTCCACGATCGTAGTACCACATAATCCGTGACCCAGTGGAATTCGATGGGTATGACAGCCCAACCAACGACTAGATCCGAAATAAATCAAATCAAAATATATCGCATAATTTCATCTTAGTTAAAAAATTCTAAAAAAAATATACGGGTGTGATAAAACATATGTACGAAATGATTAAGGCGATGTGTCGGGTCGTAGAATTGAGCGCGAGTGCGACGGAGATAGTTTAGCCGACGACTGGAGCCGCCATAAATTAAATGGAGTCGTATTGGATAATTTTATCGTGGCTTGAAATATTTAAATTGAAATAATAATAACAATCAATTGAATAAAATGATATTATAATATTGTATATATTATGATCTTTTTTATTATATTACAATATTCTATCATTATTGTATTAAAAAAAATAATAACAATAATTAATACGATCTGTGTTGGGCTCGTGTAATTAATTAAGGGTTTGATAGAAATAGGTCCAGAAGAGAAAACCAGATGTGAAATTATTTCTCAATGAATAAAGACTTAGACATTTTTTTAATTACAAAAAAACTTTAAAATTTTGATTTTTCAATTTGAATTTAATTTTAATACGATGGGAAAAGAAGGTGACATTTTTTTACTTACGCGGCAGAACGATCAGACCAACCGTCCATGCCATTTCCATCCACGAAAGAATTCTGTCACGGAATTGATTGGATTGAAATTCGCCGAGATACGTGAAGACGAGAGCGGTCTGGCCACTGATTCTATAAATAATTCATCGTTGAAGAATGATTTATGGTCGATATTCTCGATTTATCAATTTAAACGTTAAAAAACTTTTTCATTAATTAATTAATCGATCAATTTAAAAAAAAATGTACATACGCCCAACCACTCAAAAATTTAAGGAGTAAGAAGAGCCAGTAATAGGACGATACAAGCGCCGATAAGGTTTCGATAACGGCGTACGAGAAGAGAGCCGACAGGAGTGTCAACCTTCGACCTTGAATCTCGGCGAAACAACCCCAAAAGTACGCACCTGCGGCCATACCTTTTTACAAAACAAAAAAATGAATCAATAAAAAATTGAAGTACCTACAAAAATTGATTATAAAATTAGTGAAGTACGATTCCTTAGCCGTTGATTCGGCATTCGTCGATCGACGGATGTTTGCTCGTTTGTGTTGCGAACATGTGAAAAGTGCGTCATCGGCTTGCCGGTAAATCGGGTTTTGAGGAAAACCTGACTTTGTTTTTTTTCTCTCAAACGAATTTATTAACGTTGGAAATGAAGTATGTTAATGACGATCAGGTGTTTGTCATTGCCGCGCGATCGTCGATTCGTGATGGAATAATTTTGAAATATTCGCAATCTTATTTGACTATTATTCACGCGTGTGTGAATT
The DNA here is from genome assembly GCA_963971145.1 of Sussaba pulchella. Lineage (NCBI taxonomy): Eukaryota > Metazoa > Arthropoda > Insecta > Hymenoptera > Ichneumonidae > Sussaba > Sussaba pulchella. Next base: position 9,903,498 of record OZ020174.1, on the reverse strand, counting down.
TTATATCGCTGAAATTACGTAAATTGCGGCGTTGCCAAGTCTTATTTTTTTTTTTAATTATTCACCGACACGGACGATAACACGTTGCCCGGTTAATGTCGTTTATACTAACTTGAGAAATCGAATTATATTGGAAAAATAAGTTTCTGCAAGTGATGGAAAATATTGAAACTATTTTTTAATCTTGTCGATTTTTATTCTTTTTTTTTCGTAAAAATAAGAATTTTGGCAAGGAAAGAATTTGAACTTACCTAGGATTGGGGTTGCGGTGATTCGTCCTTTGTCGAGTGTGCTGAGCTGTAGATCACAAGCGGCAGACGGAAGTATAAAACTAACCGCACTTATTCCAAAACCGGTATTCAAGTAGATAAGTCCGCATAGTATTGCAATTTTGATATTGAATTTTCCAAATCCTGAATTTGAAAAAAAACCGAGGGGCTCGGATTATTGTAATCTTTTTGAGGATGGAACGAAAAGTTAATGGTGATTTGAAAAAATCAGTCGTACCGGCTTCGCTGATTGCATTTTCGACGTCGATCTCATCGTTCGTCCTTATATCGTCCGTAACGAATCCTGTCGCAATATCATAGAAATATGCAAAATATGTTTTTAAACATTTTTTCTAAATTTTAATATCCAAAATTTTTTATTATAAGAGGAATGGAAAGAATGGTTTTTTTGTTTCTCTGACTCACCCATTTTTGGTCCTGTCGGTACAAATTGCAATCAAAGATTTATGATTCCATAATAAATGAAAATTTTCGATAAACGTTGAAAATTTTTCAAATCTTCATCAACGCTCAATGAGATTAACCGCACGTACGTTTCTGAGGCTGTCGAAACAAAAAGCAGGATCCTTTGAGAATAAATATTTAATTGCAGGGATTCGAGCAAAATTTTCAATAACCAAAAAAAAAATTGAACTATTTAAATTATTTTCCTTCTTATCTTTTTTTTTTATAATACAACAGTTGCAAAATCACAAATCCACATATAACAATTATAATTGAGAAAAAAAAATCGCCCCTGATAAAAATTATTGAGCTGCAGAAATTTGAGCAAAAATTCAAAAACCCAAAAGAAAAATTAATTTACAGATTATTATTAAAAATATCTAAAATCCCATCTTTTTCACAATAAATAATATAATCCCAATATTTCAAAAAATACCTTTCAAAAATATTTCCAATCAATCAAAAACGCTGAACCAACGGAAGCCGAATAAAATCGCTAAATCCCCAAAAAACCCGACGATTTCTTCGCGCCCACCTCGACCGCGTTTTTCAAAATCAAAGTCCAAACTCCCAAAGTAGCGAAATAAATAGAACTTTCATCAACAATCACAATTGACGCGCTTGTGGCTACGAAGCTACGGTTGTGACTGAAGTAACGGATCGGAGACCGCGTTTTATCCACGAAAAAAGAAAAAAAAAAGAAACGAGAAATAAAAATTCCGTAGGCCCCCCCATGGAGGGTGAAAACGGGAATTCACGTGCACCGCAGATGATCGTATAAGTCGTTCAGGTGAACGCGGCTAATTCCAATTTGAATAAGTCTTATCGCCGAAGATGTACGCGCGTGGCTAGAAGAACTTGTGAATACCTGTTGCGCATTTTTCTGATGTAATCGTGTAAATTATTTTGTATGGCGCCAATGAGGCCAGGAGAGGGGGGAAAAGTCAACGAAATTGTTACCGAAAATAATCCACGGAATAGTCGACCGTCTGCGTTGGGGGCCGTGAGAATAGTTTGATTACAGCGACTGTCCTCGGTTCCTCGCGGTTGAATTAGGCTGATGTAATCCGTTCGGTTTCTCGAAACTTTGGAACATTTTTAGATCGTAATGCGTCGTTTGGGAGAAAAACCGAGACGTGGAAAAATCCGCGGAATCGTCGAGAGCGAAATGTTTGAGAATAGCTCGACATTGGATCGATGATGTTGGGAATGATTGATTGATGAAGTCGATTATTTTTCTGCGAGTAATCGTAAATTGTTCGAAGATTTTTTGTGGAGTTAAATTTTTTTTGAAGAATTTTCGAATGATTTGAGATCGTTGATGGATTTGATAGGTCAATCCTTTTTGATAATGGAGGAGAATTAAGTTCTGGAGAAATTCTGTATTTAATAAAAAATTAATTGATTATCTTTATGATAATGTCTATTGAAAATTTGAATATTCGTCTTCCAATCCAGATGTCAGAACAGAATTATACGAATATTGCTACTGAATATGAATAGCAAGATAAAAAACTTTTTATGTATTTTGAGTTCTTGCGGCCTCGACAATGAATGCTTTAAATTATCGATTAATCGGTTAAATACAAAATGAAAGGGTTTAAAGCCTCTTGAATAGTTATCACGTGTTGTTCTTTCATTTCCGTAACATTTTTCAAATGACTGTGGAGTTCTCTCGATAAACCGTCGAGGGGATGGGAAATTTAGATGATGCAATAATTAAACAATTGAAACAAGATAAATAACTTCATAAATTGCTGTATTACCCAATGATATGTATTCTGACATTGGTTCTGTTGTTCTCGTATGCGTGCTATTCACAATAGATTCACAAAATTATCGTCGAATTAAAAAAAAATTAATTACAACGGATTAACAATTAATTATCAACTAATTATATTTTTTTACAATTAATTTTTCAATCGTCGACCTACGTAACAATTCCGATCTAAAAATAGTATAGCAAGGTAATACTCGTGCAAAGTCTACGTAGAGAGAAAGAAACAGACGGACAGACAGACAGACAAATAGAAGATTTCCGAGCACATGAATAAACGTTAACTTACGTTACAATAATTACAATAGAATAAAATTTAATCAACGATAAATATCAGACACGCTTGTCCATAACTCGTAGAAAATTATAGTCATAGCGAATAAATACATATTTACATTACAAGCACTAACTTGTCGCATCGATCGATCCGTAAGTCTATCATAAAATTTAAATCAATAAATTATATAAATAAATTATCTATCATTTTTCCAAAAATTATTTTTTCGATTGATTGATTGATTTTCGAGGCCTTCTTTTTTTTCGTTCGCAGGTACACTTGAGATCTACAAATTAGTCTGGCACGTACAACGATAGTCTTTGTACGAACATAAGCGAGACAATATTCAACTGCTTCTATTGGTTTTATCATTGTTATAATTATCATCATCGTTATAATTATTATTATAGTTAGTCCAGAGTTTCCTTTCCTGTTTTTGGCAGGAAGAACGAAAGGAATCCACAAGCTGAAAGAAAAAAAATACAATTTTTTGTTATCGTAACAATTAAGCATGATTCGTAATTTTTAATTACTGTATCTAACATTTGACTCAATTTGTGACAAAAAAAACGTAATAAAAAATGGTCAATCATCAATTAATTGCATCGTACGAACCGCCCCCCCACTCTCAACGAGTTTGGTTAAAAAATCAACGAACGAATTTCAAAAACGTTCAAATAAAAAATGCATAACAATATTTGGCGGATTAAAAATTAACAAAAATACGATCGATTCGACTTCGATCCGACTGTATCGAAGTTTCTCGCGCTTCAACAGTCGCGACATTAAAAAAAAAAATCGAACAAAAGATTGGCGTCACGTCTCAACGTATTTTCGGCTATCAAAAGCAGTTGAGTAAATTTGTTCAAAGCCGTTCGAAATGAATTAGCATACGTTCGAAAGAAGATCGAAAGAGAGAAATCGAAATTCCCGAACGATTATATTATTATTATGGATTATCGTTGTCACAAGATCGAAATGGAAAATCTTACCGAATAGAAAAGCAGCGAACAAGATAACCGGAACGGCGCATGCGAGGTCGATGAGGTAGCCGAAGACGAGATTGCCAACGAGAGCGCCGAGTCGTCCCATCGTGAGCGATAGCGCCGCAGCCATGACTCTGTCCAACGATAAGAATATTATGCGTCAGTGTCACGTTTGTTTCTCGTTTGTTTATTTTTTTTTTTTTTTTCGTTTTTTTTCCAAAGGTCTTTGACGAAATTGCGCATCGGAGCGTTATTTTTTTGTTTCTTTTGACGGAAATTTTGAGGATGATTTACCGTAAATTTGTGGGAAACATGTCGACGATAACGCAATAAACGAGGGAGATACCGAGAGACGTGAGGGCCTCGAAGATGCACGATAAGACGAGGTTTTGCGTTGCATTGACGACGTAGTAGAAACCGACCGTCACACCACCGGCAATCACGAGGGAGACAACTGCGAAGTTATGGAAAAATTTGATTGATTATTTTGATTGGATGACATGCCATTATTGTGATTAATTGATATGCCATTGTTATTATCGTACGACATTATGATACATCATTATATGTCATATATGCTATGGGATAATTGTATTTTATAATTAATTACGAATGTTTTAGAATTAATTAAACAAGAATTTCGTCGAATATGTGAGATTTCAATTCAAGAAAACCACGTGGATTTTTTTTAATTGAATTTAAAAAATACAATTTAAAATTCTTTCCAGCAATAAAAATAAAATTTTAATATATTTTTTTATATATTCCCAGCCAAATTAAATAATTGAAGGTACAATTTCGCGTTTACCAGAAAAATTTGCCAATAAATTGCAGGATTTTAAAAATTCGTCGGAACATTTTTTCGTTAAGGTAGACATTTTTTTTGGCGAATGTGAATTGACTTACTGAGAAAGACTTTGGCACCGACTTTGTGAATGAAAATAGGAAGAATGATCGAGCCGGGGATGCAAGCCAGGCCGATGTAAACCGTGTGAAGATAGACCGAAGGTGCTATGACGGCGGAGCAGGCGACGTTCGATAGGTCCGAAATATTCGTCGTATCGTTCGTTATCGCCGAAACAATGCAAACCGATGTACTTTCGCCGGGATGAGTCTCCTCAAATTCCTCGAATCTGTTAAAAACAAACGAGAAAATAAAGTTCAACGATTCGTTATCCGTATTATTAGTAATAATCACAATAATTACTATACTCGGGATTTTGTTCAAAAGGTCAATGATAAATTGAATTATTATAGTTTCAATTCAAACAGATTTATTGAAAAGCTTGAAAATCGACAACGAATCTAATTGAATAAGTAATTGAATAAATAAAGGGGTGAATAAATCAATAGGTTAATAAATATATGAATCAATGTAGATTCTAACCTGGTGAACAGTTCGGGAAACCAAACCATGAGAGTGTAGTAACTGCTCGTTAGACCGAATTGTATTGCGCAAGCTAGAAGTGTATTGCGCAGGTAAGGCGGCCTGCATAGCGCTCTCGTTAAATCCCAAACTTCGGTACACAAAACCTTGAGATCTTTTCTCTTGTGCAGCTTTAGGGTTCTTGTGCTTTTGTCTTTCGGATTTGGTTTTTCCTGGAGCGACTTTATCTATGATAAATAATCAATCGTTATAACTGTGCCGATAATAATTAATAGTAATAAGAATAATTAATAATTTCAATTAATAATACTAATAATAATCCATAATATCAATTAATAATACTAAAAATAATAAATAATATCAATTAATAATACTAATAATTATTATTATTTCGATAACGACAATATTAATAATAATAATAATTTATAAGCAACTGATAATTGTTTTAAGATCATCAGTTATGATTATTTTTAATTTATTTTCACAAATATCGTCGTTATCGTTTTTATCAATGAAATGAAAAATTGTATATCAATCAAAAGTCGCGAATGATATTTATTTGCGATTAGAAATTTTTTCAACCACATCTGACGGCATAAAAATTCGTGGCTATATATTTTATTTGTGTAAGACGTACCGGATATGTTTCCGGATCCTTGCCGGTGTTCTGGGCGTAAATCCATTTAAAGACCTCGAGGGCTTTGTCGGTCTCGCCGCACTCGAGAAGAAATTTCGGGCTCTCGGGAAACGCGAAAAGCCAAAGCGCGAGCATCAGCGACGGTAGAGCGCAGAGAGCGACGAAGAGATTCCACGATTTGAAGTAAAACGACTCGGACTGATAAATGAAGTCCAGGGGAACGATGAGCCAGGCGATAACTGTTTGTTCGAAACAATGAACAATTGTATTTTGAATGTGCGATGATATTTCTTTTTTTACCGAATCAGGGAATAGAACGTAAATATATATATCAAGGAGCCTTGCAAGAAAATTAAGTCTGTATATACATTGCAGAAACTGAGTAGTAGAAATTTCGAGAGCCACCCCTTAAAATTCATTAAAAAATGAATGAAAAATAAAAAATCCAATGCGGCGGTTCTTCCACTCAAAATAGGATGCTCGACTTTTTTCAGCATTTTTTTTCTATCTCAACTAATTATTTAAGGGGTTGCTGGTTGAAAATGAAATTTTTTAAAAACACTCTTGTATGTATGTATATAAGAATAAATCTTGGGAACGTTTGGGGCGCATCGTGTATTTATGTAGGGGATACTCACGTGGCAATACGATGACTCCGATAGTCCAAAACATTTCCATCCAGCACAGAATCTTCTCGCGATACTTGGTTGGTTGGAATTCACCGAGATAAGGAAAACATATGCCCATCGCGCCGGTAACACTTAGCGCGGGCCGACGAAAAAAAAAAAAGAAAAAAGAAACAAACAAACAAACAAACGAAAACATATTTTTGTTAATATAAATATTTTTTGTTTAATCGTTCGCTGCATTTTATGGTGTAATGAATTTTTAAAAAACATAATTCATCGATCAACCAAAAAAAGGATGTTTGAATAACTCATAAGAAGTTTCGTGGATTTGTGAAAATTCCAGTAGAAAAATATAATTCCAATTTTATTTTGAGATTTTTGGAGCGAAATTGGGAAAAATAAATTATCTCCCCGCGAAATATTGCAATCCTTTTTTTATTTATTATCTATTCAAAATAGAAATTTAGGAAAGTATGAAAAGTGGAAAATTGAAAGAAATTCTTCAGAGCCGAACTAATATTGATGGCCATTAAGGACGTAACGATCATAATTGATGTTCCCGAAATATATTGATAACTTACGCGAAACCATTGAAGAATCGGAATATCAAAAATACCCAAAAGTACTGCACGAAGGAGGAAGCAATGCCAACAAGACCGTCCATCAGGAGGGTGGCTATGAGAACGACTTTACGACCCTTCGTGTCAGCCAGGCAACCCCAGATGTAAGATCCGATGACCATTCCTGAAAATCTCCATCGATTAGCATATTTACTCTGCACGTCACAACTTCATTAAAATCTGCAGTCGACATTTGTCGATCAATACAGTAATCACTGAATCACGAAATTATAATATATCAATAGTTAATTCATATATCATACACTGTATATAATTAATACCGTTGCATTAACAATCCTATTGATATAAATTTTGAGTAATTTAATATTGATACTGATAATATTGATATCAATATTATCTTCCTCGCGTTAATTCGAGTAAGGTTTCAGAACGCAATTCTGTTAGTCAGTCAAAACAATTATTTTTGACAGATATAGGTGATGTGTGAAATATTATTGTCTTATCGATCGAGGATTAAAATCTTATCAATAGTTTCTAATTGATCAAAATACAATAAGATAAATAAAAATAAATAGAGAAATATAATAATAATAATAATAATAATAATAATAATAATAATAATAATAATAATAATAATAATAATAATAATAATAATAATAATAATAATAATAATAATAATAATAATAATAATAATAATAATTATTATTATTATTATTATTATTATTAATATTATTATTATTATAATAATAATAATTATTATTATTATATGTCATTATTATTATTTTCTATTTTAATATATCAGTGGAGAAAATTGTTTCCAAATTTTAATGTTAAAATAACAATTTAGATTCAACGAAATCAAATAATACATATAGTTAGATTGATAATGCAGAGTTTATTTTCATCGAAATCTGATAATAATTCATTTTCACGCTGCACCAAAGGTTCTCGGTCAAACGAAGCCAAACTGCTTTGGATTCTGTAATAGGGAGCATCATACGGCTTCCCCCTTCCCTCGTTCGCTTGCCGACACCGTAATTCTGGCTCAAAGAGGTACAATCGATATTCCCCATCCCTCGCTCTCTGGGTTACGAAGATTACGCCGGATACAATTCAACGTCACGCTTGTACCACGTGGTCAATCGTAAAAGCATTCTATTCAATGAAAATTTGATTGCAAAACTTTTCTGAACAATAAGCTATGTTTAATTATCACGGAACAATTAAAATTTCTGCATTTATGCAATTATGACAAATATATAAGCTATCGAAAAAAACAAAATAAAATAAAATATTGTAGATGATTAATTTAAAATGCATTTGGATATTCAATAGAAATTATAATTCATCATCGTTCGATGATGAGATGACTTTTGTAATTCGTGTAAATTTAATCAATGCTCATGTCTGGCTCGTGGCTCGTTACCGGACACCGCGCATAAAGATCGGAGCCATCGAGCCGCCCGTTCGGATGTGAAATTGCGTTATCGAACGTCGAATCGACTTACCCAGCATCGGAGAGGCGGTCAGCCAGCCTTTCGCCGTTGAATCCATATCTAAATCGCACGAAGCCGCGGGCAAGACGAACGATATTATCGTAACACCGATCGCGGTGTCCATGTAGATGAGTCCGCATACTGCCAGAAGCATGTAGTGGAATTTGCCGAAACCTGCGCAATCGTCATTACACAAAAACGTGAACATTTTTCCTGTCAATACATAATATTATACGTTGACGACAACAACAAAAACTGCAAATTGAAACTTGAAAGCTGGTTGCTCCGAATTTTAAGCGATGCTCGAACTAGTAGTTACAGTAATTGTTTTTATTGGCAATACGTTAGGATATTTTTGATTCAAACAATTTTCGTTTGTTTATTTATTCATTTTTTTCCATTTTTTTCATTTATTTTTAATATATATTTTTTTTGACAGGTTTTAACAAATTTATTTTGACAGTTTCCGAGGTTCTCCCACAAGCACGAAAAAAATATAATAAATATAATAAATATATAATAAAAATATAAAAATATAAATTGTAAGTCTCAGCCTCTGTACAAGTCTCAAATTCATGCGCAAGACTCGCAAAAATGGAGAAATTAAAGTCTCAATAAATAAATAAAAAAATGAATAAATAGTAAATGAATTAATAAATGACCGGGCTCGAAATTAAAACGAAAAATCAATCCTAAGTTCGTTTCGTCGACTTCCCTAGCGTCCCAATAGAGTCCTTACCTGTAACGGTGATGGCATGTTCGAAGTCGGCACTTCCGTCTGCGAGGAAATCGAGCCCTGCAATGAAACAAGAGAAAACAAAGAAATAATGATATCAGCAATAATATCGATCATAAAAATTAAAAACAATAATAATAATGAGAATGAAAAATACTAAATATCAAATAATAATATGAAAAATACCATAAACAGTAAATAACATTAATGACATTAGAATAAGATGAACGAGAAACCATAAACAATAAACAGTGAAGATAACAATGTAAAATTAATCGAAAGATGATTATCGTACCCATGACCGAGGTTTTGCCTTCCGAATTGCTCCGTGATAGACGATTGTTCGGAATATTCGTGATGATACTCGATACGCGTCCTAAACGTTCGACGATTGGAAGTACGAAAAAACGATGACAGCTCTTCACGCTGCAACGAGTATCTTCCGGCTGCGTAAGAACAATGTCGGGTCTTGTGATTGCGTTCCTTACTTTTACATTGCCGAGCAAAGAAATAAAAAACGAATTTTTTTTTTTGTTTCAATTAATTTTTTTTCTCTTTTTTATTTTTCAAATCCCACTCTCGTTTATTCGCTCGTTGGAGCAACGCGGCTATCGGATCTCATTATCTCCTTTGGCTTTTATCACACGGCAATGACGAGTTGCACTCGCGCGAAAACCTTTCGCGCATTTCCCTACTTTTACGTTCACCACCTCTCGACGTCGCTGCACTCACTGCATTTATAAATATAAATATATGTATATATATATATGTGTGTGTAGATAGACGTTGGATGTATCTACGTTGTAAATTAATCGACGAAGAATTTCGATCTGAATTCCAGACGAGATGTTTCACTTAGTCTCATGCGACGAACAATACGGAAGTGGAATGAGCATCGTTGCTCTTATACCTACCGACTGCCAAGACCATACGAGACGGTCTTGGACAGCCGATGAGATAAGATAAATAACAAATATTTTTTGGCCATTCAGATATCGTTCATCCTTGTCTCACCGTCGTTCGGCTCGATCCTCGTGTGTCATTTGTACAATCCAAATCTCTCGGAAAATAAGCCGGTTTGTGGGAGAAGAGAAAAAAATGTCAGGGACGAATGCATTTGCTGTTTAAACAATTTTTTCTTTTTTTTTTTTTTCGTTTAAACAATCTCGTTATTTCCGAGTCGTTGAGACATTCGGATGTGGTCGGAACGTTTGTTGGGGAGATGCATTTTTGCGGGGATTTCACGTAATTGCGCACGTGAGAAACGACGGAAACTTTATATATGTATATAGTATTTGTTTATTGGTATTTTTGATTGACTGAGTCTTGACTGAGCTTTCTATCTGAAAAAGGCTTAGCTTTTTGACTAAAATATTTGTGGGCGTTGAAAAATTATTAAAAATCGAATTTGAAATATTCAAGTCGACTTTTTGGCAAGAGAAATAATGGAATTAGTTAATAACCGAGGTAAAAATCGATTTACAGAAAAATTATAGAAAACAATTCCATTGAGAGAGAAGTGATATTTTTTCTATAATTATCGAACAATTATAGAAAATATACTATAATGTCTGTAGTTGCGATAATTATGCATGATATCATTTTTCTGTTATTATTATTATTATTATTATTATTATTATTATTATTATTATTATTATTATTATTATTATTATTATTATTATTATTATTATTATTATTATTATTATTATTATTATTATTATTATTATTATTATTATTATTATTATTATTATTATTATTATTATTATTATTATTATTATTATTATTATTATTATTATTATTATTATTATTATTATTATTATTATTATTATTATTATTATTATTATTATTATTATTATTATTATTATCATTATTATTATCATTATTACATGAATTATACAATTCTTTGTATATATTTATGTACATCAATACATATGTATTTGTTTTGACTCAGTAACTGGCTACCGAGTGATTTACGGACAGCGATTAGGAGATCCCGGACTCGATGATTGGCAAGTGTGTGTCGTTTGCTTTGTTTTTTTTTCTTCACATTTGTGCTTCCGTGCGAAACCGCACGCCATGATGTTTTATTTTCGTTTTATCCATCTCAGCCCGATAAAATACAAATCATCGGAGAAAATGGCGATCACAACGGATTGACGTGTGACGAAAAAACCAAGGATAAATTTTAGGCCTGTTGATGAACGAAATCTCATGAATGAAATATTTATTTTTATTTCTGGAAAAAGTGCTCGGAATAAATGAATTTTTTGAATTATCATAAAATAAATTTTTCAAGTTATTGAAAATATTGTTCTTTATTTTAATTTTTATATATTTTAGAAGGACACGAAGTGACCTGTTTTATTACTCCATTATGTATTCGCTTCATTGATAATTCAAATCAATATATCGGCCAACGAAAAAATATGCAATTAAAATTGTTCGCCAATTCTTTTTACTTTTTCTCGCATTCAAAATTATCCTACATCAAATTAATTCAGCCTAATGACCATCCCACCCTCCAAGGATTTGGTCGTCTTTACGTTAGAGAGAAAATAAATTCAAAAGAATATTAAAAAAATAATAACAATAATAATAATAATAACAATAATGGCCATTATGCCCCATTTAGATTAATTATATCGTGCGATACGTCGCTTCTCACACGATGTTTTTCGCTGATTTGCCAACGAGAGGGAAACAAAACGCAGCAAAGACGTGTTCGCAACGTGAATCCTCGCGCGCATAAATCACAGAAAATCTCGGGCAATTAATTTAATACCATGGTCGATGACGGTTCGTTAATCCCATCTTTATCTCGAGCTACCTGTGTCACACACAAACAGCTGTCACATGGAATAATAAACGCATCTACCTTGACTCGCGATATCTCCGCAATCTTGTACCATCCCTAATGTCCTTATCGGCTATACGCGCGCCTATCGCGTTTTTCGCGGTAGAAATATTGCCCCGACGACCGCCGTAGTAACGTCGGATGGTGTAAATGTCACGAGAGTGACGACATTCGCGACAATGCGATGAGAAGATGCTGTGACAGCTACGATGGAGCTCTTATTTTATTTTTTTTCAAAGTTTTTTAATGTTTAACATTTTTATTTGGAATAGAATGTATTAAAATATTGTATAGAAAAATGAGTAGAATAATTATATTTTTATAGATTATTATATTTATTACGTTATGTATTTATGAGTTATATATTTATTATTAACTGTTTGTCCTATTTTTTCAATGTTCATGCCCGAGTTCTTCCATTTTCTGCGTCAATGAAATCAGCTACGTTCGATAAACGTTTTCAATTCTAATTCGCATTAGACATAACTGCTTTGACAGAGAAATTTTATCGTCATGATTGTTTTTGCGAACGTTATTACTCGCAACTTTAATTGTGAAAGCCGAAAGAGGTTGAGCTATCGTAAATAATTTCGGGACGTCCGGACTCGCGATAAAAATGTCAGTCGAGTTGTGTCTTGTGATTCAAGAAGTCGGCATTGGAGCTTTACATACATATGAGGTAGTCCATGGCAAATCGGCCAGACGGAACCTTGACCTGTCTCGATTCAGCTCATGATTTTTCCATGGCTCTTATTCGGCCCTGTAAACACCCTCGAATTGTTGTAGAATCTAACTTCCGTTGCTCTGATCTTTTGAAGTCCTCTACCATAAAAATGTATAAAAACCAGGGCTACACCTAAAAAACGTCCTATTGGGTTTATTTTTCTACACGATTCTACGGAAGCAAGATACTTTGAAATTGCTGCTTTCCACGAAAATCGGAATTCTTTTTTCCAGCCAACCACTCTAATATACATACGATACATATGGATATACATATATATGGGGTATTCCTGGGAATTTCGGCAACTTCGGACAGTTGGGTCGAAATTTTCGCCCCCCAATTTTTTTCATTAATATGTGTTCAAAATAAAGAGACACGTATTTCGGCGTTTTTTATTTTGAGCCCCCACTTTTGAAATACAGTCAAATGAAGTTTTTGAAGTATTGACCACATTCGGTCATTCAAATCGATATATCTCAGCAACGATTAGTGATAACTCAAAAAACCACAGGTGTTTTTTTTCCGTTTTTGAACGCTTTATACATTGAAAACATTGACGATTATGTTGCACAAATTCAACAATTATTTATAAACAATTCAAAATAAAAAATGAAATAAAACAAAAAACGCACTTTTAATTTTTGAAATGTATTTTTTTTTAAATTCCTTGAACAAAAACGAAAATTTAGCCACCTTGAACTTTTTGGGCCGACGCTTCGTTCGGGAGTTATAGATTTTTTTGTCACAAAAAACCCGTAAATGTTTACCCGGTTGTTAAGAATAAAAGCTATAACTTTCGAACGAAACGTCGGCCCAAGTCCGGCCGGGTCTCAAAATTTTTCCTTTCGTCCAAGGAATTTGAAAAAAAATCAATTTCAATAATTAAGGGTACTTTTTTCTTCATGCAATTTTTTACTAATAAAATATGTATATTTACCGGTTTTTTATGACAAAAAAAGCTATAACTTTCGAACGAAACGTCGGCCCAAGTCCGGCCGGGTCTCAAAATTTTTCTTTTCGTCCAAGGAATTTGAAAAAAAATTAATTTCAATAATTAAGGGTACTTTTTTTTCATGCAAATATTTACTAATAAAATACGTAAATTTACGGGTTTTTTGTGACAAAAAAATTTATAACTTCCGAACGAAGCGTCGGCCCAAAAAGTTCAAGGTGGCTAAATTTTCGTTTTTGTTCAAGGAATTTAAAAAAAAATACATTTTAAAAATTAAAAGTGCGTTTTTTGTTTTATTTCATTTTTAATTTTGAATTGTTTATAAATAATTGTTGAATTTGTGCAACATAATCGTCAATGTTTTCAATGTATAAAGCGTTCAAAAACGAAAAAAAAACACCTGTGGTTTTTTGAGTTATCACTAACCGTTGCTGAGATATATCGATTTGAATAACCGAATGTGGTCAATACTTCAAAAACTTCATTTGACTGTATTTCAAAAGTGGGGGCTCAAAATAAAAAACGCCGAAATACGTGTCTCTTTATTTTGAACACATATTAATGAAAAAAATTGGGAGGCAAAAATTTCGACCCAACTGTCCGAAGTGGCCGAAATTCCCAGGAATACCCCATATATTTTTCGCGACGGTGTAGATATTTCCACTTGCGAAAAAAAAGAAAAATTTCTTCAAATATGAATAATCGTAATAATAATAATAATTTTTCTTCATCAGAAAGATCGTTACTTATTTATTTAAACGTTTAATCGCAAAATATAAATCGTGGACAATTTTTCAATGTAAGTATATATATTGTTTGTTCCGCAACTGTATAGATCATTTCTCTTGCGAGAAAAATCGCGTCGATGAGCCACCTAGCGGTCGCTTCACGCACGCAGCTGCCACGTGTCTCGTTACCACATACCTAGACACCTAAATCGTTCCCAAAATGTCTTCGTCGATAAATTAGCGGTGCGACTAAATTCTACGATCGCCCGATCGGATCATAGCCTGAAATTTATCTTAAAACCTGCAGTCCGATATAAATTCATCGAATAGAAAAGTCAAAGTTGACGACTGGCGAATAAAAATGGCACTTTTAGTACGAGCCACAAACTAAACTCCACGTCCCGGAATGAAAGATTTCGGAGGACCCGACATGAAAAAAAAAGTACACGTGCGAAAATTGACAGTGAAGAATTGTCTTTTTCACTTTTTTCCGATTACAACGAGCTCATCCAATCACCGTGGATCATTGCTCAGGCGTTACTAAACGTTTGGATGAAAAGAATCAATCGATATTCGTAGCAGAAATGTTTTTTTTCTGATCCTACAAGTGCATCGTTGTACGCAACGTTTTTTGGCGTCAAACCGATCCGGTTCATCGACCATCGGACCTTACTCTCCGGATCTTGCACCGTGCAACTCATTTCCCGTTCCCGTAACTCAAATTCGAGCTGTGAGCCAGCTTTTCGACGACCATTCTACCGTCCAAAGGGCTGTGAACCGAACGTTCTCAGCCGCGTTTCAACGGAGGAGCAGCGGAAATATGTTTTTTCAAAGTTTTTGGACCGATGAGATGCATGCATCTCATCGGCACGCATATGTGCGAATGTATTTTGCATGATAATCGATGAAACCGCCATTTTCTCACGAACAAAGTGAGTTTCACGGCTGGACATTCGTTTCGCGACAGGATCTCTGCGGTCATCGCTCGGATGCTCAACGACAACCGAAGGTAGCGCGTAGAAAGTCGTTGGTCAAGTAAAGCTAATGTCGCCGGTCATGAAAAATGCACTGCGCAACGACAACGTCACTGAGTACGATCAATCGACGGCGAGTTTGTTGAGTCAGCTGTGCGGTACGAGATAAGGGAGCTTTTGGCGTGCTATCTATCCGAGCAATTCAGTGACTACTTATTTGTTATATATTTCTGCTATATCTTATATGTTATTAATCGTTAGTCACCGAAGTCACTGAGCGCCGGTTTAATCTTGACCTCCCTGTATAATATCTCAACCTGAGGAAGGTTCCCATATATCGGTCTAACTATCTGCCATTGCAATCGCGAGTGTTTTTCAAGCTGAAATAATTTATTTGTCAATTTATTGTCTCATGAATGAATAAAATAACATTTAATTAAATTCATTTAAATCAATTAATGGGTTTTTTTCGAATTTTGTTTTCGGAAATATATATAATGAAAATAATTGTAATTGTCGATATTTTGGAAAAAATTGCATAACCACAAGCTCTTGGATTGTCGTTCGTTCATTTATTTCAAGCTTGAATTAATTTTTCTGAATTTGAAGAAAATCTTCTGTATTTTTCTTCCAAATGAATATAACGAGAACGATTGAATTTCCGAATGAGAAGAATTATTTTAAATGGCATGATCGCATTATTGCAACACTAAGAAAATGGTGGAATGATCGTCGCGAATGAATTATCGTGGCAATTGCACTTATGCGCGTTAACGATTCAATTGACGTTAATTCGAAACGGAAACAAAACGTCGTAATCGTAGATATTGAATCGTTTATCGGTGAATCCGTCGTGTCGAAATCGGAGACGTCGAGTTGTCTAACGTTTGCCCGGTCATCGTTGGAATAACAACGACGTTCGTCGTCGACGAAAGAAGAAGAAAAATAATAATTTCGACGGAAAAAGTCCAAGACGTAAATGGATCAACGTGTGACATCGATAACGATTCAATTGACGCCGTTGTAATTCGTTATTGCGATGACACATCAAACACTTGCCGGTGATAAGCATCTCGTCTCGCTGCTCGCAAATATTCTCGACAAACAAGTAAATCATAATTGAATTTGCCGTTTTTTTTTGTTGTCTTGATTGTGACATATTCGACGACCTTTGTTTTCATTCTCGACTCCACGCTTTCCGGCATTTTATTTATAGCGCGAAAATAAAAAATTTAATGAGTAAATAAGACGAATGAATGAACACGTGATAAAAATATGTATAGCAGCGTTGTTGGCAGACGGACAAGACGGTCGATCGTTTCGAAGAGTTTGGACTGCGTGGCAGACACGCTTACGAATTGTTATTATTTTATTTTATTTTATTGCATTTTATTTTATCTTATTTTATTTTATTTTATTTTTTTATTTTTTATTTTCTGTTATTGATGAACGATGTAGATCGAATCTGTACGTAATCAAATTCGTGATTCCGTGAGTTTTCAGGAAATCCCAAAGATATCGTGAAATTTCCAGAACGATTGTCAAAAACAAATATTTCGACACTATCCGAGATTAACCGGATAAGCCATCAAAACAATTTATTCCTCGAACACGCATTTCCCACAAACCCTTATCGTCATATCAAAGACACGACTCGTGATAAAATCACAACCAGAACAAAACGAAAAAAACATATACGTTTTTCACGACTCACGGGATTGTCGTCGGATTCGACTAAATCCTCGGTCGAGGAAGCTGAAGCGAACAGCCGATGCATCGTCACTTGGCGCAGTTTCATGATTTCCACTCGACGTGAATCAAACCAGTTTCAATAAAATCCACGAACGATACATAAATTTGATTCGTATTTTATTTTTCTTTCTATTTTTATGATTCGAACGAGCGACGTATCCGTCATCAATCGACACTTCCGCGTGGACGTGAAATAACCGACTAGGCTCAAGTCAGGCCGGTTTGAGGTAACTTGAAAACGCATTTGGATTCAAACGTTCTCAGCCACAATTTGTCTCACCATTTAACTTATCTATTTTGCATACGCGTTATCACAAAACGGTCGATTTTAGCGGTCAAACGCTCCCCGTACGGAAATTCCTGTTCATGTACATTTTGTATTTTTCTGTATTTTTATATTTTTCTCCGTTGTAGATTTTAATGTGCTTTATTCGAACAATTCGGAATACTCCGCAGTACCGTAAAAAATCATACCAACCGTTGAGAAAAAAATTTATAAATAATGATTGCAACAAGAAACAAAAAAATCTCACGTTCAAGCGAAATAGTAAAAAAATTTTTTACGTACTGTGAGTACGCATGTAGAATATTTGTGAGATCTTCGACGTTGATACGAAGACGATGAAGTTTCACGTGGACAATAACGAGCTTGCGATTGTTTCCAAACACACGCGCTACCATCACCACAACTGTCGCGCGCGATTTCGATCACTCAAAATATCCGTCTGGTCCGATATGTTGGTAAGAAAAAACATATATATGTATCTTATAATTTTTTTTTTCTTCTCACAATTTTTTTTTATTTTTCGAAAAAATGGTGATAAAAAAGGGGGAAAAAAAAATGTATAATTGCGTTTTATTACCGGGTGAGGAACCGAGCGAGTTTCTCATTCGTGATAATCATCTGGTATGGCAATTCGCGAATGTGGGACAATGACAGGAAATAAGGCTGGCGCGGCCGAGGCCCACTCGTGTCGCCTTAATTAGACCGCGCCGCCAAGGGTAAGAAGAACTATTATTGGGTACGACTTGTGACGGCGAGGGTCGCCAACTCTCGTCAACGACGATACATATGTCAACCCGATGATTTTTAAGCTCATAAGCGTTTCACAGGTATCGCGCGTTGGTTATAATAAGCCAAGCGCAGCATCCGTAATTTGCGTCGTTTATTCTTTTTTTTTTTCCTTGATTTTTTTCTTCTTTTTCAATTGTTCCGGACGTGTGGGGAGGGTTTTTTTTTTTTTGGTTTTTATTTTGTCGTATTGGGTTTACATTGTGATTTGGGATGACGGATGTGTCGGGGTTGTGAAGATTTCGACGATGCTGCCGTTATCGTGGTAGAATTTCGAGCTCGAAGGCTTGACGACGACGAAGACTGTCAACTGCTTGACTGTCGGCTGTGACTGTCTTACTGTATGTGTATAATCGAGATGAATAAAGAGGATTTGGACGAGTAATTGAAAAGCAAGTAATGTGGATAAAAATGAAGATGAGTGCGTGAATGTGAGTAATGAAATTCGAGGTGGATCGAAGGATGTATATCATTTAAGATCAAATATATAAATCAATCGAAATCAGATCGAATATATAAATATTAGGGTGGCGTTTATTCGGGTGACTTCCGGATTTTGACACGATCGGCCCTTGAATGGGTCCAAATTATTAGAAAAAAATTCTCGAGAAGTTTCCCCGCTGTATCTGAATATTTACGACGTAACAAACCCTCCTACTGCTTTCCATTCGATTAACATGGGATTTTTATTGACTCTTCTTCATAATTATATAGCACTCGTTATAAACACGCAAAAAATATGAACCTTGTACGATTTTTTGGGGAAATTAACGTAGTTTCCTAAACAAATTTTTATTTTTCAAAAATTCAAAATGCCGGACCAAAAATTTGATGCATTGCGATTTTTTAAGCCGCCATATTGGGTTAACCATCTTGAATTTAAAAAAATAAAAATTCGCTAAATTTGCTTCGTTTTCAATAAATACATCTTTTTATTCGTAGCCAGAGATACATTTCCCACGAGAAAAGAGATTTCGACGAAGTCCATCCGATCGGATTACGCAGTTTTTTTTTCTTTTTTTTGTCGTACGGGAAATTGGAAAGTCAATATTGACAAAGAACTCAATTATTTTTGTTTATTGACTTTCTTGTGTGATTAAGGATCAACGATTGCATTATTTGTTGAGACACAATGATAGATAACCCCGTAAATTACTTTCCTTCGCTCCTTCATATTTATTTATAGTCTGTTTTCTCTTTTTTTTTCAATTCTAGGTATCATGGATAAAAGGATGTTCGTTCGACGATGCGATATCGAATTGTAACGACGAAATTTACGCACACGTCATCGAAGGGTTGTGCATCGAACGCATCGAATCGCTACGATCGATTTTGTGTATTTTAGAAATGTTTTTCACTTAATACCGAAAATAAAAATGAAAAAAAATATTCACGAATATTCAAAAACGATAGATACAAAAAACAAAGTTCGTCGAGCACAGTCGACCCAAAAACATTCCGCGATATGCAATCGCATATAACTTTACAAAATGCCATCAAGTCGCAGAGCCCGCATTCATGCCTTAGGGAAAAAAAATAAAAAATCAAATTGCTGCCGTGGGTGTGTCCCTGAATCATATTTCTCCATCTCGCATTCGTCATAAAAAACTTCCTCAATGAAAAAAGTGTCGTGAATTTTTTTTTATCCCAACCATCGCAGGATTCGCCGGTGTTGTCATTAATGAGAAATGAAATGTTAATCCAGGGGAGTGTGCGAGATTTCTCACCAGCTTCGAAGAGCAACTACATTGTTATCACGTATCTTAACTGACAGAGTAAATTTATTAGCTACCCGGACTGCTGTCACTTTTTTTCTCGAGGAATAAATATGCTGAGTATTCCGCTGACTGAAAAAATTAAAAAAATAGAAATATTTAAAAATAGAAGATTATAATGATAACAATAATAATAATGATAATAATGAAAGTAATGATAATAGAAATAATAATAATTGTAAAAATTTAAAAAATTAAAATATTTAAAAAATAGAAGATTGCGATGATAGCAATAATTGTAATGATAACGTAATAATGATGATAATAATAACTCGGAGTAAGCACTCTTGACGCAGATTGCTACTAATTTCTGCTAAACGAAAATTATGGCTACGATAGAGCTATTATAGGTGTCGAGGTAGATTATTAATGAGTTTTTTTCCATCTAATTCTATTTAATTTCATTGATTTCTATTTTGTCTCATTTTGAGTTTAATCGAAAATACTTACGAAGGAGCTGCCCGGCCATGAAGGAGATGAGAAGCACGCAATGGTTATCGATGAGGTATCCGAAAAAGGCGTTACCGGTAAAGGCGCCGAGTCGTCCGACAAAAGTCAAGAAAGCCGCGGCAATGACCCTAAAAATGTGCATTCAATGTACCAATCGATGACCATATTTCGATTCCTTATCAGATATATTGCCTATTTAAAAATTTTATTTTTTCGATTTGCCACAAATAATTCAGCAGTCTCCAGAATTTAACAGAACATATTTAATAAAAATAATAAAGCACGTGTCCGTATCGTTACACAAACGGTTGAAAGATGCCGACGATGATCGATAAGAACATCCGTTCGATTGCGCGTTATAATGATGATAAGAAATCGTGGATATTCTAGAATTTAATAATGGCGGGAGCGCGTTGTCCGGTCTGTAATCGCGGATGTACATCGACCATCGATTCGGTGATTCCGATAAGCCGATTATTTGCTAAAAATAGATTGTCGAGAGAAGGCCGTCGATTGATTATCGAGCGTTCGTTATCTATCAATGTGATTGACCGCGTGTTTGTAAATATAGAGAGGTCTAATAAGTTTCCGCGTTTTCTTGATTCAAAGGTTTTCTTGTAACTCACATTTATCAGTGAAATTAATAGAAATTGAATTATCCAGAAAATTATGGTGGCCGAATCAAAGAAAAGGGATTCTAACGGTACTAATCGAGTAGTTTCGTTCAATATCGGATTCGATTTTATTATGGAAGACATGAGATACCTGAGGTTCGTGGGATAAAGTTGGACGAGCATGCACAGCATGGCGGTTATGCAGATCGAAGCTACAGCTTCAAAGATACACGACAGCACGAGATTCTGAAGTGACGAGTCGACGAAGAACAGACCGAAGATAACTGTGGCGCCGATAAACGAGCCGAATACTGCGGGAATCAAAATATTCGACGCATTTAATCAAGACCGACGAGTGGCAGGATGAATTTGAATCATTTTTTTCATCTATAAGTAAATACATTTTCAACGTTGAACTGAACATTGTTTTTCACGTTAAACCAAATAAGATTTTTTCATGTTAAATGGAATCAATTCTTTACCGTTAAATCGAATCAATTTTTTACGTTGAATTGAATCAACTTTTTCCGTTAAATTGGATAAATTTTTAAGCTAAATTAGATTGATCTTTTCACGTTGAATTCAATTAATCTATTGGGCTTTCATTGAATCAATTATTTCAGTAATTAGCGTATGATCGAATCAATTTTTTCACGAATACCTACCAAGATGAAAAACGTATCCCAATCGCTCGACGAACAGAGGCAGCCACAGAGCCGTTGGTATGCATGCCAGCCCCAGAATCATAGAATGCATATAAACATTGGTGCTTATCCCCATGTCACAGATTACAGATCTGTTTTTCACGTCCAGCTGCGAAATTTGCCATCTTCACTATTCAATCTAAATAAGAAAACTAAATATTCACTAAAATATCATCGGTGCATCGGCTTCGTCAATTACGTTAAAAAAAATGACCGATACCGATGCATCCACGATGTTACCGTACGACTGATACCGTACCGTAGCAGTTGACGCGTCATCGTAGCTGTCGTTGTGACGCAATGCCGCGGAAACGGTGCAGACGCTCGCCCTTGCATCGGGATAAAGAGTCTCGAAAGTCGCGAATCTGTTGAACACCTCGGGAAGCCACATTACCATGGAAAAATACGTGGACATGAGACTAGTTAGAACCGTACCAACGATCAAAGTTCTGTTGAGATACGGAGGCCTGAGAATCGTCACCGTTTGTCGCCAAAAAATTGTAAATAATTCTACGCAAGACTTTTTTTTCTTATCGGCCACGATTCCCATTCGTGCTAAACGTACGAATTCGTTGAGGGCAACGTCGCCGATTTGTGAGATTTTTTCCTGAAAATGAAAATTCAGGTGGATCTTTAATATATTCCTATATTATTGTTTTCGATATATTTATATGTATTTTTTTTTCAAATATCTACATAACATTAAAGTTAAATAATTATTTGTTGAATAACCGGATGGTAATCAATGAATTGATTTGATCGCTATATTTATTGGATCGTCTATCGTCAATAGTTGTGATCGATAGAATAGTAATTGAATAATTACCGTGTAATCCGCTTTCGGTTTATTATTATTCTCCGAGTACATGCGCTCGAGAACTTCGAGAAGTTCAGCGTACTGTCCACACTCGGCGAGATATTTCGGTGTTTTTGGGAAAAAAATCATGGAAATGGCAATCACAATGGCGGGCATTGAGCATATTAGCATAAATAAGTTCCACGAGTGAAACTTTAAATGTGCCACTTGATACTCGAATTCCAAGGGAATGATTACCCAACCTATAACTGTTCAGCCTGCATTTTTAGATTTTTTTTAGAATTTTTTCGAATTATCGACATTTCTACAAATTTCGAGACTCTTGAAAAAAATTTCTAGAGTTACTACAAATTCTAGATTCCGGAGATTCCAGAATTTAGCAATCTAGGAATCCTAGAAATCCTGTAAATTTTAGAATATTTAGCAATCTAGATGCCTCGAGCTTCGAAATTTCTAGAATTTCTGGATTCCAGAGTCTCTAAAGTTCTCAAATTTCCAGAATTTCTAGTATCCCAAATAGAGAAACTGGAAAATAAGTTATAATAAAGCAGGCTTACTGGGAACGATAATATATCCGAGGACCCACGGGATTTCCATCCAAGATAATATCCGATTGCGGACATTCGTCGGTTGAAATTCGCCGAGATACGCAAATATCAGAGCCAACTGTCCGCTCAACCTAAAAATCGAAACACAATGCAATTTTATAATTTCACGAATTGCTGATAAGCCGATGATAAAATTGAAAACAAAATGGTGGAATGGCGATCGAATTTCGCGTGCGTAGACTCACCCAAGCCCGCTGAAAAATTTCGTCGCTATGAAAAGCCAATAGTTGGAAATCACGGCTGATAGAGCGTCGAATGAGCCGTGGAGCAAAAGTGCAACGATTAATGAAAATTTACGTCCCTTCAGGTCCGCCATGCAGCCCCAGACGTATGCACCGCTCATCATACCTGAATTCAATTGGAGAACGTATTTCAAGGATTTTATTGCCATTCTGCTCTTGCTATTTATCATCATTTTAATTTAAATTTCATACGCGTGGTTTTTTATTTCGCGTGAATTAATTCAACCCAAGATTGGTGGCAATACGCGATTTAACGACTTTGATCGAGTCATGAGGAAAACCCCGTAATGATTTTCAGGCGACATAGGGCGAGAAGAGAAATCACTGAAGAGTTTGCTCACTTCGTGAGGGAATCCCTGTATTTCGACGTTCCTTCCATCGAATTATTTTTATTCTTCCATTCTAATCGTTTCATTTGATCCAAGAAAATTATGATTACTTCTTGAAGGCTTCTAAGGACAAGCTCTAATTGTTCAAACGAATTTCCTCCAAGAGATTACAAGTTTAATCAACGATGCCCGCCGGGGTTGCCCTCATATGACGACCAATCTGGGGGTTAAATGACAAATAATCGAGGGAATCAATATGATTCTTTTTTTCTTGATTATATTCAGTACGTAAATTATAGAGCGTCCAGTGGATGGGGGCGGGGGGATGAGTCTTACCCAGAGCTGAGGCTACGCTGAGTCGACTCTTGTCGACGGTCGTCATGTCGAAGTCGCACGCGGCCGATGGCACTATGAGACCAAGACTGTTGTAACCGAATCCAATGTTCATGTAAATCAGGCCGCACACTGCCATGATTTTCAAGTTGAATTTTCCGAAGCCTGAAACGTAATCGATAAGTCCTTTTAATTATAATAAAATGAGGGACAACATTTTTGAATCGTTCATAATTTAATCATGGGATACTCGATTAAATATTTGATCATGATTTACAGGTTACCTGTTTCGTTGACCGCATTTTGGGCGACATCTTCCGTTATGATCGGGGTTTCTGAAAAAAATGACCAACATTTCACTTCGTGAGAATTTTTTCGATAATCTTCGAAAAATTGATTTGTTTGGCTTCATCGAAAGTGAAACAATGAGAGAAGAGGAAAAATTTTTGTTGACGGCGACGGGTGACGCGATAATTATCGTGATAGATAGTAGCTCTTTTGCCAATCGATTATCGTGTTTGATCTATTCTTCTAATTTATTGCTTTTAAGACTCATTTTACTTACTTTCACGATGTGATAAAAATGTATTAAAATCGTTCCAGTTCGTAATGTGATGTAAGAGCGGAATAAAGATCCAAGCGGAAGACAAACGCTTCACTGATAAGCTAATCAACCGTAAGCTGACGATCAATCGCCCCATGGCCTTGCCATTCAAGGATTTATTATACCAAGGGTGATTCAATATTTTTTAAAATTTACCAGAAAAATAATAATAATAATAATAATAATAATAATAATAATAATAATAATAATAATAATAATGAAAATAAAAATAAAATAATATTAACTTATTTGGTTATGAACACAAAAAACAAAGAGACAAACAAAAAGATACATCAAATAAATCAACAAATCAATTAATCAATAAATTAATAAATCAATAAATCTATGTATGAAGTACGAGTAAATGATTGAAAACAATTATGCTAATTATAGAACGTCTCGTCTACGTACTTGTAACCTCGGTCGCGAGCAAAGATTGCAAGACTGCACTGTTTTCTCCGGCCATCAAAAATCAGTCGCGTCTGCGACTCGCGAATAATTTTATAATCGTCGCGGAGTTTGTTGAGAGATGAACGCGAGACCAGCTATCGCGGGTCACTGTTTGCGTGATTCGTGATGAGAGAACGAAGAGCACAGTGTTACTAACAATGCGAGGTTGCCCGTAATCGTTTGAGACGCGACGAGAAGATACGACGCGCGTTTCGATATATTGCATCTTCGGATCAATTGCCAACGTTAGGATCCGTATTCGAGCCAAGCAGTTCGCTTCGAGACGCTATTAAGGGGCTAGACGACGGCGGAACTAGTGAGACGGTCGAAAATTCAGTTGGTTTGCATAATTTTTTTGTTCTTACTCAGGCAATTCGATGCAAAATGGACTTGATTTTTTCGCAATTCGATGGATTCATCATTGCGGATAACAGAGTTAATTTTCTTCGAAGGTTTTTTTATATGTCGACGTGTTCAGCGAAGATACCTCGGAAAAATAACGTGTGATGACAGTGTGTATGATAATCCGTCACGCAATCGCCGGCGCAAAAAAAATATCATAAATCAGTGATAGTGTTGCTATCGTTCTGCGGCAATTTTTTTTCTGAATCAACAAAACTGGCACCCGGTTGAAATAAGAACGTCAAATTTGGGCTGTTTTTCTTTGAAGATTCTTCGTTTAAATGAATAATACATTTCCAGATGTGGAAAAAAAATCGTCTGCTGTAGAAAATATGAAACGATGTATCCAAATTTTAGACTGAAATCTGAAAACCTTTCTATCACTTTCTTTTAGAGTGCACTTCGTACGCCGAAATATTGTCTTCGCTTCGAAATCATGCGAATTCGGGTCCAATGGGTTACAGCAGGATTTTGTTGTCTCGCGCGAGAAATCACTTGCGGTAATGATTATTGGCCGATCGAATGACCACGTCCGATGATTTTTATCCAAATCGCGAGCTCCGCACTTTGCTGGTGAAAACATTATGGTAACCATGACAACAACAATAACAATAATAATAATAATTATTATTATAAATTTAGTTTTATTTTTCTGCAGATGACGCGGACAGAGAGCGCGATCTTCGAGAGCAAGAAACCGACTGACGAGTCGAATGTTAGCGGTGGGCGCGAATAAAGAGAGATACGATGGGAGCGCGCAGTCTGGCAAAGTTCCCCATCGCGAAATAAACCCGCAATCGTCCGGATTCGGTTGGACGGAAAATTGTGTCAAACTCGAGGTCGAAGACATAACCACGATCCGCGTATGTTACAATCGAACGAATTACGATGCATATAAATATAATTGTTATCATTTCATAGATAATTTATATACATATATATTATGATCAATTACGAGAATTGTAATGTCATAATAATTATCTTAATTAGTAGATAAATATAGTTAATACGATGGGTGACAATGTAATCAAGAATCATTAATATATGAACAAGAAAATTTTAAACAAAATTGCATAACCACACGTTCATGAATTGGCGCTCGTTTATTTATTTCCAGCTGAATTCTATTGTTCTAAATTGAAGAGAAAAATTCATTAATTTTTCTTCCAAATAAATCTAACGAGAACGATTAGATTTCAATAAGAACGAACAAAAAATGACTTTTCATCCATAAAAACTAGAAGGTAACGAAAAATAACATACGTTTTTCACGACTCACGGGATTGTCGTCGGATTCGACTAAATCCGCGGTCGAGGAAGTTGTAGCAAACAACCGAAGCATCGTCACTTGGCGCAGATTCATGATTTCTACTCGACGTGGATCAAACCAGTTCCAATAAAATCCACAAACGATAAATTTGATTCGTGTATTTTTTTCTTCCTATTTTTATTATTCGGACGATCGACGTATCCGTCATCAATTGACACTTCCACGGGTACGTGAAATAATCGACTAGGCGTAAGTCAGGTCGGTCGAAGCTAACTTGAAAACGCATTAAAAATTAAACGTTCGTAGCCACACTTTGTCTCACCATTGGGCCTATCTATTTATCATACGCGTTATCACAAAATAGTCGACTTAAGCGGTCAAGCGCATTCCGTACCGCAATTGCTATTAATGTGCATTTTCTATTTTTCTGTGTTTGTGTACTTTAGTATTTCTTTCGCTTGTTGAACGTTGTTGCCTTTCATGAATAATTTCTCTGCATCTCGCCATTCAGCATCCATCATAAAGAAATCACTCAATGAAGAAAGTGTAGTGACTTTATTTTAATTATCCGCTCCGCCTCGAAGGTTTTGCCGGTGGCGTCATTGATGAGAAATAAAAAGGAAAATAAATCGAGAACACACGGTACACCTTTATCATTTATCGTATCTGTCAGAATAATTTTATTAGCCACCGATGCTGCTGTTACTTTTTTTCTCGGGGAATAAATATGCTGAGTATTCCGCTGACTGGAAAAATAAAAATAAAAATAATATTAAAAGATAGAAGATTATAATGATAATAATGATAATAATAATTATTATTATTATAACAATAATAACTGGGAGTAGGCACTCTTGACGCAGTTAAATAATAATTTATGCTAAACTAAAATGATGGTTATTCTAGAGCTATTATAGGCCTTGATGGCTATTATGGGTGGCGAGGTAGATTATTAATGAGTTTTTTTCCATCTAATTCAATTCAATTTAATTTATTTCTATTTTTTCCTATTTTGAGTTTAATCGGAAATACTTACGAAGGAGCTGTCCGGCCATGAATGAAATGAGAAGCACGCAATGATTATCGACGAGGTATCCGAAAAATGCGTTACCGGCAAAGGAGCCGAGTCGTCCGACAAAAGTCAAGAAAGCCGCGGCGATGACTCTGAAAATGTACATTAAATGTACCAATGATTTGCTAAAAATAAATTATCGCGAGAAGGCCGTCGATTGATTATCGAGAGTTCGTTATCTATCAATGTGATCGATCGCGTGTTTGTAAATATAGAGTGGTCTGATAAGTTTCCGCATTTTCTTGATTCAAAAGTTTTATTGTAACTCACATTGATCAGTGAAATTAATAGAAATTGAATTATCCAGAAAATTACGGCGGCCGAATCGAAGAAAAGGGATTCGAACGGTACTTCTCGAGTAGTTTCGTTCAATATCAGATTCGATTTTATTATGGAAGACATGTAGATACCTGAGATTCGTGGGATAGAGTTCGACGAGCATGCACAGTATGGCGGTTATGCAGATCGAAGCTACGGATTCGAAGATACACGACAGTACGAGATTCTCAAGTGACGAGTCGACGAAGAAGAGACCGAAGACAACTGCGGCGCAGATAAACGAGCCGAATACTGCGAAATCAAAATATTCGACGCATTTAATCAAGATCGACCAGTGCCAGGATCAATTTGAGCCAATTTTTTCTATCTCGAATTGAATGAATAGTCTTTATCTTGAATTAGATTATCCATATTCCGTTAAATCGAACGAATTTTTTCACGTTTAATCCAATTAATTCGTCCACGTTCGTTCGATTCATTTTTTTACGTTTAGTTGAATAAACTTTTTTTATCTTTGCTTCGATTAAATTTCTTCGTACATAATCGAATAAATTTTTTTACCTATACCTACCGAGATGAAAAACGTATCCCAAGCGCTCGACGAACAGAGGCAACCATAGAGCCGTTGGTATACATGCCAGCCCGAGAATCATAGAATGCACATAGACATCGCTGCTTATCCCCATATCACAGATTACCGAACTGTTTTCCACGTCCAGCTGCGAAATTTGCCATCGTCACTATTCAATCTGAATGAGAAAACTAAATATTCACTAAAATTTAGAACATCGGTGCATCGGCTTCGTCAATCACGTTAAAAAAATGACCGATACCGATGCATCCACGTACCGTAGCAGTTGATGCGTCATCGTAGCTGTCGTTGCGACTCAATGCCGTGGAAACGGTGCAGACGCTCGCCCTTGCATCGGGATAAAGAGTCTCGAAAGTCGCGAATCTGTTGAACACCTCGGGAAGCCACATTATTATAGGAAAATACGTCGACATGAGACAAGTTATAACCGTACCAACGATCAAAGTTCTGTTGAGATACGGAGGCCTGAGAATCGTCACCGTTTGTCGCCAAAAAATTGTAAATAATTCTACGTAAGTCTTTTTTTTCTTATCGGCCACGATTCCCATTCGTGCTAAACGTACGAATTCGTTGAGGGTAACGTCGCCGATTTTTGAGATTTTTTCCTGAAAATGAAAATTCAGGCGGATTTTTAATATATTCCTACATTATTGTTTTGTATATATTTATATGTATTTTTTTCCAAATATCTAGATAACATTAAAGTTAAATAAATATTTGTTGAATAACCGGATGGTAATCAATGAGTTGATTTGATCGCTTTTTTTTATTGGATCGTCGATCGTCAATAGTTGTGATCGATAGAATAGTAATTGAATAATTACCGTGTAATCCGCTTTCGGTTTATTATTATTCTCCGAGTACATGAGCTCGAGAACTTTGAGAAGTTCAGCGTACTGTCCACTCTCGGCGAGATATTTCGGTGTTTTTGGAAAAAAAATCATGGTAATGGCAATCACAATGGCGGGCAATGAGCATATCACCATAAATAAGTTCCACGAGTGGAACTTCAAATGTGCCACTTGATACTCGAATTCCAAGGGAATGATTACCCAACCTATAACTGTTCAACCTGATTCTTCAGAATTTTTCAAGAACATTTGTAAAACGATCATAATTTTTACAAATTCAGGGACGCAAACGGAAATGTCAAAAAATTCTAGAGATTCTAGAATGGAAAATTTCTAAACTTTCTAAAAAATTTTAAATTCCTAGAAGCCCTAGAATTTCTAGAATCTTTAGAACTTCGGAAATATTTCTGAAGCTTTGGAATGAATTATGATTAGACTTACCGGGAACTACGGTATAACCGACGACCCACGCCATTTCCATCCACGATAATATCCGATTGCGGACATTCGTCGGTTGAAATTCACCGAGATACGCAAATATCAGAGCCAACTGTCCGCTTAACCTAAAAATCGAGACAAAATGCAATTTTATAATTTCATGAATTGCCGATAAGCCGATGATAAAATTGAAAACAAAATGGTGAAACGGCAATCGGATTTAGCGTGCGTAGACTCACCCGAGTCCGCTGAAAAATTTCGTCGATATGAAAAGCCAATAGGCGGAAGTCACGGCTGAAAGAGCGTCGAATAAGCCGTGGAGCAAAAGTGCAACGATTAATGAAAATTTACGTCCCTTCAGGTCCGCCATGCAGCCCCAGACGTATGCACCGCTCATCATGCCTGAATGAAAAGCAAGATTAAAGAACGATGCGTGCCAGGAATGTCCTCGTATGGCGATCAATCCGGAGGTTGAATGACGAATAATCGAGGGAATCAATATGGTTCTTTTTTCCTTGATTATATTCAGTACGTAAATTATAGAGCGTCCAGTGGGTGGGGGCGGGGGAGATGTGAGTCTTACCCAGAGCGGAGGCTACGCTGAGTCGACTCTTGTCGACGGTCGTCATGTCGAAGTCGCACGCGGCCGATGGAATCACGAGACCAAGACTGCCGTAACCGAATCCAATGTTCATGTAAATCAGGCCGCACACTGCCATGATTTTCAAGTTAAACTTTCCGAAGCCTAAAACGTAATCGATAAGTCCTTTTAATTATAATAAAATGAGGGACATCAATTTTTAATCGTTCATTATTGAATCATGGGATACTCGATTAAATATTTGATCATGATTCACAGGTTACCTGTTTCGTTGACCGCATTTTGGGCGACATCTTCCGTGATTCTCGAATTTTCTGAAAAAATATGCAGCATCGATTTTGTGAGAATTGAAAAAAAGATCCGCGAGAAAATTTGATTGATTGGGAGTACGTGATAAAATTGAAAAAAAAAACCAACAAAATTATTCCGTAGACGACGACGAGCGAAATAATTATTATCGACATAGATTTTAAAATCTTCGCCGATTAGATTTTATTGTCGTCGTGTTCAATTGATTTATTCGATTTTTCGCTTACTTTCACAATGTGATCATAATTTATAGAGATCGTAGGTGTTCGCAATGTGATGTAGAAAGCAAACAAAGATTCAGGCGGAAGAGAAACGTTTTACTGATAAGCTTGTCAACCGTCAGCTAACGATTAATAGCAACTACGGCCTTGCCATTAAAAAGATTTATTATTGCAAAAACGATATTCAATATTTCTAAAAAATAATCGAAAGGAAAATAACAATAAAGCGCGGTCGAGACTAATTTCTGCAAAATCATTCGCACAAGCGATTGAAAGAGAAAAAAAATTGTACGGTTTTTTATTTCTACAAAAAAACGAAACATTCATGGAATTACATTAATCATTTATTTCACAGCATGAATTAATCTTAAAATCTTTCGAATTGCAAATTTTGTTACGATAATTTTTTTCTTCACACAACCAGAAGCGTCAGAATTGTCTTGAAGTGGGGCCATAGTTAATTGCATTATGTAATATTAGAATTGTCGATTTATTCAGTTGTAAGAACAAAAATAAACGATAAGAAAATGAATCAATAAATAAAACAATAAATAAGCTAAATAATAAATGAATCAATAAATCGATAAATCGATAAATAAATCGATGAACCAAAAGTACATGAATAAAAACAATTATGCTAATTCTAGCATAATCTAAGCATCTCTAAGTACGTACTTGTAACCTCGGTCATGAGTAAAGTTTGCAAAATTGCCTTGTTTGGTCGGGCCAATTAAAAATCAGTCACGTTCGCGTCTAACGGATAATTTTTTATTCGTCACGGAGCCTGCCGGGAGATGAATGCTATCCCAGCTATCACGGGTCACTGTTCGCGTGATTCGTCGTGAGAGAATGAAGAACACAGTGTGATTAATAATTCGAGGTTTATCGTAGTTGTTAGAGACGCGACGAGGAGATACGCCACGCGCTTCAACATATTCCATCTTTAGGATCAACTGCCAACGTCACGATTCGAATTCGAGGCAAGCAGTTCGCTTCGGGACGTTATTAAGGGGCTAGACGACGGCGGTACTAGTGAGACGGTCGAAGAATCAGTCGGTTTCGCATAATTTTTTTGTTCTTACTCAGGCGATTCGATGCAAAATGCACTTGATTTTTTCGCCATTCGATGGATTTGTCATTGCGGATAACAGAGTTAATTTTCTTCGAAGGTTTTTTTATATGTTGACGTGTTCAGCGAAGATGACACCTCGGAAAAATAACGTGTGATGACAGTGTGTATGATGATCTGTCACGCAATCGCCGGCGCAAAAACATTGTGCTAACAATAATCACAATAATGACAAAATATTCAGAACACAGATCAAACGATAATAATCAAATGAATTATTCCACAAATAAATCTCGAAGTAATAAAAAAAATTAGAACAACGATCGTACGTACGTAATTTCTCATCGTCTTCCTTCGTTGTCGCTCATTGACTTCGATTGAATCGCGACCCGTTCAACGACGAATTATGTTGATCCTCCATACGTCCATTTCCATGTAAATAGATCGCCCCGCACATCCCCCCCCCCGGCCGCTCTTTTTTTCTTTCCCAGATCGAGACGACGCAGCACGACGTTGTTGATAAAAAATAATAGTTCAATCTAGCGAGAAACATCTTCGTTCCGAGAAAATAATAAAACATCCCCAGAGCCCGTGAATTTAAACTAGCTACGGCCAATAAAACGTGATTTCGTTCCGATGAAACTGTCTTAAACTCTATTGGTTTTGTTCGCGCTTTACGGATGAAAATAAAGTTCCACAGCAACGACTTCCGTCGACCTTCCCTCCGCACATCTTTCCCCTCCCGGATCCTTCCGGATGTTCGCAATTGTTCTCACCTCCGAGTCTCATCCCGCGAGACAATCGACCGGCTGATACTTTCTTCGTCGAGTAGACGCGACCGGCGTCTTCGTCTACTCGACGAGCCGAGAACTTTCAACGAAACTCGGAAATCAGAGTGCGAAGCTCCGATTGTAAATTCGAAAAAGAATATGAGAGAAAGAATAAATAAATGGTGGTACTTGTTGCGTTTGAAATAAAATAAATTTCATTTGGTATCTTCTGGTGCCAGCCGAAAAGCTATGAAAACAAAGTTTCTGGAGGTTCTATGGACTGTTTTATTTATTAAGAATTGATTAATTTTATTAATTTTATTAATTTCATTAATTTTATTAATTTTATGAATTTTATGAATTTTATTAATTTTATTAATTTTATTAATTTTATTAATTTTATTAATTTTATTAATTTTATTAATTTTATTAATTTTTTTAATTTTATTAATTTTATTTATTTCATTTATTTCATTTATTTTATTTTCGATTATTTTTTATGGATTCGATGATGATCTATCGATGTTTCATGTTGACCAACGCTGGTCTTTGGCTCATTACAAAACTTGACTCGTGGAAACCGCGATGTCGACAAGATTGGCTGGGAGTGAGGTAATCGGATTGGTTCCGTATTTTTATCATCCAATACTTCATACCGCAGCTCCGCCGCTCCTCTGCGTATCAACGCAATCAACAACCTTTTTTAGACTATCGTAAGATACGAATGAAAATAAAATAAATCGAAACAATATGTCCCAAGGGAATTCCAGTTTTCTTTTAAGGCCATTAAATTAATGATTGTTTCAAAGGAGGAATTGAGGAGGAATTTTATTGAATGTATTTATTTACAATTATTTGATTGATGATAATAGAGTCAGCGATATAAGAATAATTTGCACAAAATTAATAAATACAATATCGAATTAGATAGATGAACAAAATGAAATTGCAATTAAATCCAGAAATGTTTATGATTCGAATTAATTGAAATTGATAATATATCCATACGGAAAAAAAATGTTTAGAATCATATTAGATGTATTCTAGATTTGAGATTTTTTGACACGCATGCAGGGACAATTTTTTGGATCACCGATGATAAGCTGAGGTTAATTCAAGAAAAAATTACTCCCTCAAACATTTCAATCTACAGTTATTCAATCAATACAAACTAAGTAAGTATTAAAACTAAAAATAGTACAAAATTAATAAATGAAATATTGAATAAGGTAAATAAAAATAATAAAAACACAATCAAATCAATATCTGATTATCATTCGAATTAATTTTCAATCAATAAAATATCTGCAAAAAAAAACAAAATAATTGTAACAACTATATTTATTATAATAAAGATCCACAAGATTTTTGTGACACGCACGCAGTGGCAAGTTTCTGGGTCACCGATGCCAAGCTATTATCGTCCGATCCGTAGGGTTGCAGCGAAACAAGCCTCGTTGCATCCCTCCCCGATTCTCGTCCAGTTAAACCCATCTCAAGGCCATTCCCGGAACACGAGCCGAACCCCAGGCTCCTTTATACGACTTCCAAGCTGTCTCAGAAGCACCGAACGTTAAAGTTATTCAATCCGTGCGCGTTGCAAAAACATTGCACAGTCGCGGAGGGTTAAAAAGGGCGCGTATCGAAATTCCGAATGTTCAATGTTCCGACGAGTCGATGAATCGAATTAAAATGATAAGAAAATAAATGTTCCGAACCCAGCATGTCTCCGACTGCAAGTTTTGAAGTGAAAGTTTTGACTCGCCGATGGATTGGTTGTCGGGATTTTGATCTTTCGGGACCATTGACGGTCGGAGCCGTGGCGATTTGGATCATTAATAGATGAAAAAAATAAATAATAATGAATATGATAATGATGATGATGATGATAATAATTTATAATGAATTGATAAATACTCCGATGATAATCGAAGTATTTTAATTCGATTTATAGACCTGTCGGAACATCAAATGTTTGGAACTTTAATCCACACTCGTTGATCAAAATACATGGATTTCACGCGGGGGCGACGCGAGCTCTCCGTCTTCATTACGCACGAAAGACTGTCGTTTCATCGAACGTTTATATGCAGAACGTTCGAATGATCCGGAAACTGGGAAGCTGAGGCGGGGTGAGAATGAGTCTGCGACGATTCGTAGGGGATGTCGATGTCGTTGCGACGATGAGGCTCAGTGTGGGTAAAATGAAAAACGGCAGCCGGAAATTAGTTCTGCCACGATGATTGACGGAACATCGACTGTGCGTCTTCATTGAACAATCAATAATTCATGGATACACGTGGCAACAAAAATATCAAATTTCTTGGAACGAAATATTATTTTGTTTTGATTATCGTTTGGATTGTTTTAAATCGAAAGTGAGAGAAATATTGTAGAAGTTAAAACCGAGGATATGATGAAATAACAAATAAGAACGTTGGTAAAATAAAGATTGTTCGATTTTTAAAATTGCTCGCAATTATTCTTATATCAATATCTGTATCAATCAATAAAATAAAATAAAACAAAATAGTTAAAATACAATGAGATGAAATAAAAAAATTGGAAGGAAAAGCCGTTGTTATAATAAATTGTAATATTGATAGAATAAATAGGTTTGAAAATTCCTTGATCGACTTTGATTCTGAAAATATTATTTTTTTGATGCATCATAAAATTCTTTACAAAATAAATAAGTTCGTGAAAAAAATCAAATCAGGTTAATAATTCCATGCCCATGAATTTGTCGATAAATTCACATAAAAATTTGTACATTACGAAATAAGTAAAAAAAAAAACCGAAATAACAAAAAAGCTTATTCGAAATCGCGTTAATTCGTCCAAATTAAATTTTCGTTGAACTTTGCATTTTCGACCAAACCACCCTAACGACGAAGGATGTTTCGGAGGATTAGCGACCGCGAAAAAATTACGACCGAGTTTGGCGAGTGTTGTTGGCTCAACCGGAAACGTCACGGCGGTGTTTCGAGCTCGGCTAAAACATCTTCGGGAGCTTCTGCGAATTCACCCCATCCGCCCCAACGGTAAGCCACGCTCAGGCGGGGGTGGTGCGCAAGGTGGTTGGTGACTGTTTGCCGTTGGACGTTAGTCGATCACCGGACGTTCCTCGAGCATCAACGAGCTCATCGAGCTTTCTTCGTTTTCAATTCAACGTCACGAGAATTTTTCCCGTGATTCATTCGATAAAATCAAGAAGAAAAATTTCAAATTGAAAAAATATACAAATAGAAAATAATAAATTAGAATCGGATGAAAGTTAATTAATTGAAACGAAAGATAATTCAGTGAAATACTGAGAGAAATGAGAAATAATAGAATTACAATAAAATTAAAGTTAATCAAATAAAGTAAAAAATAATTGAATGAAATAACATTTACAAAGCGAGCCGTCGAAGTACAGCCAAGCACAGACGAGTTGTCTCCAACTATGGCGAATGAGACGCAAGAATTCTCGAAGACAAGAAAAATTCAAATGAAATCGAAGTTCGATTAAAAAAATGATTTACTCTATCGCAACTTGTGTTAATAAATTATTCACGGATTAAAAAAACAATCCACAAAATTCGTTTGGAAAATAAATAATAAAAAGTGATACGCACAAATAGTGAATTTTTTGTTGGTGGTGATAATTCGTTGAATAAATAAATAAAGAATCCATATAAAAAATGGTGGAAAAGTTGCACGAGTATCAAGGCTTGACCGGACGTATTCATGGGTTCCGTGACAAAGTGAGGGAAAGATGGGAGGGTTGGAAGGAATGGA
Organism: Sussaba pulchella; assembly: GCA_963971145.1. NCBI lineage: Eukaryota > Metazoa > Arthropoda > Insecta > Hymenoptera > Ichneumonidae > Sussaba > Sussaba pulchella. The sequence continues at coordinate 9,866,619 of OZ020174.1, read as the reverse complement.
AAAGTGAATTGCCGACCGATCAAGGCCTCGGTGGGATTCTTCAGCATATGCGAGGACCACCGAAGTTGGAACGAACTTTAGACGACTATTCTCACGTGTACAGGTAAAATAATCAAGATGGTGAAGCCTCGATAAACCCATGATTATACGGATGCTGGCATCGGCTATTTTCGTAGTCATTGCGATTGTTTCAATGTGCGCATAATTATAAAAACGGACGTACCGGACGTCCCGAAAATTGCGAAAATTGCACGACCAATGGCTGGGATACCGTGTTTGGAAACTTGTCGACTAATAGAAATCAACCATTTTAAGATTATTTTTGTTCTGGAGAACATTTTTGCATTTAAGATTGTATCGATAAGTTTTAATTCCTCCGAGCGTGCTCAGCACACTTTTATTTATTTATTTATTCTTGTATTTAGTTATTTATATATTTATTTACAACGAGCTTATCAGACTTTTTTTGATAAATATATTTAAGGCAAAAGACGCGAGGTGAACTGGTTCGCGTTTCGGCCGCAGTGATGGGCATCGAGTTTTCGTACGCAGCCGAGACGGCTTTCGTATCGCCGACTTTGCTGAAAATCGGCGTCGATCATCAGCACATGACTCTCGTCTGGGCTCTCAGTCCGCTCGTTGGATTTTTCGTTACACCGATATTGGGCAGCGTGAGCGATCGTTGCCGATCGAAACACGGACGTAGAAGACCGTTCATTCTTCTACTGGCAATCGGTGTTTTTATGGGTAAACATTCGTCCCATTATTTCACTCTTAATTGATAACGATTCGAACGACTTTACGATCGGTCTTATGACAAAAAAAAGTGTATATTCAGTTTCAAATTTCGCTGTAATATCTTATCATTATATTACTGGAAGGATGATATGATTGAGTAATAATAAGTGCAAAACACGAATAAATTATTATTTGCAATAAAGTACGATTGGTTTGGTCAGTTCCATAAAATTATTCTCCACGTTTTTCCAATAATTCATTAGTCATTTACTCCAATTGAAAAATGTCCATAACAAACGTCTGACGTATTGGAGAAAACATGCACTTAATCAAACTTATCAGAATATTATAATACTTATCAATCTTATTATTACTCTCATTGTTTTTCAAAAATTAGGATATTCCGTAATATGTACTTTAAAATCCGACAGGACTGTTGTTGGTTCCGAATGGCGAGGATCTGGGATATTCGTTCGGTGATCCTCTGCCAATGACGAACCGAACGTACGCACCGAGCGGGCATCGAACAACAGCGAGCCAATCGAATCACACCCTCGACGCCTCCGCGCCTGTACGGACGTCACATCCTTGGGGCATATTTTTCACGATTCTCGGAACTGTGCTTCTCGACTTTGACGCCGATGCTTGCCAAAGTCCGGCACGAGCTTACCTGCTAGACGTAACGATACCAGGTCAGTTTTATCATACTCTCACGCGGATTGTTCTATTCGAATTCGTTCTATAAACGAATTTTATTTTGCAGAGGACCATGCGAGAGGCCTCAGTACATTTACGATAATGGCGGGACTCGGAGGATTCATGGGATACGCTTTGGGAGGCATAAATTGGGACGCAACGAGATTGGGTGTCATGCTCGGTGGACATCTTCACGCGACTTTCACTCTAATAACAATTATTTTCATCATTTGTGTGTCGTACACGATCACGAGTTTCAAAGAGATACCGCTTTATTTGCTCGAGAGGGACGAGTATCAAAATATACAAGAGATAAAGGTTTGAAGCGTTTTTACGATATTTTTCCGTGCAATATGATTAGTCCATTGTTCGAGCAATTCAGATAACATCCTTGAATTTATAGCGCGAGAGCAAGAGAGCGGAAGCTGCGAAAAGAAAATTTGTAATTTCTCGGACATTATGAGAATTATCGAAAAAGTGTTAGGCTCAGTTTTTTCTTGCCACGATTCTGCGTCGATTGACGTCAATTCCGTTACAATTGGTTGTGTCGTTCCTGAGATATTGCAAATCGCGTTCGCGAAGTGGTACGGGACAGGTGGCGCCATTGCGTGAGGTCCCAGGTGGGGGAATAGCACGTCCAATCGCGTGACAGCGCACTTCGCCCGGTTATTATTATCGTTGCGAGCTATTTGAACGCAGCATTGAAAAATAAATGTTTTAACAATTTCAATACTTTAATTGCGGTCTTAATCCAAAAGTTATACAATTTATTGACAGAGAACAGCGGATGAGCGTAAAAACGATGGTGAATACGAGAAGATAGCGAGCGGTGGTGAAGAATGTGGCTCTTACGGTGCGGTTGAGAGAGATGCGGATTGCAATACCGAAAAACCTGAGGTAAGCGGTTTAATTGATTCCATAGAGCGATTATGTATTTTATAAAAAGTTTATTTGTGCGAATGAAAAGCAAATGAAAAGTTAATGCGCGACGTCTGGTTGCAGGAATTTGTACTGAAGCCGATAGCGACGGAAGAGCCTGGCAAGAGGCACGGTACTGTACCAATGCTGCCGGATGTCGGAATCACGTTACCCAACGGGGAACAATACTTGCCGGCCGGTGATAACCCGGAAGTCGATCCTCGAGCTACCCTCACGGAATATCTCATGTCGATCGTGTACATGCCGCACAGCATGCGAATGGTCTGTCTCACCAATCTGTTCTGTTGGATGGCGCACGTTTGTTATTCTCTTTATTTCACGGATTTCGTCGGCGAAGCCGTCTACGGTGGCGATCCGAAGGTAAGATTATCCCAACATCCCGAGGATATTATCGCAGTTGCAAGTTTAATTTATTAATTTATTAATTTATTCATTATTTTACTAATTTATTTATTTGTTTAATTGATAACAAACAGTATTACGAATATTTTTTATACGTTAAAAGGAATCAACTTCCGACTTTTCATTTATTTATTCACCCTTCACAGGCTCCGGAAGGTTCGGTAAAACGCGAGCTCTACGAATCCGGTGTTCGTTTCGGATGTTGGGGAATGTCGATGTACTCACTATCGTGCGCCTGTTACTCCCTCGTTATCGAGAAACTCATCGAGCGTTACAAGTTGCTAAATTGAAACTATATATGAAATGATGGTCCTCGACGTTGACCCATCGGGTTGATCGGCTTGCGCGACTGACGAGACTTTGCTTTCAGGGCTCGAAGGGTTTACATTTGCGGTCTTCTGTTCTACAGCACGGGAATGATGATGATGGCTTTGACGAAACATCCCGTGGGCGTTATATTGTTCTCGTGGACCGCCGGTGTCATGTATTCCACCCTGTTTACCATGCCGTACTTGCTCATCGCCCACTATCACGCCTCGTCGACGGTAAGTCATTAATTATCGTGTCTCAGGGAAAAAAAACAACATCGACTGTATCGTTACATTGGAATGAACCTCACAAGAAAAAGACACGTTTAAAATGACCCCGTGTGTGGTTTAAGGGTTATAAAATATATTGACTTGTGATAAAATAAATAATCAAGAATAAAAAATAAAAACGTTGTCAACAGTTTGAAGTAACGGCAGACGGGGAAGCTATACAGAGCGGCACGGTACGTGGATTGGGTACGGATGTCGCAATCGTTTCGTCGATGGTGTTTTTGGCACAGTTCTTGCTCTCGTGCTTATTGGGGACGATAGTCAGCATGTCCGGTACAACAACCGCCGTTGTTTTCGTCGCGAGTACATTGGCGGCTTGTGGCGCATGTGCGGCGACTCAAATAATGTATCTCGATCTATGAACGATGTTAAATGATAATTCGTTTTATTTTACCTCCGTATTGTGTTATCGAAACGTGTAATTTCCCCTTTTTTTGGTTCGATATTTTTCGCCCGAAAAATTCAATTTCGAATAACGAATTGCAAACCGAGAGGGAAATTTATTCAGGTTACTCTGATGACGTTGATCGAACGATTAAAAACCGGATTCTGAAGCGGATTATGACGCCATCGCCTCAATTCTGATTAGTTCCAATCGAATCACGACCGGATAATTGATAAAACCTGATAAAACTTTTTTCCTCGGTAAAGTCCAGCGAGCATGCACAAAATAATCGTTATTTGTATTATGCGCGATTTCGACGGGCGAACTTTTCGGGGACTGTGGAGAATTCTTCGATCCTGAGAATCGCGTACAATACGCACGTGTGTATATCGTCCCACCGCGTATGTGTAAATATTCGCCATAAGTATGATTAATAAAACAATTAACGAAGTTTATTGGTAGAACCCGAGCAATTTATTCCCAGCTTCGCCGAAACCGTTCATGCCTAAAATAATTGTGAGGAAAACGATTTTTACGGAATTTAGTATGAATTAAATTCATTGATGAATGATAAATTTTGTCGATGAAATTTGGATAGAGAAAAAAATTGAATCACAAAATGTATACAATTTTATTATTATTATGATTATTATTATTTTTATTGGTATTGTTATTATTTTTATTATTATTGGTTTTATTATCGTTATTATTATTATTATTATTATTAGAGTACATACATATGAATGTAAAATTAAAGAACGAGCACGAACAAACCACGAGAGGGTTTCCGCCCCTACCGAACGTTGGGGTGAACTTACCCAGCGCCGATAATCGTCACTTGCCTTCTGAAGATAAACGAAACATCACAGTTTCTCCAACAACTCGGCGAAAATATTTTTCTCGATTGTCGCCACTATAAACGTCATACATGTTTAAATCCTTCAGTGAAGAATTTTCCTTTAGTTTCGTATTTTTTCGAAAATTACTGTTATTGCTTAATTATTGCGATTTTTTTCATTCACTTGCGGTTATTCAACAGAAAAATGAATTCAGCAATGAGATACGATCAGTTTATTAATTATGTAACATCTGTCGATGAAATAATAATTAATAACAATCTTTATCGATCGTGGAAAAATATTCTAAGTATGATAAATGATTTTTAAAAAAATAGTAAGTAATTCTAGTCGCGACAAAGACAAAAAAATGGTTTTACATTGAAGTGAAGTTGACAACTTCATGGCAATCTCGCAAGGGTTGACGCATCAATTTATTCGGCAACCTCAAATTATGAACAAATTTTCGTGACATAATAAATAAAAAAATAAATCGAATAATTTATGCGTCAGCCAGTCAATTGCACACAAAAATGCGTAAAAAACGTGAAAGAAAGCATAAAAAGCGTCTGGACATAAATCCGACGATAGACGAGGAAAAGCTTGCGAGGCTCGAGGCTATAAAATCGAAACGAGAACAGACCATGGCAGTGGTGAAGCTTCGCCTGAATAACAAGTTCAACGAGCGCTCGGCTATGATCGGAGCAAACATGTTGAAGGGAGAAAACGACAGGCAAAAAAAATCGGGGGATGAATCGACTTTACCGAACGAGAAAGAAATGATAAAAGTAAATGCAACAAATATATGCTGAAAAATCCTGAATATAATATTAATATAATAATAATATTTTTATTATTTCACGGAGATAATAATAATAATATTAATAATAAAAATATTATTATTATTATTATTATTATTAATTTTAAAAATTAAAAATTCGTTTCAATGAAAATTAGAAAAAAAATTACTATACAATTCACGGAATAATTTTTATGTAGATTCGTGAAGAAATGAAGAAAGTAATGTCAGCCGGTATTGAAAAAGTACACGCGGCCAAGATTCTCCACGACAAAGTCAAGTACGACCCAAAATCATCGACAATGACGATAAACGGAAAAAAATACAAAATTAAAAAAAACGTCCACATGATCGGTTGGGGTGTCGAGGCTCTGATGTTGGGATCGACGTTTGAAAAAATAATCGGCGATAATTTAAAAAAAGGATGGCTCGTGGTGCCTCGACGAACGATTGCCCGTATGTCGATATATCCTGAATGGTTTCCACGATTGGACACGCGTATAACATACTCGGAGGCGGAGAGCGACGTAACGCCGGACGATACTTGCGTCCGTGCGACGAAAAATATAATTGATTACTGCAAGAAACTCAAGAAGAACGATATTTTGATCGTTGTGCTGTCGACTGGTTCCGACAATTTCCTTTGTCTGCCCAGAGGGACGATTTTGGTGAAGGAAAAGATGGAATTGTTGGATCGGCTGAGAGAGGCTGGCGCTACGAGTCGTGAAATCGATATTGTTCGAACGAGCTTATCCGACGTCAGAGGCAATGCACGAATTACATTTTTCTTCTTCGAACGACTATTTCATAGTTATAATTAATATGAAACGCTTTTTTTCTATTTATTTATTATATATTTTATTATAATATTATGTATTTATTATATAATTATAATAATAATCCATATTTATTATAATAGTATTTTTAGTGTGACATCGAAGCCTCAACATACCAAAACCTAACATATACCTGCCTCAACATATCAAAATACCTTTAACAATTTCGTTGACCAACTAAATTTCCACCGAACGCAGGTGGACAATTGGCAAGATCGGCTTACCCGGCCAAGGTAATAACCCTAATAATGTCAAACTCCGGTTCAACCGACATTTATCTCGATCGCATAGCCGGCGGCCCGAATTCCAACATCGACCGTCCATCAACCGCTTCTCAAGCTCGAACGATCCTCGAAAAATATGGCCTCAATCTTCACGAGCTTCCCCAAACCATCCAACAAGTTCTGACGGATCCTAAACAATCATCGCCCGCGACCTCAGCCGAGCAACACAAAATGGCCGACAACAATGGACGTTTCAAATTCGTCACCCATTGCTGCGTCGCGAGTGCCGAAGAAGCAATGGACGCCATGACAATCGCTGCCTTCCGCTTAGGCTACTTACCGATCAACTTCACTGCCGTGCCGACGGTCGGTACGATCGACGCGCCGCCCAATCTTCGCGCCGTCATCAAGGAATACATAAAAATAATATCTCACATGCTTCTGGCAACGGAAAATAAAATAACACCCACGGAAATGTACGAAACTCTGAAGTCCAGCAAAATATTCGATATAACGGAAAAAAACGTAATAGAAATATTTCCATCCGAAAAAAAATGGGCTCAAGGTCTTTACGTTTTCATAAAATCACCGGTGATTTCCGTTGAACGTCGAACTGTGAAAAATGGCGGCGAATCGTTCGGGGAAAATAAAAGTGGAACGAATCAAGAATTGGCTCTTTACTTTTCTTTGTACTGGTACTTGAAGAACGAACAATATCCGATTCTACGTAAATACGTCGTTTGGTTTCTCGGTTGTGCGAGCGTCGGTCGTGATGGCAACACGGATTACGGTGGAGCTTATGGATACGAAAATCTTGGCGTTGACGTTTACAAGCGTTACAAAACTGCTTTTCCAAATCGTTCGAAGCGATCGATTGACCCGAATATTCGTCCCAATGGCGGCAAAACTATTTCTTCGAACGCTGAATCATCGACCGATCAAATCAACGATGAAAAACGCGCGATTTACGAAGCAATACTTCCGGATCGTGTGCTCGCAAATGGTAACGCTAATAGTCTGTTTAACAACGTAAACAACGGCGAGGATCTTTTGAGAATGGGAAATGCAACGGGATGCACTTTTACGAACGTCGGTGATTTACACGTTTTTCGTATAACTCGTCGCGAGTGTAACTGCAACGGTTCGTGTCCTCGTAATGAGTAACATTTGTTACCCCTCTTAATTCTGATTGAGGGTCGTAATTAATTAAACGAGCGCGAAACAACCGCAGCTCGCGGTGTCGACCGCGGAAATAAATTATTGCGCAATGGGTGAAACAACCTGAAGAGTTTGATTCGTTGTTTGTTGTTGCAAAAACGTTCGCATTACAAAATCTTTATTTCTCAAAAACTACTTTTTACGAACTCATTCGATTTTGCCGTCAAACGCCAGGGATATAAGTTTTTTTTTCGTGAAAAATCCGCTCGAATTTCTATTGGAACGCTGCGAATGTATTTTCCATGTAACGGAATTAACGTTGAAACAACGTAGTCGGTTTCGCGTAGATAACGCGAGGATTTCCCGGGGTTTCCCGTTTTCAAACGCGGAGGGAACGACAATGTGCGGGTTTGTAACGCTTCGCTCGATTCCACCGCAATTGTAAACGTCAGCCGGCGCAATTATTTCATAATCAGTCAGCGATAACGGAACGAGCGAACCGTATACGCGCGGTTGATCCTCGAGCAAAGAGGCGTTAACGAGAGAGCACTGGATTTGTTGAAAATAATATACAAATCCTATAATTGAATAACACCGTTGGCCATTCGACCGGGATATGCAACGTGTTGTTGAATTAGAGATTTACGAACCGGTTTTCGGTAATTAGTTATTATTTTCGTCACGGTTCGGTTGATAACAAGATATTGTTAATTCGATTTTGGACAAACCGCGAAATATACGCGTCGACGATAAATCGTTAGATTCCGCGAAATATGAATAGTAATGCGGGATGTCAGGATTAGTGTCATTGGCTAAAATTGACGAAGAAATACGTCGTTATTAACAAATGTACGGTTAATTCGGACATTTTTCATTAATTTTCCCCAACAATTGTCAATAACCATAAACATTGTGGCCATGGAAAACTAATTCAAAACCGTCCAACAGCATCCAATTCACAACCACACACCGGTCTTCCGACTTCGGTGCTGAGATTTCGATGACCTAATTCAAAATACGATTTTCAGTAGGTACGCTTAATTTGTGAAAAATGCCCCGTAAATAGCACGGATGGACGAGCATTAAAAGCCAACACAGCGGAGGATATTGTTGCGTCGGTGCGGCTAAAAAAGTTGTTGCTTTTTCTCGGCGAGCAACGAGAAACGGGCGGGAGAGGTGGCGTAGGAGGCTGGGGGGGGGGGGGGGGGTGGAGAAACGTCGAGCAAAGCATGAGCCCGTAGTAAGCGAATGTTCGTGCTAGCCCGGGTTGCATTACACACCGTAAAAATCCTCTCTAAAGACCAACCAGCGAAGCTTTCTGCAGTTAAATCTACAATGCAAATTGAGAGCGTCCGAGGAAAAAAGCTCGGAAACCAGGTTAGACCGTGCGACATATGCCGCACGTGGGAACCACGATTGCGGGGGGGAAAACGGGCACGAGGAGTACCGGAAACCCGGCGACCCTGTTGACTTTTTTTTCATTTATTTATTTATCTTTTTTATTCCAAATTTTTTTTTTTTACTTCAATATACATTGTAGCAATGTAAACCGAATGAAATACCGAATTGGATTAAAAAAGATGAAAAATTTCCATATTAATTCGAGCCTTGTTAAACACCGGTTTATCGAACCAGTCGCTGATTTTTTTTTTTTTTTTTTGTTTCATTCTTTCTCCACGTATTGGTCTATCGACTTCCGCTAAAAATAAAATAAAACAAATACAAAATAAATAAAAAGCCTATAAAAAGTAGGAATAATCGACTTAGTCGAGGATTCTCACCGTGAAAATATTTTTTTGTTTCTTCCGAGCTTCGAAAAATGTTATATAACACAGAAGCTAAAGAGGCTTTCAAGAATGGCGGTGTTTCCGGGTTAAGGCGCGGTATGCGGCAGAAAGTTGGATGTAGTGGCACAGTCATTGGCGACTTTGTGGTAGCTGCATCCGTGAAACCGTTGCGAAACGTTCGAGCAAGGATGCAAGAGCGCCAACGGACTTAGGCGGAGGATTATATACCGGGTGGCCAATGACTGGATCCGGTTGAATTCGTTTATGGTCGTGGTTTTGCACTTGCAACGGAGGAGACTCGAAGCCAAGTGCTCGCTTCCGCGAATACTTCGGGCTGCGGGCGTTAAGTTTAATCAAGATTTCCCGAGCCATTAACCGCGCCGGCGAATTGGCGAAACTTTGTGTGCCACCGGCTCGATTATTATCGGAGGTGTCCTACTGGCGTTTCGCGAGCAACGAAATTCACGTGCGCGTCGCGAACAACCATGTGAACATCGCTCGGTCGATATACGTACCCCGGAAGTACGGCGAAGTCTTCGGGGAATTGAATATTTCGACGCAACGACGAGACGATTAATTTTTTGATAACGATTCTTCGGTTGATTTTTATGTTTTTATCGGGGCTTTGCGAGAATTGGTTATTGGCACTTTTTTTTTGGGAGAAGCTGGAGGGGGGGAGGGTCGATTTGGAACTTAAGGGAGGTTCTGTGGAAGCTTGAGAATCAATTTGAAGAGATTCAGATTTTGTAAGGAATTATACAAGATGTTGATTGGTCATTATTTTTATGATTGTGAAATATTGGTATGATTATTGTTCTTTGTTGTGATCATTTTTGGGAATGATTATAATTTATTTATTTGTTCATTGTTATATTATTATGATCATAATAATATAACAATAAATAAATAAATAAATTATAATCATTCCCTGGAATTATATAATATATATAACGTATATATATGAATTATTATATAATATAATAATAATAATAATAATAATAATAATAATAATAATAATAATAATAATAATAATAATAATAATAATAATAATAATAATAATAATAATAATAATAATAATAAAAATAATAATAATAATAATAATAATAAAAATAATAATAACAATAATAAAAATACGAATTGAAAGAAATCAATAGTATAATTATTATATCACCTATTATTGTCACCATGACAAGAAATAGAACAATAAAACAAATACGAATCGAAATCACGAATCGAACTTCTCGAAATTGAACGATTGATTTTTGGGATTGCTGGGAAGAACGGATTTGCGAAAAGGATTGGCGAGATAAAAAAAAGGTAATTCGGTATTACGGACATAATAGAGATTTGGCGAACAGGGCGAAAAAAGCACGGGGCGAGTCCCTCGGGTTCGCTGGCAATCCCCAGTTTCGTCCGAGAAGCCAACAAAGCCCCGACGTCATCTGGAATGGGAGAATCGTCGATCCAACCGGCGACACCTTTCCGAACGTCGCTGCCGCGACCCGTCTGGCTTCTTCCTTCTCCCATCGGCTCGTTCTTGCGTTTCTTCGGGTCCACGGAACCAACTTCCACTTCTCCGGCACAGATACGTCCCAAGGGCATCCGTCCCGACGCTGTGGAATACTTCCTCAGCTTCGAATCCGAACCCCGCGAATCTTCGAAGAGCTTGTCCCGCACTTTTGCCACTCTTACACGCGAAATCGCCTTCGGAAACCTTTTTTCAGCTTTTCCACAATCATCTTTGCAGCATCAAGGCGGTCTTCTCATGTGTATACCCATTTTCAAGATGATTTTTTGGAAATTTAATTTAGGCGGGTGGTCGAAAGTTCTAATTTTGAAAAACCGATTCCTAATATTTTTTCAAACTCGTTTCCCCGTTAAATCAATTTTTCAAAACAATAATCATATTCCTTCGATTCAGAATGGAAACAAAATTATTTTGTATTAATATTATAAAAAATATTCATTTTACAAAGATACCGATTAAAATCAGACCCCTTCTTTGAGGCAGAAATTACTTTACGGCCCAATGAAAAATAAATATCAATAAATATAAAATAATAATAGTAATAATTATTATCATTATTATTACTGTTATTATTATTATTATTACTATCATTATTGATATTTTCTTCGTGTATGAATTATTAGAAGAGCATGGAGATGAGTAGTGGCGAATCGCAGAGTGACCGGTCAATATTGGCAAACAGTCGATATCGGATAACCCGTGACGAGGAGAACCAGGGCCGGCATTTGGCGCAAAAAAAAAAAAAAAAAAAAAAAAAAACATAGTTTGCTCTCGGCTCTCGAAAATAATGCAATCGGTTCAAAGCGAAATTTCTGGAAGGGCGGATGTACTATTGACTCGGCCAAATGGCAAATTACTCGGAGTGTAGCATTCGTCGGTCGTTGAAACGACGAAGAGGGGTCGAGGGGGTCCGAAGGGGTTCGAGAGCGGGAGGAGAAATAGGAGGAGTCGCACGCGGGCAACGTGGAGTGGCGGGATATGGAAGAGTATAAGCGAGATGAGAAGAACGAGGGGTGTCGGATGCTGGGCCCCCGGATTCCTCGTTCTCGTTTCCTCGCGACTCTTTCCCGTTCCATCCACGATGTACCACTCCAAATTGACCCACTTCGAAATATATAACCCCCCCCGGTCGGTTTTCCAAACCCACGAGAGAGAGCATCCTCTCCGACGCGACCGACCGAACGAACGAACGTACGTTGCTCCGGTTACGGGGCAAAGCCGCGGGAGTTTGTTTGCCGGCCATCAGCTTTTACAGATGCTGCTCTGCTTTTCGGCTACGGCTAACTTTCCAATCGGTGTTTACCCCGATACGTGATCTCGGACTACGGTCGCGGAATCTCGGACCGGAGTGGACCAACTCGAACGTTGTGAAAACTTTGTCTTCCCTGTTTTCGGTCGGACTGCGTTGAATCGTTCGGTCGGGGGTTTATTTTTTTTTTTTTTTTGAGGGGTTGTTGTTGAACTTGCAAAGTGGCAATGACGATTCGTTATTCGAGGGTCATTTGCGTTGAATCTTTTGGTTGAAGGGATGCACCGAATGGATAATTAGTTTGAGGTTGTCGATTTATTTGTTTATTTTTTTTTTTTTTTAGTTAAACTTCGGGTTTGGGTGTTTTTATTTTGGTGAAAGTTGGAATTTGGGGTTACTAGGGTGAAAAGGATTCGTGGAGGATTGCATTTTAAGTGGAAAACAATATATAACTTACATAGAAAATATTAATAGTAGTGGCTGCATATTTTTTATATAAAATTCAAAGTCTCCACGCTTGGAAAACTTTGAAAAAATCGAACTGATTTTGCGAAACACCCTAACGTATGTCGTTTATTAAAATTATAATCGTATAAATTATAATCAAACAGCGGACGTGAAATTGCATCAGGTTGTCTGACTTCTCGTCATGTAGCCCGAGCGGAGACGGAAAATAAGAATTTCCAGAACGAGGATCCCTTTAGCATTCCAAGTCGCACTCTCTTTTACGACAACTTGCCAGAAGAGACTACAAATGTATGTATATGTATAACTACGGAGTAGAAGCAGCGAAATAAAGCTGCGTGTGCCGGGCTCGCACACAGGGACCGAGCATTTCCCTCACGTGCACTTGTATTATGCATGTACATACGTCGGTTAGGCCGAAAGAGTCAGTCCAGTTTTTACGGTCACTTTATACCGAGGAGAAACACTAAAAACAAATAAAAAAACGAAGCCTGGTTATTTTTTTTTTTTTTTTTAACGTTCATTCGAGCTTTCCGAGAAAATGTTCCAATATAAACAAATGCGCACTCAGGGAGATAAGTACTGTGCATTCTTTGTTATGTTGTAGTTTCGCGTTAGGATTGAAAGTAAAAACAGAGAGAAATAAAATTTTACAAATTACAAATTATTCAATGTAAAATGTCGATAAATGTAAAAAGTCGAACGATTTTTACAGTCCGATTATTTTTTGACTTAATTTTTTGATTTTGCTCGACAGCCACGAGGCTGTAATGAGGTCTAATTTTTCGAAACCTTTTTTAGACTCTTGTGCTGGGATCCAATGTTCTGGGAAAACGAAAATTCGTCTCATCGATTTTTCCGTATGAAACGGTAAATTATTATTTTTTTTTCTAATTTTAAATACGAATTTCCACTTTCGCGTTATAATTGAAAATGCTTAAAATGCGGTGAGGTTGGATCGGCGGGGCTTCAATATTGATAGTTCGTTGGAAAATTAATCGAGAGTAATTGATTGAATTACAGCACGACGAGACTTCAAAGGCAGACATTTTACAGGTTTCATCCATTACGGTATTAATGTTGAAATCAAATTTTCCAAATGTTTGCTTATATCGAGAATAATAATAATAATAATAATAATATTATTATTATAAAAATAATAATAATAATAATAATAATAATAATAATAATATTATATTATCATATTATTGAATTATTAATATATTATTAAATTATTAGTATATTATTATTATTATTATTATTATTTCTATTGTTACATGAAATATTTAGAAAATCTTATTTTTCCAGGCAGGCGAATTCAAAAGATCATCTAAAATATTCGTTCGTATATTTTTGAATTTCAATTTCGTTTTCAACCAAAAATGCACACTTCATCTATATTATCATGCAAAAATTATGTAAATATGATTTTCGACCCCCGTAAATATCAAGAATGCCCGAAATTCAGAATCATACGCACATACAAAATATACACGTTACACAGGACATGACGACAAATAATCAGACTTATCTCCCCGATCCAAGCAGCCTGCAATAAAAAATAAAAAAACCCAAAAAAAAAAAAATCCCGAAGTCTCAAAGGTTTAAAAAGTATAAATTCTTCCACAACTGATTTCTCTCAGTGTTCGCCCCCTCCCCCTCTCGGTCCTGGACACGGCAGCCGAGATCTATAGCTATGCAATAAAGAAAACTCTGGAGAGTCTCTGGGGTGCTGCCACGGCTGAGTCGGAGCAATCTCAGTCGCACACCACTCGTTTTCCAAGCGCATAGGTGAAAAACTATCGCAGTTATTATTCACCCGAAAGTGAGGCACAGCGTGGATAAACCATGTCGACGGCCCGGTGTGAGACTTACCCTTCTTTATTTTTCTTTACATCTCGCTCTCTCCAGCAATTGTCTTTTCTCCGAGCTTTTGTACAGCTTCCGTAGTTTCAGATAGTAGAAGCTTCGTATATGCCGCTCTCGCTACCTCGAGACACGAGCTGAGCTTTGAAGAATACTCGGGAGTACTCGAGATTGCCGCTTTAATTCCGAGGTGTCGCAAAGTGCCCGTGGAGAGAGGACGAAAGAGAGAGAGAGAGAGAGAGAGAGAAAGAGAGAGGAGGAGAAGTGTCGAGAGAGCAAGAATGAAGCCCGGTATCACGTGCGCGCAAGCTCTCTCCCACAATCCTATCGGTTATTGGCCGGACGCCAGCTATTGGCAATTTCTCGCCCGGTAAATCTGTCGCCGGTGGAAAATGCTTTATCATTCTTGAATAGGATTCAACGTCGTACCACCGTCGTCATTCAATGAAATTATCTTACGGTTTGCCAGTATTTTCGCGATAAAAATTTTACTTCTTCATTCGACTGGTATTCTGCGATATAATCAGTGTTTTCGACATTTTTTTATGGACATTGTTTAATTGATTGAAATTATCTTTATCGTTGATTGATTTTTAGTTTATTACTTGATCATTGATTATTTGTTAATTTTACTAGCATCATTGTTGATAATTATTATTAATTATTAATAGCGTGGTTTTGGGAGGAGATTCATGCAATTCTTACCACTAGCTGCTGATAATACATAGACGACTGAAGACTCATCGAACTATCGAAGCACCATTTTATTATAAAAAAAAAATTGACAAAATGCAATTTTTCCTACTGCCCACCTTTTTCTCATTCGTCATATAATAATTTTTCCTGAAATAACGCCAATCTATACCGCAGAATATAATTCTCTATTTTTCTCACAACGATCACACGTCTCAGAGAAATTCGCTGTAATTACGTTATTCCTCAACAACCCCGGAAACTAAAAAATTCCAACACACTCGGCAATATCCATCCACATCGAGATTCTACCCAGTTCCTTTTTTTTTCAATCTATTTTTCCAGATTCTTCAACATTCTCTTTCATTTTTTTTCCATTTCCAATATCACCAAAACCTTCATGTTAGACTGTAAAATTTATATTTCCACTTTCAAGCTGGATAGGATTTGCTCGAGTGGCCAATAACCGGGCGGGGGTATGTACGTCGGTACCGAGTCTTGACTATTATGCATGTAACGGATGTGGATGTGCATGAAGTGCTACCGCGCTTCTGTTCCCCGAGGCTGGCTAAATATATACGTGCATACCCATCCGCGTATCATACCTATGTACCTACGTACACGTGTACACCATCCTATGTACCGTAAGCCCGGTGCTATCGTCACACCGGCGTGGCTCGGAGTATTCAACGTGGGCGAGCACGACTACCTGGTACCACGGGGGGATGCTTGCGAGCGTTGCACGCAGTTCGAGAAGCTAGCGAGTACCTTCCCCATCCCCCTGACGTTCCCAGTGGCGTTCCCTCGCCACCCCGCGTCTCAGTACCTACGTATATACGTGTCCTACACATATATGTACATTGAACCCACGAAACAGAGCACCTAACGGCAGTAGCGGTGTAAACATATATTTAGTCGTCGGGCCAACGAAAAAAATGTAAAGAAGCGAGGAATAAATCCGTTTCGCCGTTTGATACATTCCTGGTATTTCAATGATAATCATGATAGAAAATATTAAAAAATATGAGAGATTGTATTATAGATGCCTATTCGGAGATTTTTCCTTAGAGAAATAATATTATAAATATTAATGTTATCATATTTTATTGTTGTTATTATTATTATTATTATTATTATTATTATTATTATTATTATTATTATTATTATTATTATTATTATTATTATTATTATTATTATTATTATTATTATTATTATTATTATTATTATTATTATTATTATTATTATTATTATTATTATTATTATTATTATTATTATTATTATTATTATTATTATTCATTATTATTATTATTATTATTTATTATTATTTATTATTATTATTATTATTATTATTATTATTATCTATTATTATTATTATTATTATTTAATTAATTATTATTATTATTATTATTATTATTATTTATTATTATTATTATATTATTATTATTATTATTTTTATTATTATTATTATTATTATTATTTTTAATTATTATTATTGAATATTCAAAGTAGAATCTTTAGGTTTTTATCAGACTAGGTCCTGAAAATATAATGTAATAATCATAATATAATAAAATAAAAATAATAATAATAATAATAATATAATAATAATAATAATAATAATAATAATAATAATAATAATAATAATAATAATAATAATAATAATAATAATAATAATAATAATAATAATAATAATAATAATAATAATAATAATAATCAATAATAATAATAATAATAATAATAATAATAATAATAATAATAATAACACCAAGAACAACAACAACGATAATGATGATAATCATAATAACCAAGGGAGTAACAGATTGCCTGCCTTAATTAGCATTCGCTGTTGTCGTTTACTATTTATTATTTTTTATAATTTTTATTTTATTTCGCGTGATATTAATTTGAAAATCGTGAGTTTACGAGTGGATGTCTGCGGGAAACATAATTCATGGGTGCTCGGCATCAGCGAAATCTCGTTGACGGTTCGAAAGTACGCGTGCATAGAAGGTGGGCAGGGGTAGTTGGGGGTGGGGAGGGGGTGGAGCCCGGTACGTACAGAGCGGTAAAACGAATTGGTGGCTGCTTACGGTTGAGGGGGAGGCTGCAATGCGATGCATTGCAACGACTGTGGAGTCGTTGGAACATCGCGCGGAGAGTTTGAAAAAAAGGAAAAAAAAATGGAAAAATAATTGAATACAAAAATGTTAAAAAATTGTGAAAAAGGAAAAATACGGAAACGAATTAGCGTTCGAGGGATGAAAATTATGCAACGGCGAATAATACGCTTCGTTCGTTTCCTCCGGGCTGGTTGCGTGCACACACAGCCCCCTTCATCGGGACCAATAATGGCAATCGCTTGATAATATACGACCGGAACGAGAGCGTTTCGTCCGGGCGGAGGAGCCATTGAGTTTCGGATTTTTCGGAGCGACGTTCGAGAGTTCGAAAACTTTGATTAAATTTTTTTTTTTACCAAATCGTTGATTTTCAGAACATCGACGCACTCCCGTCTTGTGTCTCCTCTCTCTCTCTCGCTCTCTCTCTCTCTCTCTCTCTTCTCTTTCTTGTTGTACCTTTCTTGCATTAAGAATTTTTATTCAATGATTCTATTTTTTTTTCAATAATTAAAATTGTGATCCTTTTCATTGAATTTTTTTTGTGATTTATCATTTTGTTGCTATTTATGAATCTATTTTGATGGCTGAAAGTTCGAGAGCTACTGAAGTAAATTGATAAAACAATTAATCGCATTCTTCCCTTCGTCCTCTCCTTCTGTCATATTCAATGAATATATATTGCAAATACTTTTTCAAACAACTGACTACGATTAATCATAATGAAATAATTAAAATCTTCAACATTTCTGTAATAATAATAAACAATTTCTATGAATTATTATTTCACAATTAATTCTAATATGAATCAGCTATTATAATCCTTGATTATTCGGTAATGAAAATATTTCAATTGCATTTTCATTGAATCAACGCCCATCCCCAGCGCACATACATCCGTGATTTCAACCTCCCACGCTACTCCTCCCAGCCGAACAAAAGCGCCTAGCAAAAAAAAATTAGAAGAAGAACAAATAAAAATAACAACGATTGAAAC
>OZ020174.1:9749616-9848105 GCA_963971145.1 Sussaba pulchella | reverse complement strand
AACCGACGTGCAACATTTATACCGGTATTACGTGATATCGATATAACCGCGGGCCGGAAAGAGAACATCGTCCGAGATGAGTTTCCACCCCCCCCCCCCCCACGGGCTTTTTTTTTTTTTTATTTAAAGATCCATTTCTGCAGTCGAGACTGTTCTCGTTCGCGGCCAAGAAGCTGGATGGTAGAGACGCAGTGCTTTGAGAGTCTCACTCTTGAGTAGTCACGTACATCGACCGCGGCCCGGACCGGCCAGACACCGGCTACGACGATAAATCACTCGCACCCACATCGCCCGGGCGACATCGAATTCTTCAATGCGAATGCTTCCGGTGAATCTTTCGGATTTATCATTCGACGTTGTTATCCGGTATTTTTTGAATTCGTCGAACTTTGGAATTAAACCGCGTGAATTGTCGCACCTCGGAGGAGGTTTTTTAGAAGCTGGGTGGTATGCTGAATTTTTAATTGTGTCGGTGATGAAGAATTTTGAGAAGTATTGATGAAAATATAATTGTCATTCTGGTTTGATTGATCTTTGAATGTTCTGTTTTTACCGTTTTTTGGATGAAATTTTTTTGGTCATTGTACTTTTGTTTTTGTAATTGAAAAGAGGCAAATTTGGGTATAAATCTTTTCCATCTTTATCATGATTAAATTGGTTTCTTGTAATCCGACATTCTTGTATTCCAACCACACGAATAAGTTAATAGAATGTATTTTATGTATTTGACATAAATTTTTTACTCTATACTAATATATTTTTATTATTATTATTATTATTATTATTATTATTATTATTATTATTATTTATATTATTATTATTATTTATATTATTATTATTATTAATAATAATAATAATTATTAATATTAATATTAGTATTAGTATAGAATAAATATTATCAACTAATAGTATATTATTATATCATAACAATATTCATATTATCATGACTATTATTATTATTATTCTATATGCATCAAAAGCTTAGCAAGAAAATTATTACGAAAAATCTGTGAACAAAATAACCATATATAAAAACGATTCCAACGAGTAAACGAGAATGAATTATAATACGAAATTGAACCCATCCCCGTAACAATGCAAGTACGTTAATCAATTTGTTAATTGGATCAAGTGAAAACAATAGCGAAAATCTCGTAATTCAGAATGCTGCAACCTCGGTTATACGGAGAAATCCGGTGATGCATGTGAAATGGGGAAGTTTCCGAGGATTTTGGGAAGCGACTGAACAAACGTAAAACTAAAACAGTATGGCTGCTGAGTACGCGTCCGGACAATGTTCTCGCTGACTGTAGATACGCAGTCTGCATGCTGCATTGATCAATGAATAACGCGACCTGCATGCTTCTTGACGTGCTATTACTCCAAGCACACAAGCAACGCTGACACGGGTCTCTCTCTTGATCTCTCTCGCTCTCCCTCTCTCTCTATTTGTCTCTTTCTCTTTCTCTGTCGCTCTATGGCAAAATTAATGGGAAATGTTGTTCCTAACGTTAACGAGGATAGCAGTGAGCACATAGGGATTCACGCCCTGAACTCCACCCTGCTCTCCCGCAAACCTACCTTCATCCCACTCGTAGGCAAATATGATTCAGAGTCTCCTGATTGTTGATTAAGGGCTGGCACGAACTTCGAAGATTAAAAAAAGCATATTTTCTCTAATTTTTAGCAAATTTTTAATTTTTCTTCATTTTTAAATAATTTAATTCGAATGGTTAAATTTTTGCCGAATTATTGGGTCAATTATTATTGCTTAGTTCTCGTCATTTGAGAGTGATATACATGCGATGGTGTACTTATAACAGAACTTACCTTGTAAGAAATCAACGAATTAAAAAAAAAAAAATTTTCAGTATTAAAAAAAAAAAATTTCATTCCATTTTATATCTATTCAACTTGAATGGTAAAATGTTTCCGAATCAATAATCAAATCAATATAATTTTATTCGCATTCTCCAAAAATGCAGATCTTATTCCACGTTCGGGAACAATATTTAGAAAAATAAGAAAATAAAACGAACCATCGAAGAAAAATGTTCAAAGGTTTATTAGCGGATGGAAGTTGAGTGCATCACGGGTGCATCGACGGATATTTCACGAAAACTCGATTAATTATTGTTAACGAGTTTGTTGCCGCGGGAAAGTGGGCAGAATAATCGTTGTTGAAACAAGAGAGGCATCGGTTAGTTGCCCCGAAGTTGTCGAATATCGTGCGCGCCTTTGAGGGGCGCCAATTACTTTGGCGCGAGACTGGAGGAGTAAGGCAGCACGTAGCTTCGGTAAGAGCCGAGTTGACTCGTGTCCCCGAGTTTCACTTCGCCACCGACGGTCTCTCCGTTCGAAATTAACGCTAAATTTCCAAACTATTGTGAACTACGTGAAGAGAACATTGAGTTTGCTCGTCCCTCATCGTCGAACCACGTGACAACGGGGACCATCCGAATTTTTATGATCTCTGTGATCTCAGAAACGTCTTCTTCTCAATAACAAACAATTTATTTTATTTTATTTACGTTTCTTTTAAATCTTGAAAAATATATTTTAGGGACTGAATTTAGATATGGATTGAGGACGAATAATTTTGGATTATATATCTTTGATTACGTCGAATTAAAGATGAGAAAATTTAATTGATAATAATTGAGTGAATCATTGAAATTTGAATAATTTATTTAGTAATAATATAATATTGGGAATCGAACGATGATCGAATAATTATATTTCAATTGATAATTGATGAAAAATTAATTGATAATAATTGAGTAAATCATTGAAATTTGAATAATTTATTTAGTAATAATATAATATTGGTAATCGAACGATGATCGAATAATTATATTTCAATTGATAATTGATGAAAAATTGTAAATAAATTATTAATAATTAACTTTTCAATAATTAAATGAATAAATAAATTCAAAAAATGACGAGATGGGTTTGGGTGTAAAAAAAAAAGAATAATAATACATCGTATATCTTTGATTCGTTTCGTCATTTATTTCTATCGATTCACAGTCAATAAATTAACATTTATCGTCGAAACAATACAAAAAATAAGAAATTATTATTATTGTGACCATTAGCCCCGCAATGAATCAATAAATACAAAAATGATTTATCATTATTTTTTTTTATATAAAAACGTTTTCAGCGTTTCGGCGTTTCGGGCGCAGAAGGAGAGTCGCTAAAAAATGTACGTGTGTGTGTGGGTGTGTTATTTCATTCAATTTTCGTTACGTTTGTTGTTTCGTCTTTATTTACAATAATATCGTGAATCGCGCGATGATAATGGACTAGACCGCTTTAAATTGTTCAATGAATTTCGAACGTTCGCATCTAACGCGTGACCGTCGTCAGCTCGTTCTCGATCAGAACTCTTCAGCTTTCTTCGGTCGATCGTCGAATTTCGTAATAAAAAGATTCTCGACTAAAACGTATTTTTTCTTTATTTTCTTTTTTTTTTTTTTTGAATTTTACTTTAATTTTTATCTTTTATTTTTCTTGCCTAACGGCGCTTAATCGCTTTCGCTCGGGCCTACGTAGAATAAAATTAATTTTACATCAAATGCGCAATTATTTCCATCCGAGCTAATTAAAATCACTATCGTGTCTATTCGATTTTTTTTTTTTTTAAATTATTATTTCTTTTAAATTCATCTTTTTTTAATCTTCATTTTTTGTGTTATTTTTCGTTAAATGTATTTCCTCGTAAACTCGTAACTAATTAACACGTTATTTCGATCGCTAAACACTTAATCTTAAATGTCGATGGAACGGATAATCTATGTCGTAGCAACGGCGAATGTTTAATTTTTTTTTCTCTCGTACAATTTCGTCATCGTCTCGCCGTAATCCATTTTTCGATTCTTTTTTTTTTTTTTTTTTTTATTCTTTTAAAATTATTTCTTTTTATTTTAATATAATCGACGGGAAAAATCGACGCGTATTCGTGTTTCTTATGGGTTATTTCAATTCTGGGCTTGTGGAATTTGTGCCCGGTAGGCCCGACGGATTATCGTCAAAAGCATTCATCGTTCTACTCTCTTTCTCTCTCTTTCTCTCTACGTACGTAGATAAATGATGGAAACAACGCGAACATGCAACGTTTAATTAATGGAAATATATTTTTAATTCATTCGTTTGTTTTTTCTTCAGTAATATAATTTTTTTTGTCCGGAGAATGAGACGAAAAGTTGATCTTTATCGATTTTCGTTTTCGTTTTCGGCTTATGTACACGAGCGAGCGCTCATCCCAAACGGATATTCGATGATGAATGTTGTTCGTTCTTCTTTCATATCCATTTTTTTCTTTTTTCTATATTTTTTTCACGTCCGTTCGCAAGGATGAGCTTCGCTATCAATATCTACTTGTTTTTTTGTTGTTTTTATAGTTTTTTTTTTTTATTGCTCTACCTATACAGAGATGTACACAAGATCCAACATTCTTGTACTTATTTCTTCGTATTTATCATTTCTCAATCACCCTTTCTATCCTCTCCTCGCTTTTTTTTCTCTCTCTCTCTCTCTCTTCTTCCTTATTCGTAATTATCTACGTAGCGCAGTGCGGTAGTTTTGGGTTTTGGCAAAGTTAGGTCTGATAGAAAACATTTTTTTTTTTTTTTTTTTTTTTCATTATTATTTTTCTTTATTAATCGATTTATTCATTCATTTTTTAGATCTCTAGGGCCATTTATTTATTTACAATCACTCACGCGTTATTTAATTTCAACTTTCAACGTTTTCTTTTGTTTTTTCTTTTTTGTTTTTCGTCTTTTTTTTTTTTCTTTCTTCTTTATTTCGCGTTTACGTGATTATTGAATTTACACATTTACATTTTTAGGCGATCGAGCGACGAACGAGCGAGCGAGGAAACGCTTGAACATACGTTCGGCAACGATGCCGGAGATTGTCGAACTTTCCTCGGTGGTTGACACAGATTCTTATTTTCGTCGGCCACCGGACTTAGGTTTTTTTTTATTTTTTTATTTTTTATTATTCGTTTATATTACACAATCACATCGTATTTTATTATATACGTACGTACGTTTTCGTCAAGGACGTTCGACCGATAAAATCTTGTCGAATGTGCAACGAAGTTGACGGAAATTTGTTTATTTTTAAACAATTTTTAACGGTTAGAATTGGAGAGGGAAATAAAATTGCTCCTTGCGTTAATTTTGTGCGATTGATCGATTGTGATTTTTGGTTGTTGAAGAAACTTTAAGGGGGAAGTTATTATCATCGCTCATTGTGGAATATTTCGTCAGCCGAATTTCCCTAACGAGCTTTTCGTTATAATTTTTATCGTTGCATTCTTAGAGCCCTGAAGGATGAAAAAAAATTCGATCGGAGAAAAGTTGAGCTTGAAAATTTGGTTTTTGTGAATTGGAAAATTATTGACTCGAACGATTTGAGGATGAGCTCGCCAGAAATCACGAAAATCGCGTCATTAAGACGATACGAACGATTTCTTACGTGTTTCATGATTCAAATCTTTTCTTCGAACGCATTAATTTTCATTTTTCATTTTTTATCTTCGTTCTTTCACGTTCGGATTCGCTTGCTCGTTTTAAGGTTGCGATAGATATGTAAATCGTGCGATTGATTTGAGATTAGGTTCAGCAATAAATTATCGTGTTTTATGTATTTTATTATTTTCCCGCAATTTTGGAATTTTTCAGGTGAATTATGTATGAAGAAATTAAAAATTCACGAGTCCTTTTCTCGATCTACGAAACTATCTGCTTTAATTTTTCGGATAAATTAATTTTAATCACTTTCCAGGCTTTGAAAATAGAAGATGCAGAAGGCGAAAAAATTCGTTTTAAATTTGGAATCGAGCAGATGTCGAAAATTAATTTTTTTCTTCAAAAACTTGTTCTTCTTTCTATTTCGGTTTCTAGAGCAAGAAAAGCACTTGCAAATGCATATATCTGCTCTATTTAACAGATCGCAAAATTACGGGGAAAGAAATGAGGAACAAAAAACGCTGGAATTTATTGCACAACCTAAAATAATCGCAAATTCTTCGTGGACCGTTTTTCAGAGGCGGAATATAAAAGATTCGAGTTTGAGCGCTCGTTTGGCAGTTATTGCATATTTTTCTTCATTTTATTTTGAATAAAAATAAATTCGAAGACAGACAAATCAGATGCCGAGTCACGTTAAAGTATTAAAGGCAGTGAATCAAACTGTTCGACTACCGAACTTAAAAAGGTTAACCATTTGATTCAAATTTTTTCAAACATCGCTTCGAGCATCAAAATCGTCATTCAAACATAATTTTCGTCTCCTATCCTGTCAAAAATCATCATTCAACATTACCTAATCGATCTCTCGTCTTGTTCAAGGCTCATTCGAGTAACGAAAAGATCAATTTCGCAAAACACGAATTTATTTAAACATTCAAAGACGTTTCGTTCGCAATTAAACAACAATGACAAAGAAAATCCACAAGCAATCGCGGAAAAATGATGTTTGAATCAAAATATTATCGATCGGTCGTAGTTTATCAGTTTTCCACGGACTTTTCTATATTTTCAGGCGATACATTTCTTAGTTGCGGGATTCTTTCGTCCATAACCGAAAATCGAGTAACAGCGATAGTTGGCTCGCTTTTCGAGCTCCGTTCCTTGGGCTTTTTTTTCTCGACGAGGATCTTTCTTTCTCATACACACGCTCTCTTGAAAACTCGTCCGCTGTATCACACTTCTCTTACCTATCTTACGTAGTATTCTTGCGAGTTTCGAGACTGTTGTCGGTTTCTCGTGCCCGCTGGGACTAGCAATCGCTCTCATCGGCTATTTACGTAGAATTGGCATTTATCATCCGGTTGCACTACAAGGTATTAATAATAATAATAATAATAATGAAAATAATAATAATAATAATAATAATTATAATATTAATAATAATCAAAATAATAATAATAATAATATTTCACAAAAATCAAAAATAATAATGAAGATCCCTCGGTATGCTGATAAATTTAATTGTCGCGTTATAAGAAAAATTAGTGATTTAATAAAATAATAATAATAATAATAATAATAATAATAATAATAATAATAATAATAATAATAATAATAATAATAATAATAATAATAATAATAATAATAATAATAATTTACAAAAATTGAAAATAATAATTAAGATCTCTGGGTATGCAGATAAATTTAATTGTCGCGTTATTAGAAAAATTAGTAATTTAATAAAATAATAATAATAATAATAATAATAATAATAATAATAATAATAATAATAATAATAATAATAATAATAATAATAATAATAATAATAATAATAATAATAATAATAATAATAATAATAATAATAATAATAATAATAATAATAATAATAATAATAATAATAATAATAATAATAATAATAATAATAATAATAATAATAATAATATCTTACAAAAATTGAAAATAATAATTAAGATCTCTGGGTATGCAGATAAATCAAATCTTCAATCTAATTCTTCGTTATAAGAAAAATTACTGATTCAAAAAAATCAAACCAAAAGAAAACAATAAAATCGATAAAAAATAATGAAAAAAGACCCCCCCCCCCCCACATACAGAAAAATGTACGGATCGCATTACATTCAAAACCAAAACATTCCAAAATTACTGATAGGCAGCGGTCTCGTTGCCACTTTTGCCGGCCGAAGTTTGCGCGGTCGGCGACCCTCTCGGAAAATTGCCAAACGTCTTCGTCGGTGAATCGGCAACGGCGACGTTGACGCCGGTCTGCGCCCCCGCTGCCGGCAAAACATGACCCGTCGCGGCCGCCAAAGTCTTGTCTCTGGGCGTAGGAGCGGAGCTCAGACTCGACGAACTAACTCCGGAATCACTAGATTTTTCGCTCAAACAACCGCGTTGTCCAAGTCCAGCCGGGGTCGAAATTCCAACGTTCTCGCAACCGATTCCAAGATCCGAGCAACCACCGATTCCTCCGTATTTCGTCGTTAACGACGGAATTTTGTGTACCGAAGTTTCTTCGCCGATTACAACGGTTTCACCGAAATTTCCGCGTTTCCCGATAAATCTCACGTTGCCAACCGTCGAAACCGCGTTTGATCGCAATTGTTGCGACGTTTTGTCGAACATTTGACAATCACGAGCCGCAACACCGCTGTTTATCGGTATGTTGCGATGAAAATCGTCCTTGAGCTCGGCAAGCGTCGCACCTTCGATAATACTCGTCGAACATTTGGTCGGCATCGTGGATGAATCGAGATTATTTTCTCTCAATGATTTTACGCTGTGTTCCGGACTCAAAGTTCGTCGGGTTGGATTTTTGTGAGCGTCGTAACAACCGGAATCGCGGGGAAATTGTCGTCTGCTGAATGGTGAACAATGACCGGACGTTTGACCGGATGTCAGGGCCAATCGATTTATCTCGTCGCCTTCCGAGCTCGATGCCAAATCGCCCTCGCTACCGGCTGTTTTTTTTTTTTTTTTATATGAAAAAAATACAAACAAAAAAAAAACGTAATTTGTTTGATTATCGACGAATAGAATTTTGTTTGGAGATTTTTTTTTTTGTTTTATTCATTTTGGATTGTGGATTGTGAATCGGAGGGATGCGTTTTTCGTTGGAATGCGTGAAGTTTCGGTGGGATGGAGATTGGGATTTATCGGGTTTGGGGGTTCGAATTACTTACACTGCAATTCGTGGAGCAGTTGTACGGCCGTTAGGATTTTTGCTCGATGTTCCGGTTGATGAATACGAAGGAAATCGAGATCCGCCGGTTCGAGCTCCCTGAAGAGTTCCAAATCCTCGTAACCGTTCAGAACGAATACCGGAATGTGCTCCTGCGGAATTAACGTTAGTCACGTATTTTTTTTTTTTTTAATTACGACGCTCATTATAACGAACTGATTGAGATTGGAATGCCGCATCATAGAGCACATTGTTATCATTATTATCATAATAATAATAATTATTATTATTAACGTAATAATAATAATTATTATTATTAACGTAATAATAATAATTATTATTAACGTAATAATAATAATTATTATTATTATTATTAACGTAATAATAATAATAATAACTATTATTATTATTTCATAATATTATTATTATCATAATAATGATAATATTAATAATAATAATAATATTTATATAATATAATATAATTATAATCATTATTTTTATGAAATAATAATAATAATGACTATTATTATATAATATCATAAAAATATAATTATTACCATTATTTATATTATAATTATAATAATAATAATAATTAGTAATATTATTATATTACTATTGATATAACAATCAGAATAATAATAATTATTATATTATTATCAACATTATTATATTATAATAATTATTTTATTATTGGTATAATAATAATAATTATTATTATTAATATCATTATCATCATTACTAATATTATCATTATTCCTACCAAACTTGAAGTCGATAATAATTTGATTCTCCAATCGAATTTGTCCTCCGACAATTTTATAACAAACGAATAGATTGAACAATGAGCATATAATTGGTCTTACAAATTTTCCAAACACCAAAAATTCGGTAAACTTTCCGGTTGCTCTCAATCAAACAGAAAAATAATGAATAACGAATAATTAAACTCCAGTTGGAACGGTCAAAGCATACGAGTTCGAATTAATACGTGAATAAAAAGATAAAAATAAAAATACACACGGACTCGGGGTTGGTAGGTCCGAACGGTGAATAAAACTGAGATTCGAGTGAAATTATGGGTTTCGGAGGGTGACGTAAAAAACCGTGGGATGAAGAACGAGCGTTGTGAAAAAAAAATTAAAAAAATTAAAAAAAAAAAAATAAAAAATAACGCAGAAGTGGCAAATCCTAATTTACATCTCGAGCGATGGAGAATGAAAATGGCTCGCGGATGAGAATTCGGTATGGTGGAAGAAACTCCGTAGTTTGAGTTACGTCCAACCGAGATATCGTTACTCGGTTCTCGCTCACCTGGAGATTCATCCGCTGCAAGAGCTCTTGAACCGATCCCGGTTTCTGTCTGTATCTCTGTCCCCACTTCGTTCGTTCGGGTTCTCCCCGTCTCGGCACTCTCTCGTTCAATATCTCGACGTTTATGAACTTGAAGTGGCCTATCCTATTGTGCACCACGCCTTTCCACAGTCCGCTTCTGTTCATCTGAACAACGTCGATCACGTCGCCCTTCTGCGAATTAAAATAAATACAATGAAGACACGGGGACATTAATTTGTTATAAAATTCGTACGTTATCTTCGAATTTCGTCAATTATTGTAAATCAAATTCAGACTGCAAATCGGAAAAAAAAATTCAAATCCACTAAACCAATTCTTTCATACGTTAATGTGTTATTCTCATAAATATTCAACCAACATTAATATAGTAATAATATAAATATATATAAATAATAATATTTAAAAAATAATATTAATATATATTTAATTATTATTATTTATTTAATTATCTATATAAATATTCATATATATTGAATACGTATAATATTCAATATTCAACTTAAAAAAATCGTCCCACAAAAAACAACAAATACCACAAAAATAACAGCAGAATCATAACCAAAAAAAAAAACAAAATGCTAAATTTCGGCAATAACAAAATTAAATTCAGACCACAAATACAAATAAACAAATAAAAACATCTCCCTTTGAATGATTCCTTATTTTTCGTCGACACAAAATTACACGCGCAGCCGGGAAAATTACGAGAAAATAATACGGACCTTAAATTTAAGAGCGTCCTTGTCGTACGGACTGGGGGTGCAATCGTCGATTGCCTTGGCTCGGCAGAGCACGGGTCCGATGGCAGTCGGACTGACGGGTTCTCTTTCCTCGCAGGATATCGAGCTGTGATTGCTGCCGGCTCGCACGAGAGCTTGAGTGCTCGAACCGCTTCCGCTCGGAAGGCTCTCGACGCTGCTTGCGCTGCACGGGAATGCCTCGGACGATGCACGATCCTCTCTCAGCCTCGTTATCTTTCTCTGCACGTCGTGCCTGAGGTTTCTCGCTCTACCCGCGATTCCCACCCTTCCATCCACGCTTTCCAAAAGCGCGCTGGCTTCCGACTGAAATATATATGATTTTTTTTTTCATCGCGTTAATAAACCCAACGTCGAGTTCTTATATATTTAATACATAACGATGATAATAATACGTATTAGGGTGTTTTCTTCCGGAACACAGGCCAATATATATTACTATATGTTATTTTCCAATGCATTATGAAAATAATATTGTATTATATATGTTTATATACATTACGAATAGATGATATTATATATTCGTATAATATCAATATTTGTAATATATGTACAATATATAATTAATAATAATAAATAATAATAATAATAATAATAATAATAATAATAATAATAATAATAATAATAATAATAATAATAATTAATATTAATATTAATATTAATATTAATATTAATATATATGATATTGTATTGATAAATACAATATCATATATATTTTATCAATTAATATATTTATAGATATTAATTGATAAAATATATATGATATTGTATTGATAAATTAATACAAAATAAATTATAATAATGATAATTATTATTATTATAATAATTATCATTATAATTATTATAATTATAATTTATTTTGTATTAATTTATCAATACAATATCATATAAACATTATAAATTAATATATAATATAATTAATATTAATATTTATTATAATAATTATAATTATTATAATTATAATTTATTTTGTATTAATTCATCAATACAATATCATATATATATTATAATATAATATATATATATATATATTATAATTTTTACAATAAATTTCAATAGATATATCGAACAATCTAGTCGTCGATCCGTTGCATCTCGCTTTCGGTCCATCATTTCGCCAACTTCGCGATTTTCATTGCATGCATTGATTCTCGGTCGACTTGTCGGTGGATATTAATCAATATATATATGCCGTGTATGTGTATCTATAAATATACATAGTTCACACTGTGAGCATCCGATTTTCGTGGCCCCACGAAGCTCCCTTCGTGGATCCGATAATTATTGCGAAAAAAAAAAAACAAAGGATGAAGAAAAAATATATTTATCTCGTTACAAGGATCGGAGTTAGCTCGAACGAGGTTAGCATGCGTCGATAGTGCGTTGAAGAATGGAAGTTTTCATGCTGGAATAGAGGATAAAACGGTCCGTCGATTGGTGGATTGGAAAAGAGAATAAAAAATTTAAAGAACAGACGTAAAATAAAATAATTTAAGAAAAAAAAAAAGCTTTCTACGCAGGTGCAAACGAAGACAAGCTGTATGTTATGTAGGAGGATGATAGCTGGTGACATACTGTGTGAATCGCTGGCGTGTGTCGGTTCTCTAACTCTTCTTGATCCTCGTAGTCGCTGCTCTGGCTCGGCGAAAGCCCTTCCTCGCCGCTGCTCCGGCTCTAAAATCGATCACAATCGTTCCAGTGATTGTCGATTGACCGTGATACAAATAAACTGACTAAAGGAGGGCTCTCGTACGCGCTATTGTTCGAGTTATCACAGTCGTAACCGAGACCGAACCGTTCGACGAGTGAGTGGGTATTTTTTTTTTTTTTTTTTTTTTTTTTTCGGAAACGTCGGATGGTTGACCGATCGGGAAGAGGAATAGCTCGGGTTGCAAATCAAAGGTGGGAAAAGAAAACGGGAAAGAAGGTTTGGAGCGCGAAAAAATTATGCAATAAAAATATTTACGTGCCGGGGAAAATTTAGATGAAAAAAATGGAAAGTTAGTTGGATGTTGTTATTGTTTTGGGGAAGTGGGAAAATGAAGGAAGGAAGGATTATTTGGGAAAGCTTGATCGAGGTTTAGTCTGTGATTTTAATTTTGATTATACGAGTGACGAGAAAAATCTATATGCTCAATCAACGATGTTATGAAAAATTGTCGACGTAAATTTTTTTAAAAGCCACAATTTTTGCAAGGTAAAATATGTTAATATTTACTGCCAATTAAATAGATAAAATTGCATGGTAAATATACATTTCTTACTACAATTTATTTTTCACTACTAAAAATCAAACATTAGAATTTTTTTCAATCTAACAATTTTTTTTCAGCTTTTTTTTATCCCAAACTCGCCAAGACCTCAAAATTCTTCCGATCGATCAAAAGCCCCAAGAAATTAACCAATAATCAGTCAACGAATCAATCATCGCACTCTCCGTAAGCCCAAAAAATTCCAATCAAAACCAGTCGCGATCCCAAAGTTCGCACCAAAATCGATCCCGAACGATTAAAACTCGCACCAATAAATTACACACGAAAATTACCAAGAATCCACCGGTATTAGAGATAAAACGCGTGGGTTCGATGGTTCCCGGCTTATGAGGAGAATATAACCGGAAGATAGTATAATCGTTAAAGGGCTTATTGGGAGTGATATCGCAGATTAAACATACGTTTCGGGATCGAGGCGGAGATATGTTCGTGTATCGGCTCTAGGTGGGTTAGCAGGATTATCTTGCGATATTGGAATGTGTTCCATGTACATTTACGATGCGTGTACGTACATATATATATATATATTATATATATCTACATAATATATACATATATGACTCGGAAATTGGCATAACGGAAGAGCATCGTGTGGACAATCCAAAGGCCTCGAAACTGGGCCAGAGGTACGAAGATTATCCCTTTCGGAAATTCAATGTGCAGCTGGTCCAACCACCCCCCCCCCCCCCCCCCCCCCCCCACCCCCACCTTCCTCGGCAATAACGAGATAATGGATGTGGCCGGTTCGCATCGGCAATCACGATCGTAACTAACGAAGATTCTCTTCCTCCACCCTAAATTTTCATCACCTCGAACTTTAAAATCTCCTCGTGAAATTAATATTCATCGAAACGTCGAGCAAACAAGGTATTATTCACAATGACGACGCGTCGCGTGAAACGCAACGTCGAAGGAATATGTGGACCGAGCAAACTCCCAGCATCCGCTCGCCAATCCTTTCCCAGATGTGGGATGTATGCAACGTTTAATCCGTAGCAATCTCTCTCACTTCGCGCAGTCGAAGATGTTGATGTTTGTTCTGGGTTTCGGTTGTAAGTGGGTTAGCACGGTTCTGCGGTTTGCGAGAGAGAGAGAGAGAGAGAGAGAGAGAGAGAGAAAGATGGAGGGACGAAGATGAGAGACGGAAGTTCGTGGAGATCGAGAGAGGAACGAAGATGAGAGACGGAAGTTTTCGAGATTGAGAGAAGGACATCAGAATGAGGGACAGAAGTTTGGGAGATTGAGAGTGGAGGACATTGAGGGGTGGAAAAGAAGGGAGGGAGGACAATGTGTGTCTACATATCCGAGTAAATACGATCGTATTTGAAGGGGGGGGGAGTTGAGAAGGGAAGAGGAGTAGGAGTAGGTCGTGAAGGAACGGATTGCAATTGGGAGGTCGTGACGACATCGCCGTTACCACACGGAAATCACCGGGGGTTGTTCCGGCCTCGTCGCCAACGACGATGACGACAACGACGAAGAGGATGACGGGGGGGGGGGGGGAGAATCGCCGCGGTAGCGACGTCGGTGGTGTGAAAGGAGTTAACGTCGCGGGGGCGCTTTCGACGGTGGGTTTAGGATGATTGTGGCGGAATCGCGTTGATTGGGTTGGGATAATGACGCCGTGAGGAAATGGGGGATGGTTGTGGGTTGCGTTGTCGCGTAACCCGCGAATGTAGAAAGGGGATGACGCGCGCGTGTGTGTGGGTGTTTGTGTGTGTTGACGACGATGGACGATGCTCGATCCTGAGTGTCTCATCATCCACCGACACAGTCGACTGTCTCGAGATCAAGCTCTGCAATTTTTAACGGAGCGGGCGGGGGTGAAGAGATAGGGAGACCGGCGGGGGGGGGGGGGATTTTACGCATGCCGTGGGGTGACGTGGTTTATCGGTCGGGATATATACATATGTATGATTGATGTTAATTATGATAGCTGGAATATATAGTAATATGTCATAATATAATACATAACGTATATTATTATGGTTATAATTGAAATTGATAATTATGATAATTATTAATTAATTATCGATGATTAATTATTATTAATAATTAATAATAATAATAATTATTATTATTATTATATTAATAATTAATAATAATAATAATAATAATTATTATTATTAATTATTAATAATAATTAATAATCGATAATTAATTAATACTTATCATAATTATCAATTATTATTATTATTATTATTATTATTATTATTATTATTATTATTATATTAATAATTAATAATAATAATAATAATTATTATTATTATATTATAATTATATATAATAATATAATTATATTATTATATTTTGAATTTTATTATAATTATAATTATTATTATCGTTATTATTGTGATAATGATAATTTTAATTAAAATTATAATTATAATAACATACGTTATGTATTATATTGTGACATATAATTATAATCATTATTATTATAATTATTATCGTTATCAAGGTGATCACTGAGACATTGATTGTTGGAATATCGAGATCTATATATTCACTTATCACATGTGTATGTATCATATAAATTATTATTATTATTATATAAATATGTATATAATATATTATTGACTTGGGGTATGCAAAGGATTTTCGAATAACGTTGACCGAGTATTTGCAGAATTCGGGGAAATATAATTTCACAGGAGAAAATGAGGGAAACGATTTGCGTAAGTTCCGATTTTAGGAAGTTTGGAAAAATGATTTACAGGGCGCTTGAATTCCCGGCCTTATGTATACGGGAAAGCGGGGAAGGAGGAATTTTAGGGGTGCAACAATCGACTGCGCGTACTAATACATGTATTTGGATGGCTCGACTAATTATCTTCTGAAATAATGAATCAGTCTATTTAACTAATTGCAATTTAACTAATTCAACTACGCGATTGCCAGTTTCAATCTGGCCAATCCAGCTTCAATCACAGCTTCAATGAACAAATTATGCGCTTGCATTTGTAAAAGAAAGAAGTTTGATGACTTTTGGTACAACATTCGAAGTATAAAAGTGATCTATCTCTGCTACCTTCTCCTTTAAGGGAAGAAACGAAGAAAGAAAAAGAAGAAGAAGGAATTAAAACAGAAGAAAACTGAATGAAAAATTATCGGTAGTTCCACCGTCGCCATCAATTAACCGATGTCAATTAATTCTTCGAATCAATTATAAGTTTATCCAAGAGACGAATGATAGATAGTCGTTATCGGATCCGGATTAATGGGGAGAGACGTCCCAAATCACCGGATTGAACGTCTTTTATCCCCCCATGTGGTCCATGATTATTTTTTAAGTATCCTTTGGATCTCACGACCTCATTAATTTTTGTTTCAAATTTTTTATGAAAATAATCCAATAATCGATTGTCCATCGATAATAATCGAAATATCGATTTTTCACGTAGTATTTTCTATTTTTCTCCAGATAGAAAATCATTATCATACATTAAAAATTTCGTAAAAACCCGAATTGTCCCGAAATTGAAAAATAAAAATATATATATATGAAAAACACAATACTCCCTTCAATTTATTATATATATATATATTAATTTATTATATTATATAAATACATTATATTTAAAAAAAAAACAAAAAAATTAAAAAAAGTTCCTCAATTACAATTGAATATCTGGGAAGAGAAATAAAACCTTATAAACCTGAATGAAAAAAAAAAATGAGTGACGTCGTAAGATCCAAAAGAAACTAAAAAAAAAAATCATCGACCACATCGAAGGATGTAAGGATTTTAATCCGTTAATTCCAGACGCCCCCCCCCCCCCTCCCCCCATCATGCATATAATTAAAAATGTACATTAACTCGTACGGACCTGGACATCGCTGCTCGCGTAATCGCCGCTCTCGCGCGAAGCCCTCGAATGCGTGAGGGGAATAATGGTCGGAGGGTTGTTGTGACCCTGTGGCACGATGAGACCTCTCATCGTCGACATGCCGGATTTGCGCGATCGATCCCGCGGCAGACTTATGTCACCGGCCGTGCGCAACGATATAACACCCTCGCCACGATTTTCCGGTCTTAGGTTCAGGGTGAAGCAAACACGACCGTTTTGAATGGTCGCGGTTGGCACGGGAGCACCGCTAGCTCCCATCAAAAAATCTTCGGGATCGGATTCGTACGGCGGCTCGTCGTACCAATGTTGCGGTCCTGGTCCACCCGCGATCATCGCACCACCCGCTACGCCTCCGCAACGCGCGTCCTCGTCGTACATGTACGTGTCGTCTGGAAAAAAAAAAAAAAAAAAAGAATAAAGTTGAGAAAAAAAAAGATTGAGTGCGAGTTTTTTTGCTAATTGATTTGTAGAAATGTGTGAGGGTTGGGGGTTTATGTTCGATTTTCCTGTGAACTAGGGGTGGGGCGTTGCATTTTGTGATTTTTTTCGGAATTTTGGGGGCGGTGGTTTCGGAAATAAAGGGGATGCTCCGTTTTCGCATATTTTGCGGAATAATTTTGTGAATTTCCTATTTTTAATTATACACCTAATTATATATTAATAAATATTTATCATTGATTAATAATTAATTTATATATTATTGTTAATATTGAATGAATGAATAAATAAAATTATTATAATCAATAATATTAATATTGTTTATTATTATATTTTTATAGTAATTCAAATATTATTTATTAATTATTATTATTTGTCTTGTATGTTTCGGATAAATTCATGATAATAAATAATATTAATATTATTTATTTATTATTTATATTATTAATTAATAATTAATTCATATATTAATATTGATATCAAATAAATAAATGAATAAATTGATAATAATAAATAATATTAATATTATTTATTATTATATTAATTTATATATTATTTATTAATTATTATGATATTTTTTTTTTGTATTCCGCATGACAAGACCTAAAAAATAAATTTAAAAAAAATATATATGAGATAACCGTACAAATGAGAAGAAATTGAGAGAACGACTTTTGGTTTGTAAAGCGTGACCCGACCGGGTCGGGGAAGGGTGTCGGGGTTGAAACGTTGCGAGGGTGAATGACAGGCACCGCAACGGTGTGTTGTATGTGCAAATGGCGAAGGTGGTAACGAGATTAGGTACTAGACATGGGAGTACCGTTGGGGCTTCGTCCGTAGTTCGCTATTCTCGTCGGCTTGATTATCGGCGATTCCCGAACCGTCTGATAGTTACGAACTCGTGAATTTTGTACGCGGAATCGTGATTGGCTCGAGGATAGATCGGTGAATGATGAATTGGTGAAGTTTCGGAATATTCAATTTTTTAAATATTCATAGCCTGTGTATTTGATTTATTTGTTTGTTTATTTGTTTATTTATTTATTTATTTATTTATTTATTTATTTATTTATTTATTTATTTATTTATTTATTTATTTATTTATTTATTTATTTATTTATTTATTTATTTATTTATTTATTTATTTATTCATTTATTTATTTATTTGTTTGTTTATTGATTTGTTTATTTATTTATTTATTTATTTATTTATTTATTTATTTAGGTATTTATTTGTTTATTTACTTAATTATTTATTTATTTATTCACTTTTTCTTTTTTTATTTATTTATTTATTTATTCTGTTCTATTTATTTATGTATTGCTCTGTGCCCTATTTTATCAAAGAAATTTAATTTTCCGATTCTTAACTTCGTGAATGACCGTTGATTTGCCACATATTTATTTCAACAATTGATTTGTATCGTTAGAACCATATGAGTTCCATACAATAAATAATCTACATGAGAATCATTCAAGACATTTCCTCTGTCTACTGCTTGTAGCCAGAAATAAAAACGACCTCCTTCTTATAGAAACTTATGGAAAAATAGTTATTCCACCTAACGCAATTGACGTTATTGTCTCGACAATTATCACGCAATAATATTCATACTGACCTCCTGGGAGCTGGCCTCGGCCATCTCGTCCCAGCTGCATTAAGCCCTGCCGGATGTCCCTTAGAATCTGCAACAATGCACCAATTTCAATTTAGACATCTCAATGAATAAATAAAAAAATAGATTAATGGATCAATATACAATAGAATCAATAAATGAATAAATGAATAAATAAATAAATAAATAAATAAATAAATAAATAAATAAATAAATAAATAAATAAATAAATAAATAAATAAATAAATAAATAAATAAATAAATAAATAAATAAATAAATAAATAAATAAATAAATAAATAAATAAATAAATAAATAAATAAATAAATAAATAAATAAATAAATAAATAAATAAACAAACAAACAAACAAATAAATAAATAAAAACATAAATAATCCCTCCAATACCCCTGCCTTTGAAATTCCAAGTCAGAACGTCATGTTGCCAAAGAAAAAAATCCCCATAAAAAAGATAAAACCCACGAAAAATTTTCAAAATTTGTCGCATCGAGCACCAAGCGAAAAGTCGGGAAAATTTCTCGTGTACACGTTAGGACCGAGTTTCTCTTGTGGCGGTTTCCCGATCGACGTAGCGCCCGAGGCCGCGGGAGCGTCGAGGCGGTAGGTCGGGGCGGGGAGAAGAGGGAGAGAGCCCGAGCGAGCGGACGAAAGGCCGGAGGCTGAGAATAAAGTATTTTAGAGCAACGCAGAAGTAATTATCGAAGTCGAGCCGATGGCCCGGGGTGTTTCCCGCGTTCGTGGAAGCCCGGAGGACGCGAGGGGTGGAAATAGCAAAGAGAAATGGCGGTGAAGTATCGCCGTGAGGGTTCGGCGAACCTGAGGGGACGTCGGAGAAAAGGTGGGGAGGAAAGAAACGACGTTGGCGGCCGTGCAGAGAGATCCCGAAAAGCTTCTTCGCGAAGCAGAAGCGGCCGAAGAGGGATGAAAATGGGAGAAGAACGGGTGGAGTTGGCCAAGGAGAAGAGAAGAGGTTCTCGAGGGAACCGTAAACCTGCGGCGGAGGTGACACTAAAACTTTTACAGGAATAAAGGAGAAGCGGCGAGGAGACAGAAGAGGGGAAGGGGAAGCTTTATTTCCATATTGCTTGCACCCTCAAACTTGACTCCTTTCTTCTGCATTTTTGTTTTCTTTTATTTTCATTTGTTTTGTATTGTTTTTTTTTGAATTTTTTAAAATCGTTTTTACTCGATTTAAGGGTGGTAGTTTCGGCTAATTTCATCCCGCGTTTATGTCTACCGGGTCATCCCTCTTCGCGTCGTTTAGAAATTGCCGAAATGGTCGACGTGGCACTTTTTTGTTCTTCTTTTTTTTTTTTAAAGATTCTCGGGCTCCGCGAATTCCGCAAGTTATTCTATTTTTCTCGGAGTCGGGGATTGTCGTAAGGCTGGCCGAGATAATATTTGGGATCGAAGATGAAAAAAGTTTTTTATTACGGTTCTTTTGTTTGAATTTTTTTTTCGTTTTTTTTTTTTTTTTTTCACGTTCGAGAAT
Source organism: Sussaba pulchella (assembly GCA_963971145.1). Lineage (NCBI taxonomy): Eukaryota > Metazoa > Arthropoda > Insecta > Hymenoptera > Ichneumonidae > Sussaba > Sussaba pulchella. The sequence goes on along the minus strand of OZ020174.1, from coordinate 9,827,617 downwards.
GCTGATCGGGTTGGAATAAATGTTTGGGCAGGAATTTTCGTATTGTTGGAATGATTTGGTTCTGTGGGAAAGGTTTTGCGTTTAATTGTTTCGATGGGTAATTTTCGCTCGTGAATCGGCCGATGAAAATATAAATTCGGTAAAAATATCAATGTTGATTCAATTATTTCAGAAGCTAGACGAAACAATGGAAATATTAATTTGGTACGAATATAAACTTACATTGAATTATTTGAAAATGTTATTTTCGTACATGGATCAGCGAAGGAAAATATTATATTGGTAAAAAACTAGATCAGCTAATAAAAATATCAATTTGCCAAAGATTTCAACTCTGACCATCAAATGATCATGATGATAATGATGATGATGATTTGATTTGATCATTCCAAAGTTTTATCTCCAAACATCGATCGCTTAATAAAAATATTCTTTCCAATCCAACTACCTCGTTCCTTCGACAATTACAAACATAGGCTTATTATTCTCGCCAAGACAATGAGATATAACAATCCGTTAGGAAAAACAATGTCACAAAATCCTTCCCCGTCCTCCCGTTCGCGATTAGACGAGCTCTCGGCGCTCATTCGCTACAACGAGTAAAGTTTCTCACCAAAAAAAGGAAAAAAAATAAAAAAAAAAAAAAATCCCTCGAAGATCTCTCGCGCGACGACGAAATTGTCGCTGCTAATTTATTAAATCGACGGTGGAAGAGCCAAACTCTCGCAAATCGTCGAGGACCTAAAACCCGGAGATGAATGACGCCGGGGATAAGAGCGAGAAGAGGCAACTACCCTTCCTTGCCCTCCCCATCCTCCGTACTTCCTCCGTTCAATGGTTTCTATGGTTAAATCCGTTCGGAAATTTCCCGTACGGTTGCGATCGTCAAGTTCTACGCTAGCAAACTTTGCAATCTCTCCCGGGCGCCGAAGTCTTCGTCGGATAATCCAGGATCATCTAGCTCTCTCCCATTCTTCTCTTACGCCTTACCCTTTCCTGGCCCTTTACGTCTCTCTCTCTCTCTCTTTCTCTCTCTCTCTCTCTCTCGCTCTCTCTCTCTCTTTCTCTCTTTCTCTCTCTTTCTCTCTTTGTCTCTTTCTCTTGCTCTCTTTTTTCGACACTTTAATAATAAAAAAATAAATAAATAGATACATAAATAAATGAATAAATAAATAAATAAATAAATAAATAAATAAATAAATAAATAAATAAATAAATAAATAAATAAATAAATAAATAAATAAATAAATAAATAAATAAATAAATAAATAAATAAATAAATAAATAAATAAATAAATAAATAAATAAATAAATAAATAAATAAATAAATAAATAAATAAATAAATAAATAAATAAATAAATAAATAAATAAATAAATAAATAAATAAATAAATAAATAAATAAATAAATAAATAAATAAATAAATAAATAAATAAATAAATAAATAAATAAATAAATAAATAAATAAATAAATAAATAAATAAATAAATAAATAAATAAATAAATAAATAAATAAATAAATAAATAAATAAATAAATAAATAAATAAATAAATAAATAAATAAATAAATAAATAAATAAATTAATAAATAAATAAATTAATAAATAAATAAATAGATAAATAAATAAATAAATAAATAAATAAATAAATAAATAAATAAATAAATAAATAAATAAATAAATAAATAAATAAATGAATAATTTAATAAATAAATAAATGAATACTAGAAGCTCTCACGGCAGTAACGCGATCTTATTATTTAAAACATTGCTCAGGCCCATGTTTTCTCTTTTAACGAAGATAATCTTCCGACTGTTTGCACCTCGTTAAACAACGTAAGTTTTCATTCCTCGGTACGACGAGAAAAAAAATATATATTCTACGATATCAAAACCCTAAGCCCGGAAGGTGGAAAAGTGCAGAATTTGCACGGTTAAAACAAATATTTAACTCTCGGCGCGCGATTTCAAAAGTAGGTCGAGCGAAAAAAAAAAAAAAAAAAACGTGATAATTTATAGAGAATACGTCGGAATAATAGGATTCGAGTGAAAAACCGGAACAGGAGTCGTGAAAACCGAATGAAAATATTGAATGCGTTCGCGAGTTAGCCAATTACGTGAAAATAGAAGAGCGGCAAAGGTTGAACCGTGAATGAAATTATAAATTAATTCGTGAAAAATCTGGTTTCTCGCGGAAAAACGTGAAAATGAGGAAATACTGCGGAATTGATTTTGATATCGTTGTTGCAGTGGCTGCGAAAACGTTGATCGTGGATTGATGGCAAAGATTTTTGCATACCGGAAGCGCCTCAGGCTCGTGTCGAAATGCGAGGGTGGAAAAAAAAATAAATAAAAATGAATAACTTAAAAAAATTAGAATATAAAAAAAAATAAAAATCATTTAACTTTGGCGTAGAATAAATGTACGGTTTTTGGTATCTTCGTAATTTCTGTAAAATACGAGGATCACGTGACGATAACCGTCGAAAAAAATTACGTACGATCGATAATTTCGGTGCGTCACGCATAAAGAATTCAGGAAGCATCTTCACGGTCCAAAAAGAGAAGAAAAAAAAAGAAACGAAACAAAAACAAAAGCGTTCCCTTTGCGCGATGATATCATCGGTCGATCTCGCCACTTTACATAATAAGCAAGCGACGGCTTCGTGTCAGCTTCGAGATGTGTAAAAATGAGCGGAGCACTGAGACCAAGAATGGCGCTGCCGCTGCTGCTGCGGCTGCGGATGCTGCGGCTGCAGTTTCCTTCGTACCGGTGCTCTCATGCAAATCGTTTGGCTTATCAAAGTATTACTTTTTCGGGCGTAACGTCGGCATTACCTTCGTATCATCCGTGAAAAAAATTCGTAAGAGGAAAAAGAACGAAGGATAAGAGCGTTGTCCAGTGCGGGGAGAATCGAGCTACATCGCGGTCTTATCTTATTGCGCTTTGAAGGTTTTTTTTAGAAATTTTATTCCATTTTTTTTTTAAGTTAATTTTTTTCTTGTTAATTAATTCGAGCATCGTGCGAAGTAGCACGAAGATTGAAATCGGAGATACATTTTAAAGGGAAAAACTCGAATTTTTCTTGGACTGTCTACGTGATAATATTTATATTTATGTTTATTTATTTATTTGGATTTTTTAATTTTTTAATTTTGGGGGAAAAACATTGCGCGCCGAATTTTACATCTTATCAATTATATGATAATAATCATTATCGTAGAATTTATTCGCCACTAATCGGGGATAATTCTGAATTAAAAAATCGACTTTGTTGCACGGAAAATTAATTCGATGAAGATTTTATAAGATTAAATAGATAAATTTAATTACCACTTTGTGGGCTCTCAGTTATTCTCTCGTGTTTAAAGAAATTCAACTCATTGTAACTTCTCGAACATAGCATGCAAAAAAAAAAAATTTTTTGCGTTTTGGCGCATCGTCGATAAGTTAGAATTTCGATAAAAAAAAATATATATATCCTCGCCGACGAAAAAATGCTTACCTCTTCGTGTTCTTTGTGAAATCGTTCTTTTTTCCTGAGAGCGTCTTGTACTTTGAGCTGAAACAAAATGAAAAATATATCGAGACGAGAATCGAAGGTGTTGAACCATTCACAAGTTTGAATGGAACATTTTTTTCTTATAGTTCGATTAAATATTTTTCTCGAATTTGCAGTACCAAACACTCCACGGATTCTATTATAAGCCAAATCTTGATACTGTTATCATCCACCCAAGCGACAATACCTCACTAAAACAAAATTACCACGAATTTCAAAGCCACATAAATACAAAAAAATAATATAAAATAATTTTTTTAATCCAATTTTTCAATCCAACTTTTCTCAACCTCCCAAATTTCCCAACCCAAAAAAATCATCGTCAAAAATCCATTCACGATCAACTCAGCACAAACAAACTCGCCAATAAAATCCATCAATGTATTTTGCTTAACAAAAAAAAAACGCACTAAAAAAACGCAACAACAACAAAAAAAAAACGCGCTTGGAACAAAGCGAGAAGTGTTTCGTGACGCATAGAAAAGGGAATAAATTGAATTTGTTAGCGTCGCTTATCTCGAAGGCGAGCAAGGACGTGTTTCAAAGAAGAGCACGGGAACGAACGGAAGTAAAGAAAGAACGTGCGAGGACGTGAAAGTGTATGGTTGCTGGAAGAGAGAACGAATGGGAAATTCGAGGGTGGAAAAGAGCCACCGGCGACTAAAAGGAGAATTTATGGTAATCGTAAAAAGTGTGGCATAATGTGGGACGATAAAGGAAGAACGGGGGGGTGGAGAGAGGGCTCGAAAAAGAGCAAAAAGAGAACGGGGGGGGGAGAAAAAAAAGTTTGTTAGCCCTGAAGCGATTCGGCCGAGGCTGGTCAGGTTCTTGCAAGCTACTATTGGAACTACCTCGAGGCTGTGACGTTGTGTAGAGCAACATCGGGCCGAGGACGGGAAAAAAGCATCGTTTTCTATTTTTTTTTTTTTACGGTGCAACTCACCCTGTGTATGGTTTCTTCGAAGCTGTTGGGTTGACCGCCGTTCATCTGAAGATATCTGAGTCTGTCGTAGTCACGTGGATCGACCATTGAACGGAGAATCGTGTGGCCCATATCTGGTCCCATACCGAGGCCACTTTGCAACACGCTGTCCGGGGTATCGACCTGCGATCATTGTTATCTTTGTTGTATTTTGTTATAGCGATTTATCGGGAGTTGAAGTCTATTTTATTTTGTTTTTTAGGGGTTTATTCTGTTCGGAATTTCGGATTTATTATTCGAAAATAGCTCTTTTTGCGGTGGCAGCTTGGATGAAGTACATTCTTATTTTTATATTTTTTTTTTACACGATAAAATTATTATTGTTATCGTATATTGTTTGTTCTATTATTATTTGATTTGTGGGATTCTTTTTATTTTTTTAGCTGAGGTTGTTATCACTATTTTATTTGACGCCTTTTAATTATTGAAACCGTAAATAATGATTGGTTTTGTATGCTAATTTTTTTGGACTATTATCGCTTTACTCGTAAAAAGTACGATTAATCAATCACGGTCTTGTAGTTGTTTCGAACTAGGTTAAACAAAACCCCATTGTCGGTTAAATTGCTTACTCTTTTCGAAAGCTCAAAAGTTTTCTCGTCCCTATTCTGTACTGATTTCGTTGCAATTAGTTTTTTTTTAAATTTCACTAGAGACGAAACATTTTACCTAATGACTGAAGAAATTAACATTCATCTAAATTTTACCAACAATTTCTTTTCCCCCAACTTCGTAATGGGAAAAAAAAATCCTCGAAAAAATCCCGTTAAAATTTCAGTTCACTGGGTAATTACTCAACGGATTAACTCCATTATTGAAATAAGAAGATAAAGTTTGTTCTAATTGTTTTTAAAATCATGAATACTTAATTAATCTGCTTCCATTTTTCTACATAATAATTTTTTATTCAGTGACGTTCGCAAGACTTAAATATATAAAAATATACATTTGTGTATATTTATATGAATGTGTAATAATATTCAATAGAAATTTCATTTTCTACCAAATTAATTCTCGTCAATTATCCCAAAATTTGAGGAAGACGACGTACCAAATTTATTTCGACGAGTTATCATTTTGATAAGTAGAAAAAAAAATCGCTCAGACAGATTCGATGATGGCATCTCTCATCGGCGAGGAAAACACGTGTTTTCGAAGACGTTAATCGCGGTGCGGGTTACAGGGGGGGGGGGGGGGGGGGAGAAAACGAAGCACTCGCTCAGACCCGTTAGCTGAATAATTAAGACGGCGAGTCGAGTAGTTTCCGCGTAACTTCAGACAAAGCTTCCGAAGTATTTACAAAGGGCCCAGAGAGCTATGGGCTTCCACAAAATTACCAAGCAAAACCTCGTCGAGCTACCTCTCTCGTTCGTCCGCGTGAGTGCAAGATTCCTAGATATATATATATATAAGTTTATAATATAGCATGTATATATAAGTTTATACATGTATATATGGGGTATTCCACGTCAAATCAGACGGTCCGAACCTTGAAATTTTTTTTATTGCGATTCCAGTAGGTTGAAAAATGAAGTTTGCCAAAATTTGGGAGTAAAATTTATATCGAAATTGTTTTTTTTTTAAACTTTTTATAGGAAAAATATTAGGGATTTTTGAAATCTTCTATTTTGTTTCGTTTGGGAACGTTTCTCTCTGATCAATCAATAAAAATAATTATATAAAAAATAATGATAATAATAACAGTGCAAATAATAATGATATTCCTAATTTTATTACGCTTTTGAATCATTGATAATATTTTTATCCAATGTTCCTCATTTCAAAGAAAAAAAATATAGTTGCAACAAGCACCCCACTCTGAAATCTCACCATGCTCTCTCTCATCCAGCGGCCATTGTCAATTGTTCCGAGGCTTCCAAAAAGCTCCGACAATTAAAAAAAAATCAGGGCCACTTTGCACCCGAACGAAAGTAAAACGGAAAAACTCCCAACCCAAACCGGCAGCGATCGGTGTTTTGACCGTTGGATTCGTCGTGGAACGCCTCATACGCATATAAACATATAACAGCGAAGCTCTCGGAGTCGCGACGCAAATGGAATCTTTGCCGATGCTTTGGACGAGGACAAAACCCGGAGACTTGCGATGCGGGTGCGCGTGGGCGGCAAAAGCCAGACGCGAAGCTCCCGGTCTCGGTGAAGGCGCATTACTGAAATGCTTCCGTTGGGAAAGCTTAATCCAAACTCCGTGCCTCAACCCTCTCGCTCTAACCCCCCTCCACCGCCCCCAGCTCGATTCACGTGCCGTCCCCCACTCGTTCTTCCTCTCTTTCCCATTTTCCCGCCAAATTCGCCTTATTTTCCGCGGCTTCTCTCGATACTCGTGACGTTTCATTCAATTTTACGACACTCGAGAAACCGCTTGAAGCGATACACTGGAAGGTACGCGCAAGGTCCCGGAAAATTCATGCTTCGAATGTACGCAGAGAGGGCGGAAACGCGTAGTACCGACGTCTTCGGGCGGGTAGCAGCCGAGATGAAAAAAAGAAAAGAAAAATAAAGAAATAGGGGAAGATGAAAAGAAAAGAAGAAATAGAGAAACCGCGGGATGGCGATGAGGATTGTGCGATTCCTCGGAATTCGAGAAAACTGGGAGGTGAAATTTGCAAGCGGCTCATCAACTTTGGCTTCCCCATAGAGGAAGATCCTCACAATATCTCCAATTGATAGTTTATAGTATTGGAATCTATGTATCTATTGTTCAGATACTTTCTGTACACTTTTTGCATCCAGTCGCCAACAACTCTCTAAATGTCTTTGATCTCTTCCCCCCTCCTTCTCCCGCCCCTCGCTGCCCCGACCGCCGATCGGAAAGTCTCTTTTCAACTTGCAGGGGTTGAAATCCGACGAAACGGCAAGAAGCCGATTGTGGTTGCCGCGCAATGCCGTTTAATTAAACGTCTCCGGTATTTATGTTAAACGGATTAAGAGCTTTCGTCCTCTTTCGTCTATTTTTAAAGTTTCTCCTCGCAAGCTCCACCCGGGAGAGTTCCAACGGCAAAGGGCGGGGATCACATGTCGCGGATTCCATCCGTACGGTCGTGGCGAATTGCCGACAAATCGAACGAGTAAAAAGTAAATGTCGCAAGCTCCGCGTAAAAAAAAAAAAAGAAAGAAAGAACGAAAAAAGCTTCGAGCTCGCTGGAGCTGACGGGGCAAACTGGCATACGTGCTGGGCCGGCGCTGGATTCGCTATATATTCCCCGAGCCCGAATAATTTCGCGCGACGTTATGGACTCCCGTGGGAAAGCTTTTGCCTCGAAGAATTTATGTCGCTTCCTGTTTGTCGACCGAGTATTGACTTTTTCCTCGCGGCGCGTCTCGGCTTGCTCCTCTCACGGCTTTGGCCCTCTTCCGTTACCCCTTAATGTGAGAAAACAAAGGCCCCGCAGCGTCTACCTATAGAAACCGACGTCCCCCTCGTGGCCGTGACGTAGTCGACGACGACGACGACGATGAGGATGAGGATGACTACGTCTCGCTATGTGTCCTAACGATCCGACTTCGTACTCAACGAAATACTCGTACTACGGAATTTTTTATTATTTTTTTTTGGGTTTTATTTTTTTTTCACTCGTTTTATGTTTGTCGTGCTGGCTATCGTTGGAGCTGAGATGCATAAGTGAACAGGTGCAAGTGGGGGGGAGGGAGAACTCTTCTGGGTTATCGTGGGCAAGATTGGGGCAAAATGGGATGACTGAGAAGGGAACAATAAACGACTGAATGAATCGGCCCGAATTTACTCCAAAATGCGTCGAATTTGTAGCTGGTTTGGTTGGAAATATAATTTTGAACTATTATAGAGCGTGGCTCAAAAAGAAATGATCGAAGATCGGAAGAGGACTCGATGTTTAATTGAATATAAAAATTGCAATGTCCGCCCGGAACGATTTCTCAAGTTTTTGTGCGAATTATTGAATGTTTGTAGGTTTTTTTGTTACGTGTATCCTATTTTTCTCCGTTTCGGAATTACATACGAATGGTCCATTTTGTCCTCTACTCTCTGGGCAACCCATTTTTTTGCCCAGAATTCCCAAAATTCCATAAATATCATTCTTTGCATATATATTTGGTGATGGAATTCTGTAATTAATAAAACGTTCTCAAACCTTCAATCGTCTGCCCAAATTTCATTTCGAATGCAAACAACTCACTTTCCATGCACGAACTATTTTTTATTCGTATTATTATCATGTTTGAATAACCGAATAATATCAAAATGCGAATAATAACGAAAATTCGGGGTTGTCACAACTTTCAAAGCGTTCTATCGAATCACCAACGTAAAATTAACTTTACCCAACGCGAATAAAGGATAGGTACTTTGGGTTACATGGATAAATTTTCATTTCGTCGTTTACGAATTTTCGTGATCCGGAGTGGTTCGTAAATTGAGAATTTCCCAACGTCCCATGAAACGGGTAGCACTTGACCGACTTTGACGAAACTCGGCAACAAACACCGCGCGATCAGTAGTTCGCGCATTTGAGTTTGCAACTCAGCCGGCTCGTGAGTTTGTCGGAGTAATTGGAACAAAGTTGTATATTCTCGGGCACGTTAACACATACATCCGGATATTTTATCCGTACCCTCAATTCCGACGTTTCTCTCTCGATTTTCAGTATCCCGGAAATGAAGAAAATAAAAATAAATATGTTCGAAAATAGATTGTTCGAAGCGCAGTTCAAGAAAGTACAAATTATCGATGGAATTTAGAATGGAAAAGGATTTTGTTTTTAACGTAAAATCTTCTGAGAATTATTGAATTTTAATGTATTGTTTTAATGTAGAAATAATAGCTCCATCATCATTCCGAAAATCTTAAATATTTGAGGAATTATAGTTCTCGATAGAATAATGATAGAGAAATTATTTCTACAATCGACTGATTAATTAGTCAATCATATAAATAATTCCTCTATCATTATTCAATCAAGAACTATAATACCTCAAATATTCAAGATTTCCAGCAAATTTTTCAATACCCATCCCGTAAAACCTCCCAAAAAAAAAGTTCAAAAGCACATTTTCCCGGTCCGAGTCGAAACTTTCCTCCCTCATCCTTTCCCCAACGAGATCTCTCTTTTATCCCTTCATCAGACCCGCCGACCTTCCTCACCAGCCCTCGCGCCATCCCGTTCTCCCTATTTTTTTGTCCCTTCGTCCCACATCCCTGCCCATATATATTTTCTTTTCGCGAGACTCCCGAGGTCCCGGTGAGAAAACGTGTCGCAAGAATACATCACCGTTGGGGGGGACGAAGGGGATGCGAGAGCAACGGTGGGCGTTGTGTTCCCGATGCATATGCGAGAGGTTTTCGATACTCCAGGAAGTACAGGCGCACCTGCGCGACGCCGCGGGCGCGGGTATTGCTTTCCTCGCAGCTGGTGTCGCATCGCCGGAGTCTGCTCTATCTCGGGATGCTTCCTCGCACCCATGGTTATAACCCTCTTCCCTCCCCTCCCCTACTCCTTTTCCTTCCCCGTGAGTACGTTGGGTACGTTAAAAACCCATAAATATTCTAATTTCATCGGGTAAACGGAGCAGGAAGAAGAAGAAGAGGCGCGGCGACGCATGCAGCGCCTCCAGCTATATATATATACCCACATACGTAAAGACATATACGTATATAATAAACTCAGGAGTAGGCGAATGCGAAACAAAGCAGAGACGAGCACGGAAGCTTTTCCTTTATCTTTTGCGGAGACACCGACGCGGGAGACGCCTGTGTTTTTGTCTTCGTCCTTTTTTTTTTTTTCCTCCCTTCGTGTTGTCTTTCGTCACAAAAACGCACGCGAGAGCGCGGGGGTGGTGCTGGAATGAGGGGAGGAGGAGCGTTGTACAGAGGGCGTTGCACATTCACTAATTAGAAAGCCGGTGATACGAGAAGAGGTCGTGGAAAAACCGGGTTGGCGCCCTTTACGGGGTTTCCGAGTTTCAACGGAGAAAAGAAAATTTCCGAGACCGTGACATTGAATCGGGATGCTGAGGGCTGGCTGCGAGGACTTTGCGTATCACAGGCGACGTTGCGTATACGGCAGTGTATGCGTATACGTGTCTTTTTTTTTTTTTTTGTGTGTACGCGTGCCAACAATGTGTGACGAGGGTTGAACGCGTGGGGCGCGCACACGCGACGAGAAAGGAGAGATGCGTATGTACAGTAATACCGCGTATGACTCGGCAGAAGCGAGCGAGACACGCCGAGACGGTAAGTCGAACGAGAATCGCTCAGGGGAGAGGGAATGGGTTGGCGGGAGGGGGCGGGGGCGGGGGATGGAGGCGCGATATGCATGTAGATGAGGGTGTGCACGGCGAGGAGACATCGATCGAACCTGTGTTACTACATTGCTCCGTCGGTTTTGTTACTCTCACGTGCCTACGCGTCTGTCCCGGCGCGAGACCTTTTCTTCTATCCGGTAACACACGTTCGCCCGGCCTAACGGTCTGTACACGCGTATACGTTGACGTATGTATGGGGCGAAACGCGCGGAATCGCACCATTGAAATCCTTCTATCATCTGATGAGGTGGATGATTTTTTTTTGTATCTTTTGAATTTTATGACCTTGATGAGTTTCTGAAAGATTTTGTTGACTCCCCTTGGTCCCATGATTGATTTATTTACAACCGCGTGCATATATTAATTTATTGCAAGATCAGATTGCAAATCAAAGTGCAACATTTTTTTAAATAAATATTTCTCAGCCCATCCATATATATGGGCAAACGACGACTGTTTTGCGGGAGAAATGAGGATGCTGTGGGAAAGGAGACCGCGAAACTCGAAACTCACGCACGACTACGTCGCATTCACCCGCTTCCCTCCCCCCCTCCCCGCCCCCACAACGACCCTACCTACGGTCCTTGGTTGCCGTGTTTCATACATCTTGTCACGGAAAGTCTGCATCAGCTCTTTACCAGCATCGTGCATTTACGCACTCGCACCCTTCTCTTACACTCCGGGTCTTTGTTCTTCTTCTTCTTTTTTTTTTTATTACTACACGTCGCATTTATGTTGCCACTGGTGCGCTCGTGGGTGTAGCACATTCGTTTTTGTGGGGGTGAGGGTTGATGGGTTTCAAATTTCTCGTCTGGAAAATAAAGGTAATGAGGGAATTTGGGGAGATTATTGGGGAGGGGGTGGAGGGGTTGTTTCGGAGAGGGAAGGACATTTATTGAATAAGAATGTATTTGAGTTACTTTCATTAGTCAATTATTATGGATTGTAATTGGTATAGACTATTGAAATTAATTGTAAAGAAAAATGAGCCATCTAAATCATTCATGATTATTGCGGAAATAAGAAAATTAAAATTGTCGCATGATAGTGGATTGTAATTATTGGTTCGAAGAATTAATTTAAATATATTTTCATTGAATGAATGCATTTTCGCGATAATAATGAATAATTCGGGTGAATTGTTGTTTCTAAATTTTTTCTAATATCGAAAATGGGCCAAATTATTTGTTATTATTGAAAACATTACAAGTAAAATAATAATAAATAATTCAGGTTCATCGTTGTTATAAAAATAATTCCAATATCGAAAAGCAATGATTATCCATTCAAATTTAGTGAGGCAAGTATTGTTAATACATTTTTATTAAATGAATTCCCTATCCCTATATCCCCCCTTCACAATTTTTATTCTATTCCGTGGTCCTAAAAACCGGCCTGAGAAAGAAAGCAAACCTGCCGGATGTATCCACGGTTGCAGTGTCATGACGCGGGTCACGGGGTTAATAGCTGAGTGTATTTCATGCCCCGCGCAACCCTTCTAGCATAACCCCATGCACAGTCACGACGTTGCTCAGTCAGTGACATTAGCATATAAAGCGAGCCCTTCGTCTTGTTTGCCTTGAGAAATGTTTTCTCTAACCCGTGAATTATACACGCCCAGTTTTTTCCTATCCACTTGAATAATTATCTCGACACTGCCATTCGTTCGTTAATCGTTTTTTTTTTTTTCCGAACTCGCTAAAGTTGCTCCCGATGTCAGTCGCCCCTTGTCGTATCCGATTAACGTTCGGTAATTAATCTTCTCGATAAAAAATTGAAAAAAATAATAATCAAAATAATAATCAAAAAAAAAATAGAATGAAAATAAAAATAACCAATTTGATTGATCAAACATCGTGATTGATTGCTATTTCGTTGGATTAGAATTCCGAAAGCATCGAGACTACGAATTTTCAACGGTTTGTTGATTGATAAACGTTTGCTCTTCTATTGGCGGTCGAACACACGCGGGCTGAATGATTTTTCAAATTCCATTAACGTTGTTTACCGAACTTCGATTTGCTCAACGCGAGTTCAACGAAGCTTTCCGAAAACACGTTCGATGTATTTTCGATGTACAAATTGCGGATTCGCCATTGCGAATCGTCGGCAAAGATCGGGTCAGAACGGTCGTTCGAATCAGGGTTACGTTATTTGATTCGCATAAATACGAGTTATTTACATTGCTTCGTAGCCATCGCGGTTTGCGTTCTCGATAAATAATAATCGACGGGCCCGAATGGCATTGATTCAGTCGTGTATTCGCGGTTGATTGAAATAAATACATTTTTATCGCGATCGTATCTTCGAAGGTTTGGGGGAAAAAATGACTCATCCGAGATTGTCACCAATCAATCGAAAAACTATCCTCAAAATACAATTATTGGCAAAAATACGTCAACAAAAAAGTTTTGTCAGGTTGAAAAAAGAAATCGCTTTAAACAAAATTCGTTTTTTCATCGAATCAACAAGAATTCTAAAAAAAAAGAAAATAAATAAAAATCTCAATGAATAGATAAATAAAAATAGAAAAAAAAATAAAAATACGATAAAGAAAATTCTACAGTGACCGAAAATCGTACATCAAAGAGACCATATTTTATCGGCAAATAGTCCACATACGTTTCGCGGTTTTCCATTGGATCAATAAAAATCCAAAAAAAAAAACCTGAATAAATAAATATCTCGAAATAAAAAAACAATGAAGCACCAAGAAAAAAAATTCTACATTGATGAAAAATCGTGGATCAAAGAGACCATATTTTCCCGTCAAATAAGCCGCACACGTCCGGCGGTTTTCCGCTGATCAAGATTTCAATTTACGATTTCCCGATCGTCGATTTCGCGCTCTCGGGAAATCGGAACGACGGTTTGGACGACGTTGACAGCTGTTGTACATTCACCGGCGTTGCTGCGCGAGTAACGGTGAAACGATCGTGTTTTCGGTTTGTTTCTGGATTTGCCAGATAGTGCGCCCCAATGCGGGCCAGCTGAGAGGGGGGGGGCAATTTTGGTGGGGGGTAGGTAAGCGAAAGGTGGCAGGGGGAAGGTTCGATCGTATAGTTGTGGTTGTTCTATCCTACCACAGATATTTATACGTACATAACGTTTTGCTCGAACGATAGCTACACGTCGGACCCGCGGTGGTAGATACGAGAGAGGAGAGGAGAGGAAGAGAAAAAAGAGAGCGAAAGGGTGGTGGGGGTAGGAGAGAAAGAGAGATGGAGAAATTGACGATACAGAGAAACGTCAGCCGACGCGGTGAAGCAGCAACTACCGGAGATGATCAAAGCTGCGTTTGCATGTCAAACGTAGAGAGCTTTTCTCCCCTTCTCTATCTATCTCACCCCCCACCCCCCACCCTTACTCTCTCAGTCTCTCTCTCAGCCTCTCTCTTTTCGTCTCACTCTCTCTACTCTCTCTCTTGGGCACTCCGATGCAGCAACGCTACGAACTGACCGACTCAGATGATCCAGCAACCCCCTTTCCCACCCCCCGGCCACCCCACGGCCTCGACAAACCACCCTCGGCGCTTCCCGGGTTCTCTTCGCTTTCTCTCTCAGCACCTGCTCGACCGCACCTACATATAGACAATTATTTCGGTCGGGGGATCCCGGCTGAGTGCCTCCAGGCCTCATCGGCCGAGCCACCCCGCCATCCCTCCCCCTGCCACCCTAGTGCCACCCCCTGGGCCGTGTTTCCACTATCCGCGCCTTCGCCTTATCGTCTTGACTAATTTAATTTACTCCAGCATCAACGGCATCGTGACTTCCGCGTCTTGGATAAGCACGACGTGCATCTTCCGACGTTTGCTTCTGACGGGGGTGAAAAACCGTCGTGGGATATTTTTTTGAAAAATTGATGAAGTTTGAATGATATAAAATGATGAGTTTGATAGTTTTTGGATGGAATGTTGAAAAGTTTATTGGGAGATGATGGCAGAAGTTGTTTCCGTAATTTTTTTTTATCGGTGTTTGATTTGTAGAATTATGTAAATTATAAACCAACGTTACGAATTTTATGATTAGCATTTATCAATCATATAATTATGAAAATTATAGACGTTGATAAACTTAAAATTCAGAATTTTCGTAATAGAAATTTCTTTTAAAAATAACTTGAATTTCTTTTCGCGTATGCCTCTGAATGAAAATTACCCATATAAATAATTATCGCCTTGCTATTTATCATTTCTCTCTTTTTTCTCTTATATTTATAATTTCTCACGATAATATCAATCATTTTATATTTCATACTGTTCTATAAATAAATATTAATCCAAAATCAACGTGTTTCCATTAAGAAGCTCATGGGCTTCCATCGAAGTACAACAAGAGAACTTTGAAAATACGAATACGAATCACAATTTTCTTCTTCGCGAAAAAAACCCGGTAATGATCGCAATGGAAGAAATCAAAAACTTACCCTCTGTGGAACGCCGATTCGCGCCCGTCCGTGCCTCGGCGAACCTTGAGTCTGCCCCTGCTGTTTCTCTTTTCTGTGGGTTTTCAGGCCTCTCAGCAATCTCGAAAAAGTCGTTTTCTTCTTACTCGTATTCTGTCCTTGCTCTGTAACATCAAACGCGACAAATATTACACGACTCCCGTTGATCAAACAAGGGCACCACCGTCTTCACTACCGAACTACGGAAAAAAAGAAAGAAAATTATTGTACGTTCGCATTAACTCTAATTTTCATTCCGATTTACGAAATGTTTAAATTTTATTATCAATCACGAGGAATAACAAGGAACGAATCAACAAATTCGACGAATCGAAAGTTTTCAACGAGTTGTCAATATTTCGTGATGAAAAAAAACTGATAAGATAAAAATAGTGTGTAAGGATTGTAGATCGAAGATTTTCCCTACTTCGGCCAAAGCATTGAGTAAAATTGAAATTATTCAACTAATTCGCTATAAATTGCGAATTAATAAGCAGATATAACGACATAGTGATATAATGATGAAAATAATGATCTAGTGGCAATCAAGCAATTATTAATCATGAATATGGAATATTATCGCCATTATTTCTGACTTTCCCCAAATTGCCGATTGAAATTCGAATGATCCAACTAATTTCCTACAGATTGCATATCAATAAATAAATAATAATAGATATTGATACAATAATAATGATAATAAAAATTCAGCGATAATCGAGCCATTGATAATCACAAATATAATATACTCATCCTATCACTATCATTGATTATTCAAATCGTGCGTTCGTTCAATAAACGTCATCAAACGTTAAACTCTACGACCCAAAAAAACTATAACAATTTATCAAAAAATAAAACCAAAAAGAATATTCAAGACAAATTAAATTAAGAAGCAAAAAATCATTAACCCGAGCTATTACGTCGCCGTCGTCGTTCGTAAAATATAGATCAGGTTCGGGTTAATCGTGGAAACAATCGAATTTGGTCCATCGGCCGTATAAATGTGACGACGATCGTGCAGCCGGATATGGAAGCGTTATTATGCATTTTCGACGTCAACGACAAATCCCCATTTACGGGTAATCGAATTTTATTTCGATGAAGCGACGTTGCATCATCATCATCATCATCATCATCGTCATCAAGAGGGGCGGACGGTCCTTCGGAATCCATTGGGTCATCGGTTCGTCGATAGTACCAATCTCGCAAATAATCGAATGAATTGGGGGTTAGCCACGACATCGCTATCCATTAATGGATAATACGTGCGAGTAAGGCCGTTACGTAACTCACAACCCTTCCCCACCCCCGTCCCGACGTTGGGGTTCCGGTCGCCCGGGTCGTCGGTTCCCGGCACTCACAGCGTTCGTGTATTCTATTAGAGCGTGTGTCCCGCACATCCGTTTATTAGCAGCGACAATAACGCTAGCTCTGATTAGCCATCCTCCACCCTTCGCCTCCGCCCACCCCCACGTACGCTGTTTCGAACGATGACAAATTATTCCGTGAAACGGAAGTATGAGCCGATTTCTAATCAGCGGAACGAAACGTTGCGTGGCTCGATCGACGTGTTATCCGCGATCGAGCGATATGGAAGAACGGAATGATTTGTGAGAAGGGTTGGTGTTTGATGTTGATAATGATATTGAAGGGGGATAAAGGACTCGATGGTCTTTTGGCAATATAATAAAAGAAATATTTATGACAGTGGAATGAAATTGGACGGGAATAATATAAATGGATAAATGAATAGATAAATCGACGGCATTGGCAGAAAAGAGAAAAAATATGTGATACATGTTTTAATGATAAATCATTGTCGATGAATATATTTTATTATTATTACTGCTGTTGGATAATAGTAATGGGATGATGATAATAAATTATGATGAGCAATTGATTATTTATTTGAGTGATTTTTTGATATGATGATGATGATAATTTTGATCAGGAGCTGGTCTAGAGTTTTCTTCCGGGATTTATCGAGAATCCCAACACAGATTTTATGTAGAGTTGTGTTTTGTTACTTCAATTTTTTTATCATAAATTTTATCATGCAATTCATTAAGATTGGATATTTTTCTATTTTACTAGATAGTTAAGATATTTTTGAAAAATGAAACGAATAAGATATTACGTTACTTATAATACGGAGCAGCGACACGAGTGCTTCGTAATTTTTTAATTCGACGGAAGAACCGGAATAAAACGTCCAACGGTATGCAGGAAGACGATGATTAAAAATGGGTATATTTATGAAACACGAATGAAAATCGTGTGATGTCGATGATTTATTTTCACCGGCGATGAGAAAATTATTTCGGTACTTTGTCATCCGTTCTGTGTTACGACGAGTTGCGGAAGTAACTAATACGGAAATCTTTTCGTGTCCGATTTTTTTAATGAAGAAAATGAGTGACCTCTTAAGCGAATCACTTCGCTGCGAATAATTGGGCGGAATCGAATAAAACTGTCACGACAAAGGCGAGCTAAAATAGTGTCGTAAGAATACAGAAAATTCGTAATTAACGTTGACCGATAATCTTATGAATCCAACTCTTGAATATTCATTACTATCAACACAGTATTTTCCCCAGCAGTTTATTCAAGATCATAATAAAAAACATAAATAGTTGCAACCGGTAAAAATTGAACGAATAAAAAATAAAAATGAAAGCAGAACAACTTCAAACGCTTAATCCTAATCGCCTTCTAAACGTCACCGTTCGTTACTTCTTGCTAGTCATTTACTGGGGAACAAAGTGAGTTTCCGTAAAGTTCCCAGGCCTTTTGGGGCGCATCGTATATTCGTGGAAAACCGGTAATATTAGTCGGTACGCGTAGCAACATGCGTTGACGCATCGGCCATTCGGTATAACGTAATATCATCATCGGCACTCCAATATTATACGCAGTTCGACGCTTGTAGGCTGCGATAGGCATATTTATCAGCCGTGTATGTACAGGACGAGTTCGTGGCACATGTGTCCTACGTATATACATATATAATATGTTTATACATATAGTACTTATACATGCACGACGACTAACGTTCGTTTCGACAGCGATAATCTCCACTTTCATATGCTAATCAAGAAGACGGGCATAAAGCGATAATTAATAACTATCGGTAACGATTTTCATCGGCGAAACGGCCTCTCGTTACGGAACATTGTTACGCTCTAATTAATGCGTGTACCTGCGACCTGCAACGGAACAACATCGTTCGGAATAATGACCGACACGACCGATATATCTCGCTTTTCGATACTTACGCATCGTGCCTTGCATAGAAGACACTTTTATATATATTACATACAATATATAATAATATATATGTGTGTATATATATTGAAGTGTGTTTTAACGATAACGAGAGAAAATTTCACGTTCCATCGTGCGAAACATCGTCTATCGATAACCGATCGATTATTTTCTCGTCTTATCGGACAATTTGACTAAAGTTTTATTTATATATTCAGTGGATTGCTATCCGTTTCGATCGTTAATCGGCCTTTATCGGTCCGCGTGCATGCGCGAGAGTTTGCTCGCAAAACGATTCAGCGATATACCATGCGGGATACGTAAATCCGTGGCTCCCGCAGGATTCCTGGTGAGATGGCTATCAACGGTTCTGCTCTGATAAGCGACAATGCAGCGCCGGATACTTTCACAACGTTAGACGCATGGTTGGAACCGGAAAGGACTTGATGTTCTTCGATTATCCGAGAATGCCAGTTATCATAATTTCGCTGGTATTGCATTTTATTTAAAAAAAAAACACAGAAAAATTAATCAATCAATCAATCGATCGATCCATTTATGATCTATAATAATCGATTTAATCATATCAATCCCGCAACCTATTCACGAACTTTCCCGAATCTCATAAAAAATTCTTCCGAAAAATAAGACTCAACTTCACCAGTCAAATCGTCTCCCATATCGTTACGCTAGTACGCGAGACCGCAAAAAAAAAAAAAAAAAAGAAAAAATAATCCTCCCGGTACAGTCGGTATCTCCCGCAATCGTCCAGAACTATTATTCAGCGATGCTCGCGCACGCATTTTACGGTCGCACGTACGTGATGGATGGGGGAAATACGGCGGGTACGAGTCAGAGAAGCAGAGGAAGGGAGGGGGGCGGAGGTCTGGCGGTGTTCGTTGCACAGAGAGAGCGACAAACGCATGCACGGGGAGTACCCGATACGCGTCATAGCCGCGGGGCGAAGAATATAGTACGTTGCACCGCGCTGAGGTACAGAAGAGACTCCGGGGATGCTGGAAAGAGAGAGAGAGAGAGAGAGAGAAAGAGCGACAGAGGAAGAGAAAGCCAGCGAGAAAGATAGATAGAGAGAGAGAGAGAAACAGAAAGAGAGCATCGCCTACCGTCGGAAAAACGTCGTCCCGTCGTAATATCGAAAATATATTGCCCGGTTTGTAACCACAAGTCATGTTCAATCGAATGAATCGTATGGAATAAAAATAAAGCTGCCTATGGTTGGCAACGATGAAAATGGTTGAGCCAAGGTTGCCAATACAGCATCCACCCTACTCACGGACTCATTCCCATCCTCCTCCTCCTTCTTTCCGCCCTTTGCGACTGTCCGTTATGCACAACGTGGAAAGACCCGCGTGGGTCGTATAGCCATTGCGTTCGACCGTCGAAGGTTCCGCCGTAAAGTCACCGGAAAAACGTATCGCGCGGAAGAAGGAGAAAAATGTGAACGAGAAGAGCAAGAAAAAGAAGAAAATATGAGACCAAGACGAATGAAGCGGTAGGTCTGTGGTTTGGAGGCAAAACCGAGTTCGTAAGAAGACGTTTTCGAGAAATAACGATTTTACTTGCGGAAGTTTTATTAACGAAGATGAGTCGATTTAAAAAAATAATAATTATCAGGTTAGATTTTGGTTACTACACGAGGTGGCGGTCGATAAAATTCGAATAGTCTGTAGCTTGTGGATGAAAAAAATAATACTGTAGGACTTGATCGATTTTGCCTACAAATCATGGACTTATCCGGTTATTGCGTATCGATGTGAGACGATTAATAATCGATATATATTGCGAAATGACGAAAATTTTATTTTACCGATAGAAAAGTTTCCGGAAAACTTGCGAAAAAATATAAACACTAAATATATATAAGAAAAAATAAATATAAACACGAGTCTTGTTGTTTTTTTATTGACGCGAAAACGGTGGACTTATATGGGTTTCCCAACAAAACGGACTTCTCCGGTTAAGTCAATATAATTGATGTCTTTCAGTATAACCCGCATGTCCTGTATAGTACAGGATTTAATTAATTCTCAATTCTTTTCAAATGGATTCTTGAGTTTTGCCTCCAAACCTCACGTATAATTCCTATACTTATGCGGCAGACGGAAAAAAATGTAGAGCGAAGCACGCACGGTTGGCAAAAGGGCGTGAGAGCAAAAGGACGAAGGACGGAACAGGGCAGAAGGGGTTGGAAGGAACTGCGAGAGGAATAAGAGATAGGTATTCCGGATTCGAACAAATGTTCCGACGACGCATGCATCATGAGACGCGGCGTACTCTCGAGTGTGATATAAGTAAGAAGAAAATACGAGGGGAAAAGGGTTCGGAGGTGGGTGGATGAGATCGGCGATTCAGGAACGCGCTGGGGAACGCGAAAACCTTTTCCGCTTGCTCAGCTCTCGACGCGAGCAAACGCCGCGGCGATAAGAAACTACGAGAAGGCGAAAGCTCGGTTGGGAAAAGCAGTCGAGTCCTTCGACCGGTATTACACTGGTATAACTGGAATGTGAGCAATTTTTTTGTGTTTTCTCTCTTTTTTTGGGTCTTTTTTGTGCTTTTTTCGGGAGTGAGGTTGCTTACCGGAAACGATGGGGGTAGAATTCGGGGCGGAAGATTCGACCCTTGCGAAGGTTTGAGAAAAGACTTTGAAATTTTTTCCGGTCACACGAGAATTTATAACAATTGCGGGGAAAATAAATGATCGTGGTATCACGCTGCAATGGCGGGACGTCCATCTTTCTGCCATAGTTTTTTAGATATATTTTTTATTTGTTTATTATTATTTAGGTTATTCTTATTTACACAAGAAAATAATATTAATATAATAATAATATTATTTAATATTATAGTAATATAATTATATACAATATTACTATTATTATATAAAAATATTATATTATAATAATCAATAATCATTATTGGATTAATTATATTATTTATTATATTCATTATTATTATTATACAATAATATATAATATTTTATTTTATATTATTATTATTATTATTTTTGCTTACATATTTCTCCCTCACGTCAAAATAGGAATTGAATTCGGCCCCTGGATCGATAAATAAATTGTCCCTACAACGAACAGGAAAAAAAAACTCAATTTTCTTCGATTCTCGTATTTTTCCCTCGCGACGATCGTATTTCCCACTTTCGAGTCCGCCATATAAGCAAATATTCTCGTAGCATAACCGTCTACTATTTCACAGCGACGTCTCTGCCGCATCGCGTCGGAGATGTAATGCGCGCGATATCCGGCAAAGTACGTCGACCGAGTGTACACGCAGGAAGTCGGATGCGGAAAAGAACCGCTCGAGGAAAATTGAGAGAAGCTAGCACCGGGGGCTTCGTTCTGTACGGGTTTTTTTTACGATTGTCGCCGCACGCGCGACAACCGCTCGGTTCGTACACCGTCGCCGCTAGGCACGAACGTACCGCAGTCGAGTGACCCGTGGAGACAGAAGCCATCTCCCGGCTGGTTTTTGTACCAACGAATCGTCTGCCACGCGACGCGCTCGTCGCAAGGGTTCTTAGCGGTGGCTGACGCGGGTGCATTGCACGAAAAAAAACGCGAACACGCGCAGACGAGCACGGAGAAATCTATATACATTGTATACATGGGGCATTTCGGGCGAAATCATTTTTTTATTATTTATTTTCTTCATAAAAAAATTAAAAAAATTTCGATTGCAATTTTTCAATTAAAAAACGTTACCACGTTTTAATCATTTCAATTTAATTTTGTTTCGAAGGTTTTGTTCTGATTGAAAAATATCACACCTCACCAACGTAACACGTTCGGATTCAGTTTAGAAAACAAACGATTCACGTATTTTGTTTAAAAAAAAATTAAAACGATTGGAACTCGGTGCCTAATCGTTTCTCGATAGCACGCCTCAATGATGTAATAGCCGCCTGCAATTTATCCCGATTTTTCATACACATATATCGAATAGTTCTAGAGAATTCGTGCATCAAAAATGCGAAACGAACATAATAAGACGATGGACTGCAAACGCTCTCTCCTTCTCTCTCGCACCGTAGCGAGCACCCATAGCGCTGTCGCCTTCCCACTGGGCAATGTAGTCCATTACCTTAAGGGACACCCTAATATAAAGATATACAAATAAACATTGCAAGCTCACGAATAGCCAGCGAGCTAGGAAAAACGCGACAAAGTCCTCTTTCCGTCGCAGTTGCGTGGCGGTGAAACGCAACCAGGAAGGACACCCGGCACACCCTAACCGTAGACGTCGCAGTCGAGAGAACGCAAGCTCGAGACAAATACCGGCGACACGAGAGCGTCGCGCTGGTTACCATTCTGCTGCAACTGTCCCGACAACCTTCTCTCACGAGACTACATCTCCCATGTCTTTGCCTACCCTCACAGCGCTATAACTCCCCCGAACTGCACTCCGCACGACTCTCTACAGCCACCCTCTTCTCCTACCTCGCATAAGTCTCTCTCTCTCTCTCTCTGTGTCCGTTTTTTTTTGTTCTCTCGTTCCTTCCAACCAACGTCGCCCGCGTAAACGGCATTGCCGCATCCACGAATGCGAAAAATTATCCAATTTCAAGCTACCTCTTTTCTTGCGGTAGATACTTGTTACACGAGACTTCTCCGAGCGCGAGACCTCTGCCGAGCGTCTGCGACGTGACGTCCAGCATCCTCCGTCGCCCGGACCGTGAACGAAGCAAAATTAAAAGATAAAAAATACAACGAAAGCTTTTACGTGTTATTTCTCTGCGACGACTTCATTAGAAATTGTCTACGGCGGTCTTTAGTTGTTTTTTTCGTCCGCGTTTCATTAAACGTCTCTTTTTACAGCCTATACTCACTCGGAGGATTTTTTTTTAGGTATTGAGAAATAATTTCGGTGATTGTTAGTTTTATTATTTGGACTGTTTAGATTGTTTTCAGGATATTTAGGTGTTAATATTTATTTATCGCTAAGTTTTCGTGATTGCGCCATTGTTGTAGGCGATAAAATGGCGGGAGGCGACGCGGACGAAGCAATATCGAGAGAAAAACTTTGGCCCCGAGCCCGTTGAGGCCGATAGGGATGCGAAAAAAACCATCGTCATCGTCGATGAGATACCGAAGGTGGGGTTGGCGAAGGGAAAGGGCGGAGATGCCCTCGCGGCGCTCGATTGAACCCGCCGCTGACGCACCGAGAACGATCAAAGACGTTATTAAAGACGGTGAATTCTCGCGCTATTAACTTTATCGAGAAAAAAAGAGAGAACACGAGGAATATTTTCTTCGTCGCCGAAGGATGGAAAAACTTGTGCAAGCTGTTTGGGATATTGGCACGAGAGGCGGCCGAGGGCGGAGGAGGAGAAGGGAGGAGGCATTTTCCCGAACAAATGCCAAATCTTCGGGCAATCGTTGAAAGCGTACCCGCTTTATTGGAATTTTTATACGGCTGTTGCGATATTATTGGGCTTATTGTCACGCGTGAATATTATTTACTTGGCAATATGATAATTTTTTTTTTATATCGTTTCTATCTCTATATTTTGTTACAGTATTGTTTGGGTCTTTCGGGGTCGAATATTTTCCGATAAATTTCCTTAGTTCGGAAATATGCAGATTTTACTGATTTTAGTTTCTTTATATCAGTCAGTCAGTCAGTCATTCATTCATTCATTCATTCATTCATTCATTCATTCATTCATTCATTCAGTCAGTCAGTCAGTCAGTCAGTCAGTCAGTCAGTCAGTCAGTCAGTCAGTCAGTCAGTCAGCCAGTCAGCCAGTCAGTCAGTCAGCCAGTCAGCCAGCCAGTCAGTCAGTCAGTCAGTCAGTCAGTCAGTCAGTCAGTCAGTCAGTCAGTCAGTCAGTCAGTCAGTCAGTCAGTCAGTCAGTCAGTCAGTCAGTCAGTCAGTCAGTCAGTCAGTCAGTCAGTCAGTCAATCAGTCAGTCAGTCAGTCAATCAGTCAATCAGTCAATCAGTCAATCAGTCAATCAGTCAGTCAGTCAATCAGTCAGTCAGTCAGTCAGTCAGTCAGTCAGTCAGTCAGTCAGTCAGTCAGTCAGTCAGTCAGTCAGTCAGTCAGTCAGTCAGTCAGTCAGTCAGTCAGTCAGTCAGTCAGTCAGTCAGTCAGTCAGTCAGTCAGTCAGTCAATCAGTCAGTCAGTCAATCAGTCAGTCGGTCGGTCAGGACACATTTTAAATCCACTTTTATTACACTTTCACACTTCACACACATTTATTACACTTTATTTATTCAATATATTACGTGTAAAATGTATTCGAACATATCATGAATTATTGTACGTTAAAATGCATGGACCACGTGGGCTCGATAAATCGAATTCGTCGGTCGGTAAGCAATTCCGCTTCGTCATTGGCCCTCGATGCACGGATACAACAAAGCTTTCCGTCTGAGGGGATGTCGAATACGAAACGCAACTAGACGCGAGAGCCGGAAGGGAGGACAAGTAGATGCCGTTCTCGAGCTTAGTTGGATTCCACTCTAGACAAGCAAACACACTCCGCCCGGGATCTCCAGTTCGAGCTTGTGCACCCCTCGCTCTTACACGGAATTACCGTTTAAACGCTCGAAACGTTTCGCTCATGAAACCTCCTAAAGTGATTAGCGACACTGTTCCCTATACATATATACATATATACGTGCGCATCCGTCTGCGTCAGGTTCTATCGCAGCCACTGTCGCTACTTTACGTCCGTGATATTTCCTCGCTACATCTTATTTCGCGCAGCGATATTCCAAGACAGTTAATGCACGCGTTCGTTTCAAAGCAATCGTATTATTAAAATCGTTGCAACGATATCACTCGAATAGCCGAAAAATTCGGTTACTCATTGAATTCGCAATAAAATAATAATTAGGAAAATCACCCTAGTCAATAATTACAATTATTGCAAATTCCATATCAAATATTTTCACTATTTATGGACAAATCGTCGAAATTTTCATAAATGAATTGTTGTTCGTTCTCTACCCCTTCATGAGCAATTTAAATACAGGTACAAGAATTAATGGAACAATTGACTTACCATTCGGTGGAAATTCGTAGAAATAAGCGGATCTCGGACTCAGGCAACTGTAAAAAGAAGTAAAAAAAAGTTTTAAATAAGTTTATCGATGAATGATCGCAACATTTCTTTAATTTGCTAAATTCTACGAAAGATGCTCAACGATTAATCGAGCAGAGCACACGAATGATAATAATAATAACGATAATAAAAATAATAATAATAATAATAACAATTATAATAGCAATAATAATTATAACAATAATAATGAAAGTAATAATAATCATTATTATTAGTATTATTATGAGTGTAATGATAATAGTAATAAAAAAAATAATAATGATAATAATTATTATCATATTATTATAAGTATGATAATAATAGTAATTAAAATAATAATAATTATTATTATTATATTATCATAAGTATAAAGTAATAAAAATATTAATAATAATAATTATAATTATTATAAGTACAATGATAATAGTAATAAAAATAATAATAATAATTATTATTATAATAATAATTATTATTATTATTATAATAATAATTATTATTATTATAATAATAATAATTATTATTATTATTATAATAATAACAACGGATCGTGGAATTTAGTATCGAGGGGATAAAAGATCGTAGCAACGCGGCGATCGCTCGTTATTAGACGTCAGAGACGGGGTTGGGGAAACGTGGGTGGGTTACGGAGGTGGGAGAGGGTTGTCTGGCACGTTTGAAACGTCGTAAACGGAGGTAAAAGCGATGCCGCGGTCTCATACATAGTTGATGAAGTTATTCGTAGTGAATGATGAATGGCGGGAGCGAAAGCCGGCGAGAGTTACGGGTTTCGCATTTAATAGTACCATTAGCTACGAGCGGATGGCTCGTAGTGATAACGGGTCGCGCGCAGTTTGGTATTATCGGCAACCCGTCCGATCCACAGCCCTACTGGGAAACGGAACGAACGTACGAACGAACGTCGGCCGCGAGCAAGTCGGCGCTTCGTGCTAATCGATTAATTAGAGTCGTTAAGAACACCCGAGGTTTGTACGGACCGAATGAAGAATAACGGATTTCGCTGGGTAGTTGAGTAACCGCGAAGCTACGATGTTAGCGAGAAATACATGCAGCGAGAAATATATGTTTCATAAGCGCGAAGGGTTGAGGGGTGAAACGTTGGGCTCGATGGTCGCGAGAATATGCTTATTTTCGATATATTTTGAGTTTTGGGGAGTTTTTAATTAAGAGGAAATCGATTAGAGAAATCATTG
Source organism: Sussaba pulchella (assembly GCA_963971145.1). Taxonomy (NCBI): domain Eukaryota; kingdom Metazoa; phylum Arthropoda; class Insecta; order Hymenoptera; family Ichneumonidae; genus Sussaba; species Sussaba pulchella. The sequence goes on along the minus strand of OZ020174.1, from coordinate 9,800,771 downwards.
CGACTAATTTTTTAGATTTATTGGCGATTTTTGTGGGTAGAATTGTATAAATATGAGCATATAGAGTTAAAAGAACAATTTTGAGGACGCAGAAATAACAAAAAAACGTCGATCTAATTTTCATTTTACATCCAACGAATTAATTCTCACAAAATACCGATCTAATTTCCCTTTATTCCCACGTATTTTTTTTCCTACATCCCACAACGTTCGGCGAACGATGTTTTCCCCCTCCCTCTCTAATTCAACGCCAATCCGACCCTTCAAAGGGTCACGAGCGGTGGATATGCAATTTAGGGCTTCATAAAGGAATTCCGCGCGGTCCATATCGAGGAATCAACAACGATCGTTCGCTCGCGTATTACATCCGCGTTAGCGATAAAGCCTGAGTGAACTGCAGCCCCAGTTTCGAATCCTCGGCCAAAGCTCTAGCTATTGCAATCCAATGAAGCTTCGATTGGCGCATACTAATCGGAAATCTCCTTTGACGCGAAGCTAAACATCTCGAGTAACAAAGCTCTTTCGACGTATAACGAGACGTATGGACACACGTGAGAGAGGGAGAGAGAGAGGGAGGGAGGAAGAGGAAGATAGGGAGAGAGAGAGAGAGAGAGGGAGATAGCTTTCCGGACCTTCGTCCCAATTCTCAAACGGACTACGCAAATGGAACGTTCAATGGGACAAATCGATGATTGCCTTCTGTATTTACATCATTCGGTTCTCTCAACCGCGACGCGTCATCGAACGCAACGTCGAATTGCGACGTTTATCCGGCAGACCGGGAAACACCAAACGAACGGATTCGGCAAAACGGAAGTATTCGGGACGGGGAGGGAAGGAGGGACGGAAAGGGAGGAGGAAGGACAACGCGTGATCGATCATAGTCGTTGTTTCGCGACGTTCGAGGTTGACGGTACAACGTTTTTTTTTTTTTTTTAAACTTGTCGATTGATTGTCGCCTTTGGAATTATGCGACTGATCGTGATCGATCGGGTGGTTGATATTTTACGGCGAGAGGCTGCTTTGAATGTCGGTGATTATGGATTATGCAAACGTTTCGGTGTTGTGGATTTTTTTTGTTACCAACAGGTTGGTGAACAGAATAGAGAATAAATTTAATAAAATGAGGGTTTTGATGTGAGAGACATTAAAAAATATATATTAACAAATTAGCGCATAAACCGTACTTAATTCAGGTGCGGAGTAAATACAAAACATATGCATTTATAAATTAGTACATAAAAGCGGTTAATTCGGGTGCAATTAGTACATAAAAAGGACCTACATAATTAGGGTGCAGGGTGAATTTATTGTCGAGACTTTCGTCTGCTAGCTCGACAGGGAGTTTGTAATTAATATGTTAAAAATATATTGACGAGTAAAATGAGGATGACGATTTTTGACGATGTTCGAGATTGTCGTGATTGTATCGCGGCGCATCGAATTTCTCGGGGGGTTAGAATTCGACGTCAGATCGATCAAACTTAGGGAGAAATGGTTCGTGTTAATTCTGCGAAATTTGCTGGAAACATAATCGAATTATCTACTGCGGCAGTCAGGCGGGAATCGGGCCAATCGGTCGTGTGACGAATTAGCTAGACGGATCAATTCTATCATTATCTACCGTGGCTTTTACGCGATAATTGCACTCCGGATTCACGCGTTCTATTTCGGATTAGAATTTTAAAGCAGATTCCACCATATCATCTGCCACAATTGTCTTTAGATGTTGAAGCGTGATATCGAAATATCTCAATATTTTTATGTATTTATGATTTTACGAAAACGTTGAATTCAATTTTAAAAAGTAAGTCGACGAAGTAGAATTTTGTACATTCATTTTTCATTATTTCCAATTATTCATTTTTTCCATTATTATCACTGCCATTATATTCTTTATTGATTTTCGTTATTTATTATTTATCCTCACAATTAAATTCCATCATTTTTCAACAAAACTTCACCACCGCAAAGATCTTAAAAAAAAAAAAAATCTCCACGGTCTTAAGCGAAGAAGCAATTTGAATAATTCGCAAAAACAATTTTCAATTTTATTTTTGTTCGCAATTAGGCGACGACGTAATTAAATTAAATTGAATATTTTCTCCAACAGAGGTCACGATGTCAACCGGAGAACGCGCCATTTCCGGTTCGGGAAATCGCGGGACAAAGTCGGCGGGGGGGCGGGGGGCGGGCGGAGGCTTTGTCGCGCGAAGTTGGTTTCGCAAGCCCGGTGTTAATTAGCCATTAAATATTAAACAGCTGGCACGTGGCGCAGATGGTGTTTAGGGATGGTTATGGGCGCTATGGGCAATTAAGGATAATAAAGCCGTTGATGCGAGCGAGCGCGTCTTCGGGTCGATTTTCGGTGCAGCGAAACGTCGTAAGGGCCGACAACGGTCGAAGCTTGCGAGTCGGGCGTTCGCTTCTCCAGGTGTTACCGCGCGATAATGAACTTATGTATGAAAACGAGGAATATTCGCGAATTCGCGCGAACCCGAGCTCTCATTCGCGATCTATCTTGCGGAGGGTGTGGAAAATTCCACGACCTTTGGAATTCCGACTGCGCTAATGTCTTTCAACGACGCCAACTTCGGGACGATAAGGTTTGAAATCGTTTTTTTTTTCTTTTTTTCAAAAATCTGCTGACGGGTTTGATAAATTTGGAATTTATTGATCATTATTTGATGATTCATTTTATAAATTTTGATTTGAGTGAATTGAATTTGACAAAACTTGATTCGATTTTTATTATCGAGTATTGTATTAGCGTTAAGGAGATTCAGCGAAAAATTCGAATTTGTTTTCGAAATTTTCTATCTTGATTCCGAATCGTTGCTGGAGGTGGAAAATATTTTGAAAAAAATTGAAATTTCGTGTGAAAAAATTGTTAAATGTTGTTTTTTTGTTTGAGATCGAAGAAAGTGAAAAATCTTTACATTTATTTAATTTATCTATTGATTTACCGATTTATTGATTTATTAATTTATTTATCTACGGCTGCTATTTTATATTAGTAAAGCATCATTGAAGTTTGTGTCGAACGAAGATATTGACGTACCTCTGATAAGTCTGCTGCGGCTGAATTCCAGCTGACGTTGCGAGCTGCGAATTTTGGGTGGCCAGAGCGAGTTTTTGTTGCCGTTGTTGGAGCATCTGCCGGTTAAAGACACCGTAACCGAAGCCGTAGATCTCATCCTCCTCCTTGTCGCTCAGACAGCTCGACGGCTGTGCAAAATTAAAAACAATATTTTACTTTTTTTTAAACCGCGAATTCAATTTATCGACCTTTAACATAACAGCTACGCTCGCACATGCATTACATGAATATTCGAATTTATAAATCATAGTTTGTCAAATTATTCAGAGCTACATGTCTGAACGTTTTCGGGTTCTCATTGGACAAAAGTCTTCGCACATCCAATTTCGAATTGGATGAGAAGATGAATTCTATTAAAAAGCCATCGGTTTGGCTTTTAATCATCGGAAACACAATGAGAATTTTATTTTTATTCTTATTCATTCGTAAAATTTATACGAAAAAGTTAAATAAATCTTAATATCCGTAACCTGAATTTTTTTTTCTCTTTCCAACAAAAATACGATTTAAGAACATATTTTTTCGGAAACAAATCAATCTGGCTGTTAATTATTCCTCATCGCACTTTTATAAAAGTCAAAAACCACAGCGATGGTCGAAGATGATCAAACCTACTTGATTTATAATCGAAGATTCAGGAATTTATAAATCTAAGACTGATTTCTCCCTTTTCACGACTTAATGATCATCAAAATCAGCCGCGCGTAACAAAAAATAAACATTTCGCTCTTCAAGCGCCCGGAAAATAATCCAAAATATACGATTCCCGTCGAGCTACAAACACAAGGACCCAAGAAGAAGGGGATGAGGGTATTCGGAAGCTCCAACGAATCGTATCCGGTATGATGTGGTGCGCATCGTCGAGCAGAGTGGTACCTTCGACCTTAATCGATAACCGGTTGGCCGTGATTGAAAACTCGATTAGCCCCGGAAGAGCCTGAACGTCGAACAATAACCGTCTTAAGCCGAGATCGATAAGGTCGACACGGCTAATCGCCTTAACCCCCTCGCTCTCGAGGTTTCCTACTTTGTGAACGGAAAAGCGAACTCTGCGGCTTTGTGGGTGTCGCACGACGGCAGCTCGAGATGTCTTTCTTTTTTCTCTCCCTCTCTCTCTCTTTCTTTTCCTCTCTCTCTCTCGCGCTCACCCTCACTTTCTCCCTTTCTACGTCTCTCTTTCTCTCTCTCGCAGCCCAGAGCATTGCCGTGGTCGTGGTTCGGTCCCTCTTGGGAAACGAATCGGAATTTACTGCAAATGGAAATTTCACTGAGGCGACGCGGATATCAAACGAGAGACTCCGGGCAACCGAAGAAAGTGTAAAATAAAAGTGGTAGGTGCGACCGACTTGACGGGCTAGCGATAGAGATGATTCGTTGGTTCGACGGGGGGTTGTGAAAAATATTTTTCTCCGTATGGAAACTCGAGAGGGTGTCGGATACGGGGAGGCGAGTTATCGGCTATGCGTGTGGTGTATATAATGGTGATAAATTTGAAAGCACGATATTTAAAAATAATAAAAATCGTTGTCGCGTCAATATTTTGTACGAATAAAAAATAATTCATAATGAAAATTTGAAAAATAAGATGAATGGGAATAATTGTTAATAATTTATGATATGAGTGATATGGAGACGGGGATGGACGTTTATTGAATGGGAATGTATTCGAAATACTTTCATTGGCAAATTAATATGTTTTGTAATTGCAATTGAAACATTCTTCCAAATTATTTATTATTATCGGAGAATGTCGAACATTTTGGATGTTTCATGACAATTGATGGCAGTTATTTGTTGGAGAAATTACTTCAAACGATTTTTCATTGAACGAATGTCCATCCCTGGATCCATATATAGTTTCTTTTTTATTTTCAATCATTGAGAAATAGTAATATCAATAATTATAAATTACTATAAGAATTAATACTTCACTTAATTTTTGTATTCTTCTAATTTATTCTTAAATAGTTTTACTTCAAATTTATTTATATATCTATATGTATAAACGTGTCAAACGCCGAACATGAAAGAAGAAGCGTTTTGAAAGTAGTCTGAAGAGTCGTTTTTCCGTCGCTTTGTATGTAAAATATCGCTATAGTCGCCGAAGACGCGAGTCACGGATGAAAAAAAAAAAATTTAAAAAAAAATCAAAAAGCGGTTTCGATCGAAAGTACAAGTCGCAGCTTACCGAGTATTTTCCGGGAACGTAAATGGGTTGCGAAAGACTGGTGGTGAGTTGAGTGTTGGGCATTCTCGGCGAGGCATTTGTTTCACGGCGTCGTAGCTCCTCAAGCGGCTCCAGGACATCGCCGTAATGCGTTCTAAAGAGGTCTGCGTACCTCGAAGCCAAGCCCTCCAAGTACCCCTGCTCGCCCTCCTGAAACACAGAACCGTCCACGAACGTTTAAAAATCATTCCTACGAGATCCCTTTGCACGTCTTTTTCCGCGGATTTTAACTTCTTAAGGTTTTTTTTCTCGTTTTTTCTTCTTCTCATCATCCATTACGGTGCAATGATTATAATGCGGATGATGAGAGTTGTCGAAAGAATCAAAGAAACCAAGAGTGTGAATAATAATTTTTATTTTACTTGGTTTTTTTCCGGATTTAATTGGCAGATTCAATGTCTGATGTAAAAATGACTTTATCTACTGATTCTTGATCTACCCCCTATCGACAATTTTATTTACATTCGTTTTCTCGGTCTGTTTTGTTTATTTAAATTTTTTCTTCTTTCACTTATCGAACATATAATATTTGATCGTTTTAACGATATGATCGGTGGTCTAAAATTAGAAATAAATAAATAAATAATAATTATTATTTATTATTACTTTGATTAGATATATGTGAAATGTGAATATATAAATAATTAATAATAATGATAATAATTTCATATATCAATATATATCACACGTAATAAAAATGTAAACAATTTTATTTCAATCCCAGTCCATGCGCATGAATAATTGATTAATAATAATTATTATTATTTATTATTAGAATTACGCAAGATATATATGGCAATTACAAGTATTTCCGTGTGATACGTACACGATATATACGTGGGAGTGAAATAAACTCGCCAGCAGCGACGAGCATGGAAATTTGAAGAGACCCAAATTTCCATGATATTATGATTATCATCATTATTATTATTACTGCAGTGAACGTTAAAACATTGGCTATTTTTGTGCCAAGTTATGGTTCGAATCTGCGTCTCTGAAATATCCGGACTTCATGACTACTCGAACGAAAGTCGACTGTTCTGTTTACACTTCGAGTAGCTCATGATTTTCGCGAAGTCGGTCGAGATTTCTCGTTGCTTTTCCAGTTTCATACACCTGCATACCGACCCCCCCCCCCCCCCCCCCTCCCCCATTCACCCTCCGTTCCTCCCGCTGCCGTCTCCCGGCCACGGTAAAGCAAACTTTCGCGTTAGTGGATTTAAATCCCATTTGTAAATATTAACCGTGAATGAAGGTGAATTACGCACGAATTATGCCGGCACCGAAACTCGCGAGCTTTTCACTCGCCATCGCGAACGGTAAAACAGCCCCTGTGTGCTTCGCTCTCGAAAACTCATCGTGTTTCACCTTCGAATCCCCGCCGCACTTCGTCATCCGACGCGTTAATGGCTTTCGAATATAATTCATTGCCGCGTGAACCATTTGCCGAATTAGAAACACCTTTTTTAATTCGCGAAATGTTTAATATTCTTTTGCCTTTCTTTCGCTTCGAATCTTTGACTGTGTGAAATAAAATGAAATAAAGTAAAATAAAATAAAATGAAATAAAATAAAATGAAATAGCATAAAATAAAATAAAATAAAATAAAATCGAGAGCGAGCTGCACAGCTATGATTTTTGCTCGAATTCTAGAAGGCTAAGTTTTTGCGATAAACAAAACGTTCGTGCGACGGTTATGAATTGATAGAACAAATTTTGAATGATAAAAATGCTAGAACGTGCGTGAAATATTTTTATTTTTTCTACAGAAGAAGTTGGTTGATTCAATTGGAATTATATGTCTGTATCAAATAATTTTGATGATATTGCCAGTTAACGGACAGTTACTGGCGATCAGAGATAGATTGGTAGAAACATTTAATAAGAATAATAATAGTCTCGGCTTCATTGGACCGAAGCTACTTTACTATTTACTTCGGGCAAACTAAATAAAACAATTTGTTCCCGATTGCATGTCACAAGATTAATTTCTCTCCTTGAAAAATTACAATTCGATAAAATTCCACGTAGACCCTCGAAAGTCGACATTTTCAGTTACAAATACACGAACCAACTCTCAAGGTGTTGTAAAAAAAAAAGAACCAAAGCTACATAATTGAATTACGAGTTCATCGAGGCTCAGAATTACATTCGAACCGTTCAGAAATCGACGGGAAAAAAAATGTCGTTCCATCTCATCGACGATTTTATAGTTCCGGCATAATCAACCGTTGCAAAACCGGGTATTCCCGGGAAGCAAGTTACCGAGCACCTCGTACAAGACCCTCGCGTCAAGATTTTCATTACGATAGAACGCTCTCTCGGATGCTCCAAATAATGCAGGAATTTCTCGAACAGGTCGATTCGGAGGGCGCGCGGGGGCGCGGCGAAACCCATCGGGGTAGCGAATCGGGCGGAACCATTATTCCGTTGCGTCTTATCGAATCATCCCGTTCGCGGCTATTAATTAAAATTCCAATCTTTTGATTAAATAGGAATACGAGCCGATCGTTCCTGCACCCGATCGCCGTTCATCATTCGCCCGACACGTCACAGAGACAATGCTTTTAGAAATTGAAAAAGAAAGAAAAAAAAGAAAAAAAAAAGATTTAGATGTAGATGAGAATATCTAGATATAGATATATAGATGGGTGAGTCAACGATACGACAATTTCTACGATAGCCAATAATCCATCGGTAGCCTCGAATGAACGATTCTCAATACGAGGTTCGATATCGTGGAGCAGACATTCCAGACGCTCTTGTTCCAGTTCTTCCGAGGAATCTTATTACCATCGCTCGGATCTTACTAATGTTTTTTTTTCTTTCTTTTTTCTGCAACGCGACTCGCGACGCGACAGACGAGACATATCCGTGTGATAAAAGCCGATCCAATATATTTTTTCATTGGATGAATAGCAAAATATTTTTAATCCCTTGATTAAACTATCGAAGTGAAATTATGTGGAAGAATTGACCATCGACGATCAGCTGAGAAGTTACAATTTCACGTATTATTATTATTATTATTATCATTATTATTATTTTTATAATGATAATAATAATAATAATAATAACTATTATTATTGTTATTATTAACTATTATTATTATTATTATTATTATCATTCGTGGATACCAAAACATTCCCTGTTTCTTCAATAAAAGTATCATCAATGTGTCGAACAATTATTGTACTTGAAAAGTGGCCTTTGGTGACCTGCGAAAAATTCGCCATTACCCGTATTATAATTTATAATAATTATGAATATTATTTCACTATTACGTTATTTCAGTATTATCATTACTATTGTCTTTATGAATTTTCAAAAAGCTATTCTACTTTCAATACTACGCTACGCTCTCGCATCTCCGCGTTTTTGATGAGCAAACGAATAACTTTTGCATCAAAGGGAAACACGCAATTCCCGACTCACGGCGCGAATGAAGAAGCGAAGCGACCCGACATCGTCAAAGCCGGAGCATTGTTCATACACGACCGTTTGAACGATATCAATCGCTCGGATCTTCGCTCGACTCGAGTTTCACAAGCAACGTGATGCCAAAAATACATCTAAAAAAAAGAGAGAGAAAAAAAACAGAAAAAAAAAACATTCTGGCAAGAAATTTTCCAACTCAATCGGGAATGATAATCTCCGAGCAATTAAGCCGTAAAAGTTGGTACTCTCTTGTTTGACATTGAGCGAAAGGAGCAATCCGTTTCTCCTCGATCCTGGCTTTCCCGACGGCGCAAGTCCTTGCGCGAGCTACGCCCCCGCTGTCCATCCTCGTTGTTGGCAATCCTGGCACGGATTACTGTTTACCGACGTAGTCACTTCTCGTTCACCTCTTTCTCAGCTTTTATCGGCCGGTTTTATTTATTTTTTTATTTTTTTTTTTTTTTTAATCCTCGAGGCTCGTCTCAGGACCCCGGGCCCCAGCCTCTTCCCGTCTCGTCGTTTTGTTTTCTCAAACTTTGAACAAACTCCGGGACGGTTTTCGTCCGGAATAAACGCACGAGCCGGGGAAGGACGGGAGGGTGGGGGTTTGGCTACCGATGCCAAGGGTCGGGAGGGGTGGGAGGTCGGAGGGCGAGAGAGTCCAAAGCTGGAAGACAAAGAAGATAAATTCGATGGGGATCATTTGAGAAGCGGAGGAACCACCAGCTACTGTTGCTGATGCTGATGCTGCGGCTGGCGCTGCGCTGCTGATGTTTCCACTATTACCACTATTTCCAGTTTAGCCGCTGCTACGCGACGACTCCCGAACTCGGTTCATTATAAACCTCGAAATGTTCGGGAACCCGATGGAGTCGCCAACTTTCCGAGTTTCGTCGCGAGCTTCGACAACGTCGGGCACAAAACCCGAGCGATAACTAACGAAGGTGTGTAACGTTAAGCTCGTCCGGTTCGCTGTTTCACGACTCACCTGTACGTTAATTATCTCAGGAAAAAAAAGAACGGTCCAGAGCCGACACAGTACGCACATGATAGGGTTATATATTCGCACTTACATTCTTTTTAGATTTTTAAAATACGCTGCAAGAGCTGTCTTATGTTTACGAAAGATGTAATTTTCTGTAAAATATGTCCAGAAGAATATGGGCAAGAATTGTTTCCCCGACCCGACGCCATATTGCACCCCAATCGAACGACCATTTTACTCATTCACGAGATAACTTCTCCGACGATTTTCCGATACAAGTCATTCGACAACTTTCCATCGACTCATTTATTCCTCTCGTCCCAAAAGTTCAAGTCGTCTGTGCTTCTCCATTCGCTCCGACGCTTTCGCCATGGAAAAGACGTAGCTTGGGATTCGTACAATGTGGTCCATTGACTCGACGTGGAAGCGTTGCCCGTCGCTGGGCGGAAGTGAAAACCCAGCGAGAAGAGTTTGGTTGTAAAGGAAAATTGAAAAGTCAAGACGCCCGAAGTTAACCCCTCGCGCGAACCATCCCCAACCAAGAGATGCTGGTCCTGATCCACCGGTTCAACCAAGTTTAACCGCATCCCAAAATGAACTCCCTCGTTCTTCTCTCGTGCTTCTTACCTTTCCATTTCATCCTCGTCCGGTCCTTCCGAAAGAGCCCCAGCAATGCCAAGAACATCTCGATCCCCCTCAACTTCACCTCGTTCATCCTTCGTCGATGTGCGTTCAAAGGGCATGTTTCTCAACGCCGTTGGACTACTCGACTGTACATCTCTTTCGGTACATTCAAAAACGTCTTGTTTGCAGCGCCATCCTTTTCGTCAACGAGCCCTGGAACGCAGACTCCTCAAGACGATGGGCGACAAACACGTTCTCTCCTTCTCTCTCACTTCGCAGCGAGCGCCAATAGCGCTGTCACTCTCTCTCGCACTGCCCGATGTAGCCCATCGCCTTAACTTCCATCTCTCTTCGCCCATCGCGCACAAGATTGTTCCCATTAATTTTTCCGTCTGAACTATACATATCTTACCGACGAAAATCTTCCGGATTTCCAAAACAACGGAGAAATTATTCCACCCCGGAATTAAGAGAGCGATTGCATCAGGTACGAGTGTCGGAATTTTCTCCGATGAGAGAGTATATTTCCGGTATCTCGAGAACCCCGAGCGTCGGGATAACGCGACGAGGGATCCAGGGTTCGTTATCGGGATTTGCGGGGGAGACGTGCTCAAAATTTCGAGGGTCTCGCGCGCGAGATCGCTGACGAATCCCCGAAATTGAGCGAGGACCCGTCGGCAGGTGAAAACGCCCCTTTAGTTTTTATTTCTCCGGGCGAAACCTTATTTCCTTCCACCTTTCCTCGAGACTACTCGCGCTACGTGGAAAAATAGACGAGCGCGTTTCTGTGTGTACAACGCGGCGTGTATATTATGCGCATAGCGTTGGAGCATGAAGCGGTCCTTCGGGGGGGAGGATGGAGGAACGGGTTCATGACCGGGTGCGAACAAGTGGGCGTCTCGCGATAATTGGTCGTCCGGACTTTCTCGCGCCCGCTAGCTACGACGAAATTATTTTTCGGGTGAAATTTCTCTCTCTCCAACGGCCGTTGCACCCGCCATTAGCGAACGCCTCGTCAGTTTCCTTCGAAAGCCCGAGCGCGAACCCTTGAAACCTTCCTCACTCGCCCTCCGGAACCACCCCGACGCCAGTGCCGCGGGCCTACCTTCGTCAACTCTTTATTCATCCATCTCTGCTGTGTATTCATGTTTTAAAAAATTTTTTTTTATTATTTTTATTTCTCCTTTCCTCATTATTTACATATACTTGATTTTATCTCGACAACGAGAGATGCTCCGTCGTGTCTCGGCGCCAGCCGGGCTTACGAGTCGTAGCACAGTTGGAATTATTTTCCTCTTGAATTATATATGGGCGTAGGTACGTAGGTATATACAAGCTTATGTATGGTACAAGGGGAAAGGCTTTGAGAGTGCGCTTTCATTAATAAGAGAAAAAATGAGAAGAAATGTTTGCACTTTGGATGAAAGGAATTATCGTTGATAATGATGAGTACCATTGTTATCTGCTATTACGTGAGATCCTGGTAATATTTTTAATCCGTGTGTGATTTGCCGTGCGGAGGAATGTATGTTTTATTTGTGGAATGATTTTCCGAGGTGGTGCAAAGATTAACGAAGCTAAATGGCTTGATTGCGATAAGGCAGAGAATTTTTCATTGAGCTTCGTTTTTTTTCGTCGATTACACGTTAAATAATTCCGGTCCATGAAAGTATTAGCGGAATATTTACCATATTTTCATATTCATATTTTTTATTATTTTATTTTATCCGTGGTTTGGAGGGGAAACCGAATAAGTCTGTAAAAAAAGAGTTTTTGAGAAATAGATGTCAAAGATGATACTTATCAGGTGACACTTTTTATTAGATTATTAGAATTAGAATAAGAATTTGCCTACAAATCATGGGCTTATCTGGTTTTGCCTAGCGATGCGAGGCCATTAATAATCGATATCCATTTATTAAATAACAAAATTTTATTTTACCTACGAAAAAGATTCAGGAAAACTTGCAAAAAAAATATAACGCGAGTCTTGTTGTTTCTTTTAACGGAAAAACGATGGACTCATTCGGTTTTTTTATCGAAATGGACCAATTCAATTGGGCTAATCTCGTTTATTTCCTGTTGTATTTAAAAACGACGTTTAATCTACCTATATTACAAGAATCCGGATTGAATCTAATTTCCTCAAAAAATTGGACTTTATCCATCTCGCTTCCGAGCTTCGAAAAACATTACGTCCGCGAAATAATGTCGCCTCTTTTTACGGCGCGATAAACACGTCAAAGAAAGGAAAAAAAAAGTCCGTTCGGTGCTACGGCAACGTCTGCGACGTCTAAAGGCGTACGAGATGTTTCGGTTTGTAATGCGAGTGCGAGAAGACGCGAGAGCGAGACGATGAAGAATTTTCGGGGATTCGTGTTTGTTCGCGACGAGGAGGATTATGACCGCGGCGTAACGGAGGAAGGCTCTCGAAGGGAAGACTCGAAAAGCTCGAAGCACTCTGCCGGTGGTAAGGGTTAAGGATTAATGTGCATCAGACCGAGGGTTAGAGAGAACGAAGCCCGGCACGACGAAAGCGCCGTGTACTAGCTTTTACAGCTGTACGAAAGCTCGCAGCCAACGGCGGTGGCACAGCCGAGCACGGGCCCGCACCATAGAATTTCTATGCGAAACGGGGCTCAAGAGCGTCGCCTTAATCCTCTACTTGCCCAACAGACCGTCTCCTAGTTTCTCTTAGAATCGTGGAGCTTTCGCAAGCTCGTACACACCCGTTTGTCCTCTTTGTGTTCTACGCGGCTTCAACTGCCTTCGAGCGCGAAATCCCGATTCGTAATCGTCGCATTCTATGATCGTCGATAGAAATGATTATTATAATTTGTGGTTTCAACGACGATGGAAAATTGTTTTTCGACAATAATCGAATGAACGTGACTGAATAAAATCGAAGAAAAATAATAATAAAAATATGTGCGATATAATTAAATATAATAAAAATGAATAAGATAATGAAAAATATCTCAAATACGATAAAATAACAAAATAAAATCCAATTAAGTAAAAATCAAACAAGAAATAGAATAAAATTGAACAAAAATTCAATTCAATCCAGTTTGATTAAAATATAGACATTCTACAATCCATCCACTTCGTAAGTTTGCCAAAATTGGAAAAAAAATTCGGGTACTGCGCGAATAAAAAAACAAACGTACGTAGTACAGTGCAATCGCGGATAACAGACTGGCGACGTGAATAAATTCCGCTCGAGCGTTGATAAAAAGAAATACCTTAGGGTGTGAGATAGTCGCTAAACTTTAATCATGAAAATGGGTTGAGTTTTGTTGTTGCCGCCGAGAGATTTTGCCGTATCGGAGACAAGAGCTTTTTCTCGCACCGGTGTCGCGAGAGGGATGGAACGGTTAAAGAAACACCAACCAGGCGGTGAAGGGGGGGTGGGGCATAAGAGGAGGGGAGGACGAGTCCGGACGATGGCTCGTCGCATTGTGAACCGTGAGTGCAACGACGCAGAAAAAAAATAAATTAAAAAACAAAAAAGAGAAGGCTGTATTGTCGGTTTAGCACGCTCCAATAGTATATATCTACTCTCACCGGTACATGTTATGATACATGGAGAAACGCGAGCGAGTACACGTGAATTTACGCGGACGAGGTAGAAAAATTGTCGCGACGACGAGTTTAACCGGAGGTTCGCGAGCTTGATGCCTCGTGCTCGACCATACCACGGCGAATAAGACTTTCGACTCGTTCCTCGCCCCCTCATTGTTTTCATTGCCACGAGAATATGCCAGAGCCCGTCTCACCCTCGAGCGGGCCTTCAGCGTGATGGGCTACACGGGTTCCGGCAATCCGGAAATTAATGTTGAGTAAAAGCCGGTACCGTACGCCAGTTTTGCCTCCCACAAGCATCAAGGATCACACGACGTGCCGCTTCATTGTCTCGTTGACGGCCGGCCGTCCACCCCCCCCCCCCCCCCCTCCGCCCTCCTCGCCGCTTCTTCGCCCGACGTTCGTTGCTCGGGAAGAGATTGCCAAGGCTGGTCGTAAGCGCCGACACCGTTGTCACGATAACGATTGTTCTGTATTTTGAGTTTTTGGTTTATTTATTTATTTCGTGTATTTTGGGGGGGGGGGGGTTTGATTTTTTTTTGGGTTTTGACGGCCCGTCGGTTACACGCGAAGTTGGACGGAATCCAATGGCTTCGTGGAGACAGCGACGGTGAGGTTTTCGGTTTTTTTTTTGCGAGAATTCACGGAGGAATGGATGATGATGGGCTGGATTGTCGATGGCAAAGAGTTTGATCTGGGTATCGAAATATTTGTACAAAACTGGGCTTATATTTTCTGATAAATATTTTTTTGTGTTCGGTAAAGTCTATTTTATCAATGTTTCTCAAATTTTCAGTGTTTGATTCCAATTTTGATGTTATTTTCATTTTGTAAGAGAAATACTTGGTCGATGATTGCTGGCTAATAATTGAATAGTTCAATTGGTATATCTATAATACAATGAAATGTATATAATGTAATAAAAAATAATGAAATAATCAAAGATTACGTATTCGTTTGTTAAAAAAGTATCCAATTCATTAATGGTGGATAATAATAGAATACTGAAATTGGTACACTTATAATATAATGAAAATATATGTTATAATTATATAATATTCTATAATAGAATCTATACAACCTCAATATAATCAAAAAATAATAAAATAATCAACGATTACGTATCCATTTTGTAAAAATAAATACTCAATCGATTACAGCCGTCCAATTGTGAAATAACGAAGTTGTTATAATTATATTCCAATACAATAAAAAATATAATCTCTCATCATATTCTATCATATAATAAAATCTATAACATAATAATACAAGAAGAATAACGCAATAATCAAAGACGACCTATTAATTTTATCGACCAGAGATTGAGGATGACCCTGACGAGGTTGTCAAACACTTTTTCGTCGATCGTTCATCCCGTTGATCTAATCTCCAGCTACACGTGTTAATCTTCGAGCCATCCCGTGCTCCCGTATTCATAGATCAGTCGAGGCCATTCGGATTCCCTGACAAGAGCATCTAGTTCACTCGGCCAACGACGAAATAATACGCGACCTGGTCCGCGGCATCGAGGCTAAAGGGGGGAGGTGATAGGGGTAGAAGCGGTCGTTGCCAGGCCTGAAACAATGATGGGGTTCTCGCTATTACAAAACAAGAATTGACGACTGTGGTAAGTACAGGCGTGCTCTACCCAATTGTCCAGAGCCGACGTACGCATGGGAACAATGAACGAGGCGCGCGGGAGCCATGATGCCGACAGCATCAAAGCGGACGTGAGGCACAATGCGCGCATTGGTTGCTCTCGGATCCCATATATATTCTCACGGATTATCAAACCACGGGGATGTACGGCTCGTTCGCCCGCGCGATCGAGCCGATAGGAACGGGACAACCCGTCCGATGTACGGAATACCATTCCGAAGCCCCCCGAAATCATTCCTAATTCGCCAACGATCCGATTAACCCGGAAATGGCCGACTGACCGACTGGGAACGCAGTTACGGTGACGTCGATGGTTCGGAACGTTCGTTGAACCTCGATCAAGTGGTTTTGGGTTGAGAAAGTGCTGTCACGTAATTTTTTTGACATACGTTTTTGGATTTTCCGGTCATTTTGAGGGTTCTCGGTAGGTGTTCATGGAACATAAAGTTGGTGGGAGTTTTTTGTTTTTGAAGCAACGAAATCGTGCGAGGTGCTGTCTTTACGTTACTGAGGTACAAAAGGGGTTACCTGCAACATTGGGTCTTATGGAAAATCGATCGTTCACTGCAGTAATCTGAGGTTTCAGATGGAATGACTGGACGGAAGAATGACTTAAAAACTTTAAAAAACTTCTGTCAAAGACGATTCGTCTCGTCTGAAATCTGTGTTAAAACAATTCCTTAACAAAATATTATTTAGTTTTAGGTTCTTCAGGTCTGGGTTGAGGCTGTTTAGGATTATTGTTGATCGGGTTTTTACTTTCTCTGTCATGTCATCAAACCTATTTCAGACACTATTAATGTTTATGTTGTTTTTCTAAAAATATTCAGGTTGTTGGCGTTAATATTAATGAGTTGTTATAGAACGAATTTGTTTTAGATGAAAATATTTTTGTCAGAGGTTTTTAGGAACCGAATTTCTTTCAGCGGAATTGTTTTAATGAGAGTTATCGTCTTACGTAGTCGTTTTTAACAATATTTTTCAAACCCGGACTTTCCACAACATGCCAATCCAAACAATAAGGATCCATCATGAACCATATTAGGTCAGGCGGCCAATTTGCCTCCCCACCTCTCGATCCGTATTTCGACCTAACGTCGATAATCTTTCAATCTCAAAAACTCTTCCACAACCCTCCACTCCCAACCTCCCCCTACATTCGCACATAGAAATCACCAGACGGAAATTGATAGAGTACCTCGGATGATCCATCGTATTCGATTCAACTTGCCCAAGAGTGTGGAGAGGCCAATCGCGTCAAAGAAAAAAAAAAGAAAAGCAACCACGATCCTCGATACTCGTGCGTCGATAATGAGTAACGAGGCAAACTTCCACCGGCCCGGATGTCTCCTCTTTCCCCCTGACCCTCATTAAAGAGACTTCGCACCTGCAGTCGCCAAGTTTGAGATTTTAATTAGTACAGAGACGAAGAGAAGAAAAAAAAACGTAGTACGATAATCAACGTGGTCTATTTCGTAGAGTTTGAAGAGCGTAGACATCTCGTCGATGTCTCATTGTGTATTGCAAGTGGGTCTGCGATAATCGCGCGGATTGCCTCGCAGACGTTCGAATGCGGGTGATAATAAGCTGGGCAAATTAGACCCGCGCAAAGGTGGGTGGGCTGAGGGGGTGGGGAATGAAGAAGATAGTGATGAAGCCGTCTGTCGAGCGTTTCGTCGTTTCGTGACGAGACGCGATACGATACGTATCACACCGGTGTGAGAGGTTCATTCGATTTTCGCGGTGGGCGTTGGGTCCTGTTGATTGTGCGCCTTAATGACGTTATACCCGCGGCAGCACTTTCCAAGAAAGCCGAGCGAACCGCGTTGCAGCTTGCGGGGGGGTTGTCGGGTTCGTGCCGAGACGGGCTTGGTCCTGTGGATGTTACGTAAGATACAGAAGCTGTACACGGAGAAGGTTGCGGGTGGATATCCGAAAGCTCGGTAGAGACCCCGAAGACGATGATGGTACAAGAAGCCGACGTGACTCGCACGTCCATCAGGGACGAGAAGTACAGCCGAGAGAAACAGTCGAGGTTCTCCGGGCTTGGCTGGGCTTTCATCCTTCCTGGCACGGTCGGGACTTTCCGCTATGTCCTCCCTCCCGCCCGTCCCCGAATGCACCTCGGCGATAAATTCGATCACGACGAGACCAATTTATCGACACCGCAATTCTGTCTGCACAGACGGCGAGGCTTGGATCGGGGTAGTGTGGGACGACGTGTGGCCGGCGGTACGTACAGAGGCCGCACGGGTTGACGCCGTGTCAATTGTGACACGTCAAATACCGGGGGATGATGATTCGCGTGGGGGGGTTGATACAGCGGTACGACTCGGGGGAAGGAAGTCGATTTTTGTGGGGAAAGCTGGGAGGGGGAAGCGGCAGGCTGGATGGAAAAGTTGGCGTACAATCGGTTTAGTCGGAGCCTAAGGGCTCGCATGGGATTTGAAGGTTTAAAAAAACATATTTTCTTTAATTTGTTGGAAGTATAATAAGAGGAGTATTTTATTCAACCTTTTAAGCATGTTAAAGGCCAACATTTGAACCGTAATTTATACTATTCTTATTTAAAAATCTTGAAAATAACGGAATAACGGAATCTCGAAAGAGTTCATGACGTCCAAGCGACGAACCTCGACCGTCAACGGTGCCACATATCAGTCCAAAAGCAGCACGAGCCTGATCGAGGTTAGAAGTCACGACAAAAAATCAGCAGGTAAAGTCGTTGCCTTAAGGGGACGTTAAAAATATTCAGAACCACTCCATCGCTCGTTGATGGTCCCAACTGCAGCCCAACCTACAACCACACGCGTGTAAACACACGTGGCTGAAAAGCCCACAACTCCAAGGTGGCGAGCAGCCCACGGGTGGAAGAATTGTGGCGAACAAGGGTGGAAAACGTTGCGTAACACGTACCGAACGCAAAAAAAAAGAAGCTCGAAGAACCAGCGAAGAAAAAAAGATCCATATATCAGGTGGTCTATGGATCGCAAGCACGAAGCGGGAAGCTCGTGGGTTTAGTAATTTAAGGGTGACCCGGAGATGGTGGTTGAACGAGTGCGCCTGAAGGTTCATTCGTTAGCTCCGAAACCCCGAAGGCCCGAAGGATCCAAGGTGGATGGTTAAATGGTTAATTTTTACGGCACCGATTTTTATGCTCTCAACTACCAAAGCTCCATTGCTTTTCGCGCTTGGAAAACTCCTGTCGGCTCTCGCTCTTCACCTCCGCACCGTTTTCTCACCGGCCTTGCAGCACGCTCGTTTTCATTCCCCTCTCGTTTCTTTCATTTTTTTTTCTTCTTCACGCTAATGCGAATTTATTTCCCGGACTTAATTACGCGACACTAATTTTTGTCCAACTTCGGTCGACGCGCGAAAATGCCAACGGCCGAGCCAACTTGTTATGGCGGTTTTCGTGGGGCGCCTTAAGACGCAGCGGGGCTAGCGTTTTTCATCTCCCTCCCTTCGTCTCGCTCTTTCTCCCTCTTTTTTCGCGACTTCCAAAGAACGAGAAACGACTCCGCGGCAACCAAAGCGGGCTTCTTCGCAACGTCCTTTCTTTTTATTCTTCTCCGTCTTTTCGGGCAACTCGTACCTCGTTTCTCGTACCAACGACGGCCGCGCTCTCGAAAGAATCTCCGTTTGCCACCGGAAAGACCGGAGAAATTAAATTAAAAAAAGAAAAAATTAAAAAATAACGAAGGAGAAAAAAAAATACGTAAAAAGATTTGTCAAAGATTTAGGAGCACAAGAGTGTTCCGGCCGGCAATTAGCGAGTCCGGGAGCAATTTTTCCCGGTTGCTCTTGGCTCCAGCGTCACCGAAACTAACTACCGGAAAAATTTACCATCTCGTGCAGCTGTGTAGGTATTATTCGAGGCTGTGATGCAGGCTCGCGGTTGATTTTTTTCTTTTTTTCTGGCGACGAAATCGAGTCGTGGTTCGAAACAAATTCGCACGAACGGAGGCGCTGTTGACCGTTGATTTAGCTTGCGATGCGGAATTTTTAAGGCATCGACGATTTTGCGCCTTTTGTCGATATGGATTTTTCAAATACGTTGAGAAATTTTTTTTTCGAAGCAACGCTTCGCCAATGAATGGGGCTCGTCTCTGTAAATGGGATAAGACGAGAAAGAAAAAATGAGGGTGAAAAAGGAAAAAATATTGAATCTAAAACGCCAGGTTCAGTCTGGTTCGTTTCTTGGCCCCTCGAGTCTTCACAAATTTTCTCGGCTCTTCCACGAGGGTTCGGAATATATGGAAATATTCGACCCGGGTTTGGCTTATCGAAGGGACGCACGGTTGAATCTCGTTGCGATATATAAAGGGCACACAGAGCGAAACAGCTCGTACAGAAATATACCGGCGTAGTAGCGGTTCGGTTACGTGCGTGGAATAGCTTCGACAGTTTCCAGTTCTCGAAGATTCGACTTTGCGAATGTAACGTTGATGCCATCTGAGTTTCTCTTCTCTGTTCCCCCCCCCCCCCCCCCTCCCACCCGCACGCCAATCCTCTGGAGACTCATCGGAGAATGGTAATTTCGATCAAATAAATAAACATTTCCATTTGAATGGTTTTCAACCTTTATTTATTCATTTTATTAATTTTTTTTGAGGCTGTTTATTTCAATTTTCGTTGATTTTGATTCGGATTTATTTTTGTCATTTGGTTTGCGGAATTTTTATTCGATTTGCAATGTACGTGCAAGCGGATGTTTTATAAATGGAAGCTATTGATTATTGAGGATGAATACTTCGTTAAATGTATCATCATTATGAGTTATTATAAATTGTTATAATTTTAAACAATAATTAATGATTATATTGTCATTTTTATTCTTATAATAATGAAAATCATAATTCAATGATCAATTATTTTTTAAAGAATAAATTATACAATAATTAAATTATCATTTTTCAATTATGATAATATATTTAGAGATTCATGAATAATTTTTCCAATGAATAATAGTTTTGATTTATGAAACATGTGATCGCACGGACATCCCTGAGTCGAATAAAATATTTCGAAACCAAAAGAACAAAATTAATAGATTATCACCATCATCATCAATTTTTTATTATTTCACTTCCAATTTAAAAAACGCACTTTCTTCCGTAATTCATCATAAACGTCTCAGCTACTCCCAAGACGGATCTGACAAAAATAAAAAGCGTTCAGTCGTAAACTTCGCAGCCACCCGGTGTAGCCCCGTCCATAATAATTCCAGTAAACGAAAGAAGAAAAAGAAAACGAAAAAAAAAAAAAAAAGAATTCCCGTTCGTTACGAGCGGCACCTTTGTTAATCTCGAAGCGCCGTGGCAGTCTCTTCCGGAAACTCGGGAAAAACGAAGCAAGCGGGTGTACACGTGGGTGGTCGAGGAGGGTGTGTATTCAAAGATAGAGGCCAAGTGGCCTGCCACCGTGGAGAGGGATGAAGAGATCGCGGTTGGGTCTCGTGCTTGCGTATGATAGAAGTCTGAGTCGACGAGCCCGGCGGTCGACGACTTCCGCGCCAACTCCACCTAAATAAGCTCTCTGTACGGACGTCGTCAGACCTCAACTGCTGCTGCTGCTGCTGCATGAAACCGCCTCATCTCGTGCCCTGTATGCATAACTGGTGCAACAAGACGATGAAAAAAAGAAACAGCGAGGAAGAGTTGGATAGAAAAAATTGTGGTAAAAATAAGAGAAAAACGAAGAAAAATGGCGATATAAAGATAAATGGTAGTGTGGCTACCGGAGACTGAGGCGTTATCGTAACACGTGTGAATTTATTGGTTCGGTAGAGCTGTAAGAACCCGAGCGAGGTGCCGGAAGAGCTGAGAAACCGTGCGCCGGCTCACCATCGTCCATTCGCCCCACGGGCATTGCACGAGATCATGTAAAAAAGTTTACTCGTGTCTCTGTATGGAGTCTGCACCGGACCACGGAATTTCCCCGGTGAATCGAGACGAGAATGCGAGAATGATTTTTATCCTATACCGGCGAGACGTCAAATTCACGGATTCGTGAATGATAAAAATAGATATAGCTATGGCGTCGTTGACGTTGCGATTTCGGTCGGGGTTTTTTGTTTCTACTTGATTTCCGGTGAATGGACCAGTCTTCGGAGATTCGTTGATCTTTTTTGTTCTTTAGTTTACGTCGATGATGGATTATTGAGGTTATCTTGATTTATGGTAGATCGATCATTTCTTGATAATCATAATTTATTTTTTCTCTTTTTAGTTTGCGTGGATGATGGAGAGTTAGGTTATCATTAGATATTAGGTATTCAATTGATCCACGGTGAATCGGCATTTTTTTTCTCTTCGTTTACACGCTACATGGATGATGAAAAAGGTATATCGCCCTAATTAATTATGTTTTCGTTCGATTTACTTCATTTGCGGTAAATCAGCCATTTCTTCAATATATACGCATAGCTTATACGTATACGTAGTTTATGTATAATCTATGTATAATTTACATATGCCCAAAACCATATGAGAACCATTCAAAGTCTATGTACAGTTTATACATATAATTTTTTCACTTAGGAGGTCCTAATTCATCTGATTATTTTTTCTTTTATTCAACTGATTGACATTTAATCGACCATTCCATGCAAATTAATTTGTGTCGTTTTTTTTCGTTTTATCTTTACTTCGATGATGGATAGTTGGGTCACATCGATCCAAGAACGAGAGATACAAGAGACCGGGTCAAGACAAGCGTGTAACCTGTGTCAATGTGAACCCGTACGAGTTCCGGTTTCGCATCGATTTCCCGTTAAACTTTGGATTGGCCGGAGAGAAGGCTATTGACCATATAGCCCCCCCTCTCATGCTCCTTTTCAATGATATTTTCAGGTACTCGGGATATAATGGCTCGTAAACCACCTCGTTACACTAGCGCCAGCCACAGCGCGAGTTCGCCAATGGTATGCGGGGCACGACCTCTCGGTACCATTAATCGTCCGATACCCATATACATATATATATAATAAAGGGGTATCCATGGCTCGCCGCTACGTCGTTTCATCGGGACACGAGCTCCGTAAGCTTGGCCTTTTCAACTCTTTCACGATCGAAATCAAACGACATTTCCCATCCACGAACCCTACCGTCTCAATATCATTGGGAAAATTAATTAAGGTGGAATATTTTTTGTTTTGAATAGAATAAAAACGTACCCGAATAATCGCAGATCCGAAACAATTTTGATGACGTTATTTAATATCGTACTGAGTGTCAATTATGAACATTCCCGTACGAGATTCTGTGATCAATTTTTATATTGGTTCATTTTATCGAGTCGTCGGGTCGTAAAACTTAATTTCATAAAAATTGTCCTATCAAGAAAAATTAATAACATAAATGGAAGAAAAATTACTCAAAACGTACCAGCAGAATTGAAGATCCGAAAAAACTTGATTAATCTCATTTAGGATCGTGCTAAGTCCCAATTATCAACATATTCAACAGCGCACAATTATAATTCCCGTACAAATTTCCGTGATTCATTTTCCTCCTTAATTTCACAAACATTCATGCTTCATTAATTCGCGATGGTCCAGATGGAATCATCCCACCACCGGACAAGCTCATGAAAAATCACCACGTTTCGAAAAACGACGTGTATTCGCGTCAACTCTTCACATCGGGTCGCCAACCATTGGAAATGTTATTTTCAACCTAATTCACTCTCGTTCGTTGCTCTCGCGAAAAACGAATATGGTCCAGGAGGTAAAATATCAAAGTATAATCGTGAGAGAAAATGGTTGTGGTCGAGAAAAAAAAAAAAAAAAAAAAAAAAAAACCGGGGATAAAAGTTTGGGGTCGGCAATTCGGTGGGACGCGTAGCAACGGATATTCCACCGGAGAGTCGACGGGGTTGGGTATATATATATATGCCCGTTGATAAATGTGACACTGGCGACGAAGGCCAAAGTTTCCGTTACTCTTCCACTGGCATTTAATAGCGGAAGAGAAGAGTGCGGCTTTCTCGAGCTAGCCCGGCTATACGAGAGCCATTCGGAGGACCTAGCCAGCCATATCTGCCGGGAAAGAGCGAGGCGAACCGGGCACGGGGATGGAAAGGGTGGCGGGGGGTTGTGGGGGCGGATGGTCTCTACTCGGTTACCGGGAAAAACTTTTTAATTCACTATCAAGATGCAAATTTTCCCTTGTCCAGCCGAGCAATTTATCCGTCCTTTGAGGTCGATGCTACTTGCTAAGTAGTTGAAGAGCTATGCAAGTACCCGTTTTCTGAGCTCGACGGTGAAAAGCATCTCTCGCCGCCTTGGCTTTGGCTACGCGATTCGAAGGCCCAAACGTCTTTTCGGAAGTCTCCGCTGACTTTATTTCATTTAATTTTCGTGTTGTTTTTTTTTATTTTAATTTCATTTGCAACTCGACATTCGACGAAACATGCCCGCGACTGCTCTCGATGGTGAGGAGTTTCTTTTCAGGAACGAAACTGGTTGCTGAATGGATTTCGTAGTTGTTCGAGCGTGTCGTCGAGTTTTCGAAGACCGGAAGTTTGAATAGGTTTATAGTTGAAATTGGTGTATTCAATCGCGTCAAAGGTAAGACGAGAAATTTATTGAAGATCTGTGTTTGTGGGAATATTCGTGTCGATGTGAAATTTTTAATTTAATTGATCAACGACGCTGAAAATATAAAAGTTCGATGAATTGAAATTATAAATTATAAATTATTATAATTAATTTAGGATCATAGGATAATTTCTTCTAAAAATTATAAAATAATTTCTCATAAAAATTAGACAACCGTAATATAGTTATAATCACTTCTTAGCACATATAATAATAATTTCTCATAGAAATTAGACGACTCTAATGCAATTGAGCCCAATCATAATCAATTATCAAAATCATAAGATAATTACGGACATGAGGATAATGAGAAACTGATGTGTAATTGCGACGTCCCGATTTTCGTCCGACACTCGACGATATTGAATGATATTCGTCTGATTTACAGGGGATCTGAATTGGATTCTCGCATTATGACGTTTTGCCCTGATTAAACATCGCCGGGTGCGAGGCATGAATCTCGACTGGATTGCGACGTCGCCACTTCGTGCTTGATCGAAATTACCCAATTCCAGCCAAGATCCGAGCGTGATCCCACGCATCGATGTGGCTCCGACCAATCGAGCCAACGCGAATTGCTGCTATCAACGTTCGAACCTGGCTCACAGTGAATACAGACCCAGCATCCCTTATCAACTGTGATCAACGCGGGCGTGAATAAAGCTCGTCATTGGATTATTCATTTGAAAGTTCTCTTCGCACTACAATCCGAAATATTACCGGTCATCGAATCCAATGGAAAAAAAAACTTTTTTCCCTATATAACGAATCACTGAAAATAAAATAAAAATAAATGAGGATAAATACTTGTGACTATTAATTGTTTTTTCCGCAGTGTTGAGTTATTTTTATTTCATGAAATGAAAATAATAATGGCACAAATATAAATTGCAAATGCAAAGACTGGTTCGACCATAAGTCCGACGAAAAAGTGAAAATTGTTTGTATTCGTAGATGCAAATGAATTCCGAGATAATTTTATTTTCATTTGTACAAAAATGTGACGAAAATTAAAGATCTAGTCGGGACAAGACTATTTGTTTCATTTTTACGAAATAGTACTGTCTATAATGCAGAAAAATGCATTTTTTCCGATTCCGTGGAACTCTCGACGAATCGATACGAAAACAAAGTTCAATCGAGCAATGTTTTTTTTTTACGACTGATCGTTACAAAGACGTCAATCATTCGTTGACTTCAATTGCATTAATCGGATTCAATTCAGACCGATAGAAATTTCGCCCGACGGAGAACTGTGGCCTTTCACAGCCCGAAATCGTACAGTTGAGCATTGCGAGGTCGTTGTCACCGCTCGACACAAGGACCACAGACGAAACGGTTCGGTCGTTTCATATCGAAAGGTCTATCAATGTTTCACCAGCTATTTTGAAACCGTATTCTACTGTCGTGCGTCATTGAAGTACAACGACGAATTGTCGTCCGAAATACGGGACGTTAAAAATAAAACTACCAGTGCTTATACCCATTCATAATTATTTTGTGAGTGACCCTTTACGAACCGCACAAGTAACTTCTCGATTCGCGAGTTTAAATGAATTATTACTATTCTCAAAATAGAATAATAATGATATACGTCTACATAATATTGCCACTTATTACCTTGCAACCTGAATAATCTGCCGAAAAATCGATCTTCGATTTTTGGGGTCACTGAAATTTCCCTATAAAATCAGCAATTGAAAAATAAGATATGAAAGAAGAAAAGAGCAAGCCTAAATTAGGTGCCTGAATCACCTAATTAATAATTAATAATTCATAAAAATAATCAGTAATTAATAATAAAAATAATAATAATTAATAATTAATAACTACAATTAATTATTGGGTGGTAAATTAGTCAATCAGGTGCCTGAAAGTCATTTATCGTCGGTGCAGATCCCACAGCGCGTTTGAATCAACGTAGTTGCCTCGGAAAATATTTATACTCGTAGAACAATGTCTTGATCCTCTTCGTTAAGCCCCGCGCGGTATCCACTTGTGCTCTAAGGCACATCGTGATGGCTCGAACCCGTATAAGGCAACTCGGACAACTCAGGTGTGTGTGTCTATGTATTTTACCAGTTCTACCAGGGGTCCGGTTAGCTTGTAGCCGGTTGCAAGGGTACCAAGGTCGTCCGGGATCCTGACTCCTGGCTTAACGGCGGATATACGTGTAAGCGGAACTTATTACCCTTGGCATTTGGGTCCAAGGGTCCGGTTGGTCTGATTACTCCATACTCGTGGGGTTATTACGAATTTACTCTAAACACTGCACACCGATCCGTGATACGCGTAGAGGGTGGGGCAGGTTGTTCTGAACCCGCTACACATTCGAATGTTACACCCACATCGACCCCAAACGGGGGGAGGGGGGGAAGAAGATACCGTTGGCGATGGAGTTGCTGTTGTATGATGTATTCCACGGTGTTGAAATGTCCGTCTAAGGTCTCAGGAACCGTGGATCAGTTTAAGGACCACCTCGAGCCCGAACGAGAGACATCATACGTATTGTCAGCTCGCTAGATTTCCCCAGTCGCGGAGTCCTGAGCAACAGCTGAGAAAAATCGAAATTGATGCGATCGTCACGACAATTGCTAAACGTCAAGAGAAATGCCAACCCAAAGAGTCCATGATCCTGGAGAAATCTTCGCCAATCTCTACTGCTGTTAGATGAAGTTCCAAGGTTCGACCTTGAACCTCTCAAAAATCCGCGAAAGCTTCATAGTCGATCAGCCAATCCCCACCCGCCTCCTCCCATTGGAACCAAACCCGCTATTTGCATAACCAGCTCGGTTAAATTAGAGATCCCCGTGTCCGTATCCATCTGGACCATCCACCGTCGGTCACGTCAATGCCGCCGATTCAAATCCGCCACTAATTCACTTTCGATTCACCCCATTTCTTCGACATTGAAGCCCGCTCCGGGAACACGAGAAATGGCCGAAGGCGTCGCCGCGAGTCGTGCAGGACAAAAAGTTCCGTGTAATTAATCACGAATTAGGGGGAGATTCGTTGCCTGGAGTGTAATCCCGGGTCTTGAAGGGAGCTCTCGACCTCGGTCGGCGCTCGCAGCGTTGCCCGGGGGATGAGGTTACCGGTGGTGGTTTCCCGTCGCTTCGTTCCTGCAGAAATTATCCGGCATCGAGAGGGAGAGCCCCGCTTCGTCCCTCCCGCGCGCGCGCGCGGGTGCGCTCGCCAGGGTGGTTACGCATATACTCTCGTTGCTCCGTGCTCTGGTGCGGCTGGCAGGGGGTGGTAGCAAGACGGGGAAGGCCAGGGGTCAGAGGGCAAGGGGGACGCGTGTCGCGTTAACTTTCGGCAGCGCTATTTCACCGTAAACGGAGTTTAGTGCTCTCCGACCGGGCCAAATGCGCCAGCACGAACGGGCTTTACAGAAATACCACCAGCGACGGTGTCGCCGGGGTTCTCGACGAGTACGCTTTGCAACTATATATAATACATACGTGTACACGTAGACGTGTATATATGTATATTTCGTGCCGTAGAGTGCGGTGAGACTGCGTAAGCGCTTGTGCACACGGTTTCCACGCGTGTTTTCCGGCTGTAAAGGTGCGCATCTCATGGTCATGCTCGCGTGTGTTTCCTATACATCGCCGGTGGACCTCACGATGGATACAAGGCAAACAGCTAGCGCGGCGCTAGCCCGTCGCGTCTACTAATTCATTTAATTAGCTTAACGCGAAATTACGACGTCGCCAGGGCGGCTCGTGGATAAGTTAAGAGGAACGTCGCGATGACTCTGCGTAATTTAGGCGATCTCTCTCTCTCTCTCTCTCCCGACAGCTGTCTCGCTCTTTCTCGCCCGCTCGCTGGGACCTTTAAATTTAATCTATTCATAGTGACTGCCAAGTAAAAAAATTATATATTGTCTCTGTATAAAATGCATGCGGGATTAGGCGCATAGTGTCTATGTATAGGCAATATGGAAACTATACATAGAATATACATAGACGAATTAACGACGAATTTGGTTTAATTTTGTTCGATTCTTTAGCGAGTTACACAATAATTCACTAATTATAATTACAATATAACCGTCTACTGCGAACAGATCCAATCAGCTTTTAAACCACGTCGTTGATTACCGATCACTCAACTCCAGCAGCCTCCCGACCGCTGCACCCTCAAACCCACCCGTACATCCGATCATCCTGCGAAAGCCGTCAATCTCATTCACTCACGTGATCCTAAATAACGGAAAATTTACAGAACGTCGTTTGATCAGTTTTAACTGCCTGTAATTTACATCGCGGTTGTACGACGAATCCTCGTTAATGAGCCCGAAGCTCGGATAACGCAACGCCGGTTTACGATGTATTCCGCGCCGGAGGTCGATGGTCGGCGGGCGAAGGGGGTGCGAGAGAGAAAAGAGACGCAGGAAGGGGGGATGCTCGTTCAAAAGTGGTGATATTACGTATCCGGTGTGCCGGGCGTTAACGATCCTTTCTCCGATGCGTTATCGAGCGACCGCGAGAGAGCTCGCGGGTTTCCCCGATGTGCGTTCCCGGTCGCGTCACCGAGTGGTGGGCGCGCGAGCGGTGTGATAGCGCTCTCGCTGTACCGGCGACGGCAATGAGAGTGTCGGGGGGTGACAAAAACGGCGTCGGCGGTCGCGCGCGGCTCGCTCTCTCAATTCGCGAAAGCTCGGAAACCCAGCTCGCGCTTTATTATATGCTCTCGCACCCTCGTACCCTTTTCCGCGTGCCGGTACACAGCCTCCCTCGCTACCAACCCCACCATCGGCCTCACTGACGCCAGACAGCTTTATTAATATCCACGCGAAACTGTGCGCTCGTGACGATAACTCGTGACGAGGTTCTTCGTTAAAAATTTACGAGTCGCGAAATCAGTTTTCGTTAATAATTCTTGAGAGGACGAGGGGCTGTGGGGGGACAAGGAGGGGAGAGGGGGGCGGAAGGGCGGGAAGTAGAAAGAGCAGCGAGAAGCTGTGGAAAGTCTCGGACGATCGATAACGCGTGAATGGTTGAGCTAGGCTGCGGTCTCGTTACTAAGTATATGTATATAAATGTGTGTATATATGTATAGATATATGCATGTATAATAAATATGTATATATGTACACTGAAACCGAGTGCCACGACGGGATAGCGCGGAGGGAGGTCGGAACCGACGGTAATGTCGTCGCACCTCTCATACCCCATTACACGTACACGTAGCACATATATTCGTACGTACGTTCGATCGTTGTGGAAGGGGATGAAACAGCTCGCCGGAGTGCACCAGGGAATTAAAACGAAAAACGAAGGAGGGAGGGGGAACAAAAAAAATAACGAAAAATGTATTATTATCCGGGTGAGCGAGAGCAAGCGCGAGCCATAACGCGGACGGAGCGACCTGCCGAATATTAAATTTCGTAGCCCGCGGCTGGTTAAATTCACCGGGGAGTTATACAAGATGAGGCGACATTATTGGTGGATAAATATCAAAATCCATGGTAGCATTACGCGTATATATATATATACGCGTACGTGCGTCATATCACCGGCAACGATGATACGTACAGCCGTATAATTTGCTCGCAGGAACGAAACGGGTTGAGGCGACAACGTTCGCTTGTTACGATATTCACGTTTTAATCCAATGTCGTCGTTTTCGGGTAAAAAATGTTTCGATTACTTGTATCGATATTCATTGGGACTGCAAATTTCCCGATCGAATAACATTAATCGCATTGATGAGGGCAATTCGAAAAAAAGTATGATAATAAAGTGTCATTTTGATTGGAATAAATGCTTGGATAAAAAATTGAGGGGACTGTCTCTGTCCAAGAGGAATAATAATAATAATAATAATAACAACAACGACAAAAATGACCTAAATAATAATAATAATATAATTATTATAATGATAATATTTTAAATATAATAATAATAATAAAAATAATAATAATATAATAATAACGACAACAGCAACTCGAAGATCAAAATTGTCGATTTATCCTAACTTCGAAAAAAATATATGTATGTGTACCTAAAAAGTTGACCACTATCCAAAATTTCATGATGAAAATAGTTGACGACATAACACCGATCAATCGCAAGCTCGTTCCGATGACGCAGGAAAAAAACGAAGCGCACCAATGGGACGAAGCCTACGGTATAATGCACTGTGGGGCGATACGGTGACTGCAGGGTCGTGGTTACGAACGTCGATTTCAGAAGTCACAAACAGCGGCGCTGGCGTTGGCAAAGTTCGCCCGCGGGGTAGCAATCGCGAGGCGTCAAAATTATATCGTCTACTCGTTAGGGCGTTGAAGTCGTTGCAACGGGCTCGGGGGATGCGGGATCACGCGCTGTGCGCCAGAGGGCACAACGCCGCCCACGACGACGACGACGACGACGACGACGCGGACGACGACGAGGACGACGATGACAACGACGACGAGGAGGACGACGACTACGACGATGGGAACGCGGAGCCGAGGCGTCGGCGGCGACGACCTTTTGTTTTCCACCAACCTCGAATTTATTTCCCCCCGGATTCCCTTTGACCCTGGTTGCAGTCGTCATTAACGTGCCACCGGGACCGCAGTCGCCGGCCCAGCGGAGTTCTCGCTCCCGCACGGTGCTCGTAGAAGCGTTGAATTTCGCACGATTTCCTCGCAAACTGAGAGTCGCACGGCCAGCAGATTCTTTTTCCCCTTTTTTTACTTCATTTTTGTTCTTTTTTTTGGGGGAAAGTTTACGAGTTTTAGTGCTCTTCGGGGCGGCTGGGATGCCCGGCGTCGGGCACCCGGGATATTCAACGGATCTTTGCCATTACGGCTATGTATGAGGTATTCCACGGCAAATCGGCCAGTCAGAACCCTGACTCGTGCCGATTCAGTTCATGATTTTTTTTTTTTGGCTTTTGTGCGATTCTCAAAGTAATCTTGAGTTTTTGCAGAGTTTTTGGATCGTCCTGGAGTTCGTAAAAAATTAAAAAATGCCCCCCAACCAAGAGTAAAAGCGTAACTAGTGGTTGGCGCCCAGATTTTAATTTTTTTTCGAGCTGGAGGGCGATTCAAAAGTTCTGCGAAAAATCGAGGATGTTTTAAGGGTCAAACGAGAGCCAACGAAAAATCATGAGATGAATCGGCAGGGTTCAGAGTTTCGACCGGTCGATTTGCCGTGGAATACCTCGTTTACGTATATATAGACGCATATAATATATAGTATACCCATAGTAAACCGGCGGCGTCGGTGTAACCATTGCAATTAATACTCAATTGAGCGCGCCCGCTAATCACGTGGCTCGAGACGGCGCCTCCACCGTCAAACGGATTATCCTTCACGTCGTTAACTCGAACCATCGATTCAACTCGACTCCAATTTTTTCCAAACTGCCTTGTTACAATGTTTTCTTACTCACGGAAAAATCTCGAAAGCTCGGCTAATGAAATGAAAAAAGGACTTTTGAATTTTTCTTTTTTATTACGTTTTATCCGAACGTACGGAATGAATTATATAAGAACGATCTGCTCGTCCGGTTGAATTGAAAGCTCATAATCAGTCAACGAATGAAAGGGTCAGAGTTCACATGCGAGTGAACCATTGATATTTGAGAACAATAAGACAAAAATGAACTTCGTACGAGCTGAATGCCGTCAAATGCATCCCTAGCCGGTCTCTTTGGTTCCTGAAACAATTCACAAGTCGATAATGTAGAGCCAGTCCTCGAGGAACAATTAAATCTGAGGCAAAAGAATAAAAAAGACACGAATCATTGACAAACCAACGATGAACGGTCTTTCATCAATTTTTTTGTTTTGAAAATAGATCGAATTCACGTTTCCGATAAAATGTCTTCTTTTAAAAAGATTCCCTTTTGAAAATCTCGCTTTATTTTTATGATTTATTTTTTTTACAAAATGGAGCATCTTTCAAGAGTACGTTCGTGGATTTTTCCTAAAAAATATTGAAAATCCGATGAGTTATAATTTTTGAACGTATACTGCTAACTGTTCCGAATTTGACAGATTTCAATAATTCATTCAAACATTTCAATTTTACATCTCTCAAATTTAAATTATGCGGAGATATTGAGAACGGTTTAAACTGTATTCTTAATTTTATCCACGAAAATCGACCGAAGGGTGGTTAATGGCATAAGGATGAAGTACGATCCGGGTAAAATTAATCCGGCGTGTAGAGATTGCGGCCGGATCACTGACGAGTGGTAATTGTATCACCAGAACGTTGAATAAGGATGATTAATGTAGGTTATATCAATTATTACACGAATATATGTATAACAGGCGGAGTATTTCGATTCACCCCAGAACTGAGACGAACATCTTTATTTCAAGAATTCCGGGCCAATGATCTGAATTCCCCAGGTCGCCAGAGCGTCTTCTCAAGATGGATGAAACAGCGGAGAAGCAAGAAAGGAACGGAAAAGCCGAGAATATGTTTCAACAACGTCTCCCAACCGCAAAAATCACGCTCCCGACATCAGAGACCACGACATCCCCGCACACGAGAATTCGATCCGAAGCACGATTCCAATGCTTCGCCGCAGTTGTATAGCCACGAACCAGGCGACCACGGGGCTTTGCAGGATCTGCAACGTTCAAACCGATGGCGTAGCAAAGCCACAGTGAACGTATTGCGTCGGACTTTCCTTCGACGTCAGACGATTTAAAAATCGGGCAGCCAATAAACCCAACGTTCCCGGACGAAACGCCCGCAGGCTTGGAAAAAACAGAGAAATGAGCTTATATTGCATTGGATCTCTTCGTCAATTGATCGTAAACCCATCGCAGGAAGAAAATCTCAGTGATCGAGATCTCTCGCACGACTCGTACCTATATCACGTACATATGTACACACCTATATACACACGTACATCCCACACAGACGACGTACACGAGGCAGTTTGCCAGGGTTGGCCACGGTTGGTTAGCGGCGAGTTTTCCAAGTGGCGAGAAGAAGATTTCACGTCGGTCGGTGGAACCGCGGGAATATAAGGAACGCGAGCCGGCGCGATGGACCGAAACGAAACGGTGGAATAAAAGGATTTGCACTTTATAATCGTGAGACTGTCTGGTGGAGGATGGGCGGGGGAGGAAGTCCGTGCCAGTTTCCGGGCTAGCTCGGAATGAATGCGAGCACGCGGGTACTCTTTAAAACAAGATTTGGTCGTTCTTCGCACAGTTGAGGTTGGCTCTTTGGCAATTTGCCGGGTCCCGATCCAACATCACCGTCTCATTCCTCTATTATTTGTCTCGTCGAGACGTTCATCTCCCCCGCACTTTTGTTTCTTCATCGCCCACCCAATTCCCGAACTCGAACCGCGTCTTCGCCGGTTTTATCAATTCCTCCCGACTTCTCCCACCCATCGATTCGAGACTTTTGCGTCCAGTCGCGATCGTGGCGGAAAAATTCATGTAACAATTAATTTCATCAATTATGCAAACCATTTCCACCAAGGTTCAACGATAAAATTGCTTTTACCTCACCGACGTTTCTTTATCCTCTCGCTTCCCAACGACGCCTTCCACCTTCGTTCTTTCTCGGTGGATTCTTTTCTCTTTACCCTTCAAAACGAAGGTAGAATGAACTCGGAGAGTCGTATTCCAACGGGTACGTCCGTAGTTAAAGGCTACGGGATTTGAATAAAGAGTACTTTTAGTTTTCCCGTCGGATGAGCCGAGAGAGCTCGCTACTGCCGCTGCTGCTGCTGCTGCTGCTGCTTGCAACCTGTGCTGCTGAACCAATTTGTCGAGACGTTTTTCCCCCGGGACATGTAGAAATGTATGTAAAGAAGAGGAGAGGGGGGGGGGGCGTGTCGCCCTCGGGCTGTACCGTGACTGTCTATACTTTATGCGAGCAGTGCACTTGGCAAGTGCAAAATCACGATGAATATTCGAGTACTGTATGATGGAGAAGACTCGGAGGAATAGAAAGGAAGGAAGGACGGAAGGAAGGAAGGAAGAAACGAAGGATTTGCAGTTGAGGCACGCATCGGGGTAAGGAGAGTGACATTGGCTGACTCACCGAAGTTGGGGACGCACATAAGCAACCAAGTGACGGGAGGTAAACCACCGACGTGCATTCACCCGTGTTTCCCTTACACGCCTATTACGGGTAACCTGCTCCCGATGCTGCCGGAGAACATTCTCCACCCGTACAGCACAACCTGCTCGACGTTGTTTGCTAACACGCTGCTAATTACCGATAGTCGTCCACCCCTTAACCCCCCCCCCCCCCCCCCCGTTTGACGCCCTTGCCTCGCCGTGTGTGACGTTAAATGTGTGACGTGTCCAGCTGCACGAAAGCCCCGCGGCTACGACGTACATACCTAGGTGTGCAAACGTACACGGTTGCAACGGGTTGGTTACATGTACGTGGAGCAAGCTGTGCTGGAAACGTTCGTCGTAACCAGCGCAACAACGAGGTTATTCGATTCCGTGATTTCGCGAAGCTTTGTTCGGTCGACGAAGGTTCGGGAATAAATCGGCGGGGGATCGTAATCTTTGATTATTGATTTGAATTGAATCAATTATTAGAGAGGAGAAGCTGTGCAAATTAAAGATCATGATAATGATACAAAATGACCGAAGAAGAAACAAAACTATCAGCACCAAAACCAGAGAAATCATCTAAGCTCGGTCAATTAAGTCCTGTATCAAAAAAATTGAAATCATAAGTTCTTGAAGATCTCATCGCAGGACATGAGGTTACTCCTAGTGACCGCCAACTTCCGGCGATTCACGACGAACCACCACATCCGCATCTCTCAAAGACGCGAATACGAGTTCGTCGGCCTAATCTTCGAAATACACGGCAGACCCGGAAATTCGTGGTCCGTAACATTCCACGGTGGCGAAGTGCCGGAAAGTTCAGTCGGAAAGAGACCTACGAGTGGGTTATCCGAGGAAGGGGGTGGTTTGTGCCGGAGAAATGAGGATTAAGGTTGGTTGCGAGGAAGAAACGGTGACAA
This sequence comes from Sussaba pulchella, assembly GCA_963971145.1. NCBI lineage: Eukaryota > Metazoa > Arthropoda > Insecta > Hymenoptera > Ichneumonidae > Sussaba > Sussaba pulchella. Next base: position 9,765,585 of record OZ020174.1, on the reverse strand, counting down.
TTCGCAGTGCGGTAGTTTGCTGCAACCCGCAGACATTCACACACACACACACACACACACACACAAGATCTTTGCGGGTTTCGGTGTGTACTCTACACCCCTATTCGCTCTATATACCGAACTGGTTAACTTATATGTGGCAAAGACGGAAAATTGTAATACAGTCGTGGGAGAAGCAGAAAGCGTATTACGAGAGAAGAACCAGCAGCTCCAGCAGCAACTGCAGTTACTGCACCGCCAATTCTATTCCTGAGCGTGTAGTCTTAACCCATTCGGATTTTGGTATCCTCCAAGAGAATACACCTCGTACAGTCGAGAATTTGAATACACAGTTAGTCGCGGTGAATCGTTATATGCATTTGCATTTCTCAACGGACCAAAGTCCGGGCCTTTTCGTGGACTTATGATACATCCCGGTAACGGCGGGAAGTAAAACGTTCCGTACAAATCCTCCGACCACCTGGAGCATATACTCCCGAACGGTCTCGCAAAACTGAAATGATTCAATTAGCTTAAAATCCTGGTGGCGAGTATGCCGGAGCTGCTTGTGGCGTCACTGCAGCTTCGCTATCGCGCGTGTGGAGTTCGTACGATGCGAGTGGCCTCGTTAACAACCGGGCTAAGAGGATTTCGTCGAGGTGGTTGTCGTCTACGTCGACATCGTTGACGTCGTCTCTCGTATCTCTCGAACTACGCTCGACATTGCGCTTTTGCCGGTATCCCAAGAACGACGCTCCGACATTTCTCGCACCGTCGAAAATCGTCGTTTCGAAGCTTCCGGCATTTGTATCTCCCGGGTCGACGACAGACGGGGTACAAACCCGCGTAAACGACGAAATTTTGTCCTCCAGCGTTGCGAAGCTAACACACTCTCTCGCGATATCCGGGGCGATAACTACATAACCGTCCGACGGTTGTACGACCGAGTGATCGCAACAGTCCGTGCGGTGGTTGTTGGGTTGCAAAGTTGGCAGACTACCGAATGCCTTTCGGGATTTCTTATACGCGGAATACGAACCCGACGATGGGGGATGAGAAAGACGCGAGGGAGAAAAGAGGGTGCTATCACAATAGCTGCGAAACGCGGCGAGAAAACTGCGAACACGGGGGTGGAGGGGCCAATGGGGAGGACACGGAATGGAGCGAGAAGAAATGGGAGGGAAGATAAGAAGACTCGGGACATAACTACGGTTTTCCGTAGCAGTCGTTGGCTATAAGAAGAGAGCTCGAGCCGAGCTTCACCGCCGCGTACAGTGGAAACTACGAGAGTGCGCGCGAGAAGCGCGTTATCGCCAACTTCGTGTAAAGAGGGCAGTTAGACTTTATTGGCTCAACCCCCCGTGTCGGTTTTTCTTTCTCACTCTTTCTCTCTTCCGCTTCGCCAGACCAAAACGCACCACGTTCAAACTGCACTCTCGCTACGACTACAAACGTCGCGTACGAGATACAAAACACGAGCTGGAACTACGTCTCGTCTATGCGCCCACTTTTTTTCCGGATGATATGCCGGAAAGCTTTTTGGCCGGAAAAACTTGTTAACCGGTGGAAGAATGTACGCGCGAATGCGATGTTTCGACCGACGGTTTTTTCGTGAACGATGGATGCGTCTGGAGATTGTAACCCATTAGAGAATTGTAATCGAGGGAGATGGGATCGGGGGGAAAAGGAGCGTTGAGGAATCGATGGGCATTTGGAATGTAAGATTGTTGTCTTATACTTTTTTCGATTGATGTAATGAGAGAAATGTTTTTTTTTTTCTGGAACGAAACTAATTTCGACAGGCGATTTTGGAGAGAAATTTTATAGGCAAGCAAAAATATTTTTACGGGGCTAACAAATTTGTGAATTGTTCAATTAATAAGATATACCATTATGGCACCCCATGCTGCTTGATTTCTGATTTTCCGTTAGTGCGGAGGGTCAAGAAAAATCACGAATCTAAGTGTCAAATATTTTTCAAAAATTGTAATCGACAATGAGAAATTATTTTTCGACCGAAATTTTTCATATTTTTCGAATAATATTTTCGCAAATCAACCTGTAGTCCAATAATTATTACTACCACAATCGCTGAGTTAGTTGAATTCCAAAAACATTGAGTTGCGTCGAGGATATTCTTACTGATTAATTCATCAAAACGCAACAAATTTTCTACAATTCGTTCACACGAGTTACCGACGTCGATGATCGTGAAATCGACGACGGAGTGAGATTCTCGTCAATTAAACATATATATACGTACTTTGGCCATCGCAAAAACCACCTAACCGGGCAATTTCACGGAACGAGATCGGCCCGTCTCACGAGCGTCTTCTGGATGCCACGTTAATTGTACACGGTTGAGAATCGTGGGCTTGTAATTAACTGAGGAATGTCGAGCGACGACGTTGTACGTCGCAGCACTCTTAGCCCCGAGGGGGTACCATCCGGTACTCGGTAAAACTCGCAGGCTCGCTGGTAAAAAAATATATATAAATAAAAAGAATATTAACAATAATAATAAAATAGAGAAAGAATAAAAAACAAAAAAAAAATATCGTGCCAAACGTTGAGTGAGGATCCTTTATCGAAGGTACCTTCGCCGACGATCCTTGTGCCGCGTTGTTAAATAAAAGAGCTTCGCTCGTTAGCGACAACGGGTTTAAGACCCCGAAACGAACTGCGCCGTTTCCACCGGCTGTCACAATAGCATTGACATCCTCGGGCGTCTGCGACGTACCCACCGAAAAAAAAAACAACAAAAATACGAAAAAGAAAAATTGGCGAGTGAAACAAATAAAGAGAGCAAAAATGCAATTGGAAGTGGGTGTAAAAAATAAAAATCCTGTGTACATATATATGTATATAAAAGACGTGAAAATCCCGTGGTACGAGAATGCAGGCTGTTCGACGACACCCTTACACGAGACGCGACTCTCCGCCCGCGTTCGCTCGCGCTTCACGGCAAACTCGAATGTATTCCGTTTCACGGGTTGCATAAAAATTCATAAAGGGACCGTCTCTATGCATTATTCAAGGGATAAGCTGCTTGGGGGTGTCTCTGCGCCGGAACAGAGGAAAACCGGCGAGGAATCATTATAATTTTGGTGGTCTCACCCCCGCGGGTGGGTTGTGCACAAGGTGCCCGGCAAATTCATATACATAAATGCATGTATACACGCGTCATATATATCTATAAAAGTCCAAAAAACAAAAAAAAACCCTTCGCATAGGAGTTCTACGCAACCGAAAGTCTGGGAAAATACCTGTGTGTTGTCTGCACCATCGTAGTCTGCGCTCGTCCTTGGAATTTCGGTTTGTCACAGAGCGGGTAGTCGGTGAATGCGACACTTTTGGACACGTGGAGCGAGCCGGATACGTGTCTTTGCCTCCCCATCCGCCCCCCCCCCTCCGAACTCTTTCCGTCCTTCGCTTGTGCCGGTACACCGGCAGTCGCTACTAAAGCTGACGAACGAGCAGTGAGGGTATTGATTTTCTCCTCGGGTGAGTGGAGTCACGTTCGGCTGTCAAATCTCGCGGTTGTACACCGAGGGGTGGTTCGGTTGAACGGATTCATGTGCCGGGCAAGAGGGTCGGGTGGGGGGCGGCGGTAGAACGCAAGAGCGTGTCGCGCGAGCGAAACCGAGGTGGTTGGCTGGTGCTCGAACTGTGCGCACGGGTTTTCGTATGGTTCGACGGAACTTTTGGTCCAACAGCCAGGCACCGCACCCTCCCACCCCCTCTACGACCGCAACCACTTGGAATTCGAGCTGTGAACGCGGTGTGAGAACGCGTCCGAATTACATTTTGACGGGATCGTTTGTCAAGAGTGGCTGGATTATTAGGTTTACGAGTGGCCATCTTTGGATTCGCGTCTATCGCTCTCCATGAAACTGGGTCTCCGTATGAGTTCACCATCGGCCTTCTCTTTCATCCCCTCCTCGCCCCTCTGTTTCTTCGTCCCTATTTGCCAGCCCCTATTCGCACGCTCGTCGTTTCTCCAAATCTCTTTGTCTTCCTTCCCCACGCCCTCTGTCAATCTTCACTCGCGCCTTCGCCGACTCAACCTTCTTCGACCCTCGGCTAAGTCTGAAACGTCGGCAATGGGCAACGTTCTCGAAAATCTCTCGAGCGCAATTCGAATCGATGGCCCGATGATTTCGCAACAATTTCGAGACGATGCGATTTCACGAAGAAGTCGCTCGGACATTGACGAGACGGACACGTGACCGAAGACAAACGCCGATGTACGACGCAGCGGGTTACGTGTGAGAATTGGGGAAAACCCGAGGGGTTGGAAGGTCGTGTGGTTGATTCGAAAAACCATGGCGACTATCGCTGGATTGGTTGGTAAATGAATGTAAAAGAACGAACAGACACGATCGATGATGCACGCGCGCATTCCTGTGGGCTCGAGTCCGAATAAGTCGGATGTAGTCGAATTGGCCCGTTATGAGTGTAAAATTGAGGCAGAAGCGAGGGCTGAGTCGGCCATCGTGGAAACGACACGCACTCGGCTTCCCTTACGTCCGCTCCGCTGCTGCAGACTCTTTATGGTTAGCCATAAAGCTACACGTAATTGTGAAATATTGCCCGGTAGACGATCACGCGCGATAAAAGTCCATGGATAATGGCAAAAAAATCACTATCCGAAAGGACGTTGAAGAAAAAGAAGCGAGTGAAATAAATCAGTTTGGGTTTTGAAGTCAGAGCAGTAACGGAGAGCTAGCGTGATAGTGATATTGATACACGTTGGACGATGTCGAAGGTGCGAGAGGTCCTACAGGTTAAGCTGGCACCTCCACCAGGTGGAGATTTTCTTTCCGAGCATTGGGAAATTGCGGGGTTTTATGGGCTCTTGAACCCCTCTAAAGGTAGTTTATGGGCTCCTCTGCTTTTTGAGAACCTCAAAATTCGGGTGGAGTTCAAAATTCTCTACTGATCGATGTTCCGACGGTCTGAAACTCCGAAAACGCAATGCTCGGAATGTCACGGCTTCGACTCGCCAATTTCGCGAACGGCATTACATCGACTGGTCACTATTTAGACGGATCAATTTTCCTGATGGGTCGAAATCCCGGAAACGTATGCATTAGTATAGTGGTGGTGGGGGGGGGGGGGGGGGGGGGGGGTTGTTATTAACCCGTACTGCATGAACTTTGAAGTCTCAAATTGATTCAGAGTCGGAATTTCAATGCCCAGCCCCAAATTCAAAAGTGGTGGTGCCGATCTCGTACCCTGTTTCTACTTTCGTTGCGACGGACGTCACGTTCACGTACCACAACCTACTGAATAAATTGTTACCGAAACCTTCATTGCTCGGCCATTCGCACGACTGTGCATGCACGCGGGAAATTACAACGTTGAACTCGTCGCTGGTTCGGAAGAAGGGAACGTATACAGTCCCGTGCCGAAGATTAGCACGAAACGCGATACCACAATCGCCCGGCTTATCAATCTTGGAGATAGAATCGTCTGGCGTGACCCCGGAGTGGATTATTCGCCGGTCGAGTATCTCCGGCTCGGACTTGTCATGTACCGAGTCCTGTGGACTCCGTGCGACTCTACGGAATCCTATATAAACTTTGGTTTGATTGCACGCAAATTCTACCTAGCCAGGTTCTACATAACCAAGTACATCGCTGTGGTTATTATTTTCTCTCGAGCTGCCACGTAGCAAAAATGCGAGTCCTCAATGAATTTATTCAAACTTAAAAAAATTCCGCAAGTGTGGAAGTGAATAGATTGGAGGTTTCAATTAATTACTACGACGGCCGATGACAGGACAGCATTGTGAATATGTCACGGCTAATGTCAAGAAATACTACGCGCCATTAGATTTCGTAACAAAAAGAAAATCATTAATATTTCTTTTTCACATCCTCGACTCTCCAACGTCCGATAAATCGATTGCAGCAGACCGTAATTGCATCGGCGCACCGTTGCTCGCGGGTATAACGGAGGATTGAATGCGTGCGTTACGAGTGGCAAGGGAAATGGGGAGGAAAATAATATATATATCGGAAGAACGATGGAGAAGAGGACGAGGTTCGGTGAAAATGCCAAGAGAGGCAAAGTGGGGTTTGGAAGGAGGAATAAAAGCAAACCGCAATAAAGTCATTGATGGGGTCGTTTGCGTCGCTCGTTAATGGCATGGAAAAAGTGGGCAAGGTGCCGGGGCTAACTTTTCTGGTATGGTTGGGCGTAGTCGAAGACCCTCCGGCAGGGTGCATGTGCACATCCCGGCTACATACGACAAGAGTGAGAGAGAGAGAGAGTGTGTGTCCAAGTGAAAAAATTATATACAGTCTATATATTAACTATATATTAAATTAGGCATATATATACTCTATATGGACTATATATAAATAGACTCAATATTCCCAGTTTCATATATAGGTTATACATAGACTATATAAATTTTTTGGATAGATTACTATATTATATTAAAGAGAATTATATATTATTATTATTTTTGGAATGATTATATGTACTTTTAGATTTTTTTTTATGTGGACAAATATGGACTGTATATAAATTATAAACGTCCAATCCTATGTATAGTCAATATACGGACTATACATAATTTTTTTACTTGGGTGAGCATCGAAGCGAGGTGTTTGTGCGTCGGTGTGTGTGTTTTCGGTTTGGGTACGAAGCTTCGTGCGACCGTAGTGTTGGCCTCGAGTGCCCCGAGTGGGCTGATGGAGTCGGTGGTAGGACGATCCGTCCGGACCATGTTGCCACGGAAGAGGACGCAGGTGTTGCAACGATGCAAGCTCGAGTAGTGGTGCACGATAGTGTTGAGGCGGGTTGTACGGTTCGCTCGCAGCGTAGCCGACACCGCGGCCAGACCCGTGCGCATGCACTAGTTGCAAGTGGAGATGGACGCTGATGCACGCGCGCCAGCCACTGGTTCGACACGCCAGGCTAGTCGCGGCTGTAAAGCCGGCTGTAGGGGATGATAGTTTGCATGTAGTGGTTGACTCGACGTCATTTTCTAGCGTATGGAGATTGCATAGCGCGAATGAATGGATGTTAAGTAGATGGAAACTGGTAGTGCCTATGGTTAGTTGTGCTTATGATTAGTTGTGCCTATGGCTATTCATGTTTATTCTGTGTGTGACCTCTTTGCGAGCCCCCGATTAGTGGGTTAGAATTTATTATTATCATTATTAATTAATAGGTTGATTAATAAAAAAAATTGTCGGTGTTTGGGGGGAATTTAATGGTTTTTTAGTTATCAACGTCATTGTTATATGACTTCACTTATTATATTATACATATTTTGTACGTGTATATGTTATATAGAATAATAGTAATATATGTAGATTAGGGTGACCGGGCAAATTTTTTTTTGCAGTTTCCACGGTTGAGACTTTCAAAAATCAGCACCACCTCTAAAAATCGTCCGATGCGCCCTGTGAAAATAGGCGACATTTTTTTTCGCCGGCCACCCTAATGTATATATCATGAGGACCAGCTTCACACCTCTTTTGTTGTACAGAATCCGCGAAAATGGAAGTACATCGCGCACGTTTTATTGTCCCCGCTAATTTTCGCGCGCATATACTCGTCTCTAATTAGCAGATTAATTACAGCGGAAATGTCAGACATGGCGTTTAATTTTCCGGGTGCAATCCTTTGATTCGCTCTCGTGCGGATGTGTCGAATGGGAGTTGGGTGGTGAAAAGTCGAGAGCCGAGAATCGTGAAAAGCGTGGTGACGGTTCAATGTGACAATGCGAAAAAGCGACGATCTCATTGTTGCTAACGCCGCGGGTGTTTCCGTCTCGTTTTCTCTTTTTTCCCGTCTCTATCTTTCTCTCGTGACTCGTTCGCAGTCGTATAAGCTCGAATGTTAATTGCATTCTCACTGTTCCGGTATTCGCGTTACTTCGCTCATTCATTCGTCACAATGCAAAACTGAATCAAGCACGCAGCGAGTGATAAAATTACAAAACGAAAAAATAAGCGACATATACTAATATTAAACCCTTTATTGGTCAACATACAAGGAAAACGCCAGTGCACATCGTTTTTTTCTCTTGCTACCAAATTATTAACGCAAAAAATTTCAAAAAATTAGATTTTTGCCCTTAAAGCTTTGAACAATTCATTCGATTTAAAAAATATCAAATAAAGGGATCAGAACGTGAGCATGAAGATGATTAGATGGGAGAAACGCCAAAATACGTTCCCTAACGCGTTAATCGAATCCGTTAGCTGTCCTATGATGACCAATAATGGTTAATGAGTCGGCTAAAAATGCCGTGCAAGGTTTCGAGATTAAGATAAAAACAAACAAAAAATTGAATAATTAAACAATAGTAATAGGGTTCAAATCGTCACTTATACTAAGAAAATTATAAAGTTATCTACTTTCTAGATCTACCGCGATTATGCCGTTCGGCTTCATCAAATACGCGTATCGACAATTTCGCAAGCAAGACAAATCGCCATCGTATCCAGCCCAGTCCATATCACCCCGGCCACGTTGTAATACGCCGCCAAAAAGTTCGATTTCCGCTGCCAATCTCAAACTCAATTGACTCGATATTTCCATATATCCACGGCGGATTGTTCGAGAGGTAGGAAAAGGGGAGAAGGGGGTGGATAATACGTCAGCCCGCCGTCGTCAAGCCCCCCGTCGACGTATTGAAAAAAAGTGTTCAAAGAAAAAGGAAAAAAAACACACACAAATGGGGTGCTCATAACGTTTCCAAAGCGCATGGCCAAACGATACCAACCTATATGCCACGTGAGGCAGTCCCGCGTATGTATTCTACCTCGCTAATAACGTTATCCTTTTTTTCAACCCTCCCCCCCCCTCAACCCTTTCGGCTCGCGGACCCTCGAAAATCTACCTCCAGACCGAAAATAAAAACTGGCAATAAGCCGGTACGAGCTTTTCCACATATTAAACCACCGACCGGCTATCCCCAAATATTTCACCGGAAACGAACGAACGCCGAAAAAAAAATATAAAAACAAATAAACAAAAAAAGAACGAAGAAAATAATGATAAAAGAAAAATCGGAAAAAATAGGGGGGGGGGGGGGGGGAGGTATATAGTATGCATCGGAACGTTCGTAACGGGAAATGAGCCGGTTGCACCGTGACGATACGAGATATTGAGGCAGCGTCATTAAGCCCCAGCACCATCGGCACGTGGCGTTCGGGATCGGAGGGGAGGTTGCGGGGAGGTTGCGGCCGTTGGCTCGACTTTGTTGACTGCGTCTGTCGGTAAATCGGAGTGAGATGACGAGATGCAGCGAGACGAAAGGACGGAGAAGGCGAGGGTGGAGGCTGGGTACGGTAGAAGCAGCCCTTTCGATGATGCTGAAGCGTCGAAGTCGACGCGGGCGACGGAGACGACGTCAACGACGGGCACGACGACGACGACGACGGCGACGGCGACGACGGCGATGGTGTCGGTGGTAAAGCAGCCACGTGCGAGAGGGTAAATTGTCGAGAGTAGGCGGTGTGGGGTGAGTAAAAGAAGTGCCGGAGCGAGAGACTATGAGAAACTCGGAAGGGGTTTTCGCGGGAGTAAAGTGAGCGAGGGCATAAGAAAGGGCGAGAGATAGATTTTCGTGAAGGTTGGAGGAAGAGAGACGGCGAGAGGATGAGGAGTGTCTGGTACGCGCGCGGAATAAAACAATGGCCTTCCTCAAGAGATGTTGCCGCCTCAAAAGGAGAAAGAGGCGGAGTGGCTGCTTGAGACAGATAGTCCAGACTCGTATATACATGTACGTTTGTATATATTTATATATATATATATATTTATAGGTGTATATAGATGTATATATATATGGCTACGCAGCCATTAATCTCACTATTTCTCTGTTCCAGCTCATCACCCCTCGTCCTCCATATTGTAGATGAGGTAATCCCGAGTAAGATGCCCAATGCTTACATGATGGCTATATCCTTTTTTTTTTTCTTTTTTTTTTTGCACGTCTGAGCGAAATAATTCATCCGGTGTATACGAAGGATATTTAATCGCCGTCCGGAACCTTTGTGATAGCAGCAGCAACCGGTGCTGCTAGATTCTTCGGGGAGGAAAAATTCGAACGAGCATGTGATGAAAATGAAAATGATTTTTAGTTCCCTGCCTTATTTATTTTTATTTTTATGCAGACTATTGACGTATTTTGCTTCAATTGTTTTTTTTCGAGTGAATGCATGCCAGTTACTTGATTACTCGACGAATTGACGTGAGACAGTGTTGTTTTTCCGATTCATCGGCCGATCTTCGCAATCCGATAATCATTATTTTGTCCGAACGTTGACAGTTCTCGAACTTACCTGTAAGCAAACAAAAGAAAAATTATTCCACATTTATTCGTCAGTGTTTGTTTTAATGTGAGATACGGAAGATACGTTAATGGTTCAAGAGTTCAGAAAAAAAAAAGTACGCCATTATATTCGGTGGGTTGAGGGCAAACGCGAATATTGCAGTCCGTAAAAAAAAGTTTTCGAAAAATAACGATCATTATCAGGTTACACCTAGTTTTTGGTCACTATTCAAAGTAGCATTTGGTAAAATTCAAATAGTCTGTAACTTATGGACACACAAAATAACACCGTTGGACTCATTCGGTGTTGCCCACAAATTATGGACTGATAAACGAGTGTCCTTAATTTTTTTAAACGAAAAAACGGTGGACTCATTCGGTTTTTCCAACAAAGTAGAATTTTTTTCATCAGGTTAATCTCCTTTTATATCTATTTAATTTCTCAATCTAAATTACAGGAATTTGATCGAGTCGCATTTTTTGAACACACGAATTTATTCGTACTAACTATCAAACCCACAGATATAAGCGCATCAGTTGCGATACAAGTCGAATTGGTAAAAGTAGGAAAAGCGAAGACATTAATCCGGGACGGAGGACGGTGTCAAACCGTAGAATTTGCGTGAGATTGCGAAAGGCAACGGAAGAGGTTCTACACGCGGCTTGTGAGGAAGTGACGCATTGCCGGGACCGCGCTCGGCGCTGCTGTTCTCGGTAGAACGAGACACGAGGCTCGAAGTGCAGAAACGTGTAAAACGCCGAGCGCACCGAGCGATTTTTCCGTCGTTGTACTTTTACGCCTGTATGTCGTTTCTCTTACGTCGGATTTCGCTTTACACGGTTCTCGGGCATTAATAACGGATCGCGCATATACGCGTCTCATATAAACCTTCATGAGACGCGTATAAATATATTAAGGTGTCCTTTGACCCTTAAACCACGCGCAAGGTCATTTTGACCCTGTCATTGTCTTGGGAGAAAACTTTTTTTCAAAGAAGTTATTCGTTGCATGAATTTTTTCATGCGTGTTGATAATTCTAATTGCACTTTTCATTGATATTGATTGATTCAACAATGTTTGAAGTATATTTGAGAATTTTTTGAACCGGAATGCACGGGTCGATTTAAAATGGCGGACGGTTAAATTTTGTACAGGGTAAAATTGTCATTTGAGTAATGTGCGATTTTTTTTCGATTATTTTGATTTAGTTTCGTTTTGGGTTTTGGTTAGGGAGAAAAATCGTTGAATCATTCTATTTTATATTGAAGAAAAATGGAATAATCGAAACTTGGTCAATAATCGTTGCCTGGTGGCAAGGATTAATTATATAGTAGATACGTGCAGTTTCGCCTTGTTTTTTTTTAATTTACCGCGAATCGATCTGAGGCATGGAAGCATTAAAAATCCAAAATGACCGTATTACGGGACACCCTAATACATATACATACATACACCCTAAGCCTATACTTCGTTGTTTGATTTGCACGTGAATGCAACGTTATTTCCGGAATAATAGGCCAACGAGTTGAAAAAGTATTCCAGATACCCGACCTATACGATCAGATTGCAATCTGCGTATTTAAGGCGAAATAATCCGGAACGTAGTGACGGGTGAGCGACGTGTACGGAACGAACAGCGTAGATCCATCAATCTATCTATCGACCGATCATACTTTCGCTATTACCGTGCAATTTTTTCCGAGACTGTGTGAAATGCAGAAATAAATAATACACACACATCGAAATAAAATTGAGAAACTTTATTTAGTTATTTATTCATTTATTTATTTATTTATTTATTTATTTATTTATCTATTTATTTATTCATGTATCTATTTAGTTTTTCTATTATTTTTCAAAAATCTTGTTTAAGAAACTCTCAAATATTCAATTCATCTAGATTTAGATATATCAAATGAATAAAATTCATCCGAACGATTAAATCCAACAACCGTATTGAAAAACAAAAATAATTTCACATCTCCAAATTCAAACCAAGATTTCGAAATTTATGCACCATACGATTAACCGCAATTTTCTTTGCGACTCCGCAAGACGCGGAGCTCTATTTTCATCGGTCCGTGCTTGATTTTTCCGATTCCGATCCGATTCGTTCCGCCACCGTTCACGCAGTGCCGTACATCATGTAACAACGCTGCACCTCACACATATATATAACGTCCACGTCGTCTTTATCGGTCGGCGTTAAATTTCCGGAAAACGAGCGCACGTACGCACTTCGTAGTTTTACCTGCGTAACGTTGTTGAACGGAAACTGCACGCGAATGGGAGAAAGTGCTTCAGTCGAGTTGCATAGAGTGGCCGGGCCCGGGGACCCAACGGCGCAACGTCGTTTTGTGCGTCGTACGTGACTCGAGTTCCTGAGAGATTGCGTGAACCTCCTTCCCCACCCTCCCGCCACCCTAGCGTTACACGTTCGCCGGTTTTATGCCGGAGATAGAACTAGCTGGACGGCAGTTACGCGGCTGAACATTAAACTCGTTGCATCTGCTGTGTATACGTGTGTTTGTACGGGAGAGTATGTGCGTGGGTGTGCGTTCGTGTGTGTAGCCCATAAGGTTCTCGCAACCATTTTGCCGATAAATATGTACAGGATAATAATAATAGCGGGTGGCATACGAGATGGCTAGGTCTCGTCCGGAACGATCATCTTACCGCGGGCATCATCCCGACGTGGTCACGCGCAGTCGGCTTGTGAATTTAATGCGTCCTTCAATCGCGAGATCGGCTTACACACTAGCGAGCCATGTGAAAATGTCAAAGCGCCGCGGCGAGACTGCGCATCGGCGAATTCGTACAATCAGGCTTTTCGTGCCTGAGTGGGAATCGAGTAGAAAAAGAAAATACTTTTTTTTTTTCTTTATTTGGTTACTGATAATAATTGATTTTTTGATTTTGCCCACGTGTTTTTTTGGATTGTAGGGATATTGAATTTTATTTATTATTGTTTTATTTGTGATCACTTTTTCAATGTGTCAAATGTTTTTTGAAATTGTTTTGAACGTTTAATATTTGGTTTCAGTGGGAGAAAAATTGTGTTAATTTGGAAAGCAATCGTTATTAAAATTGATATAATCAGGAATCTCGTATAAAATAAAGGATCGAGTTGAATGAAAAAGATACTCCCTTTTTAATTGGTAAACCAATAATATACGTACATATGTATCTAAATTTTTTCCAAACGTAAATTTTTCCCTCAAATGTATGTAATTAGAAAAAACATATACACGACAATAATTCTTTCCTTTTCCCTCTCGTTATCGCATCAAGAATTAAATTGCTGCTTTCGGCGAAGGAAAAATTAAGGTAATAAGTAGATAAATCTTTATCCCGACGAAATAATAAAAAAAAAGTATAATCAACGATGGCTTGAGGGCGGTAAGAAGACGATGACAAAAGATGGTGAGGAAAATCAAATTTGGTCCGACTACGACGTGACATCAATAGTCAATATATATATATATATGGGGTGCCTATATGGGGTGGTGAAACGAGTCGACCGTTGGCGAGCCATCCAGTTCACGTACGACTCGCTCTTATTATTCCGAGAGTGGTCGACGTTCTATTGGTTCTGGGCACTCTAGTTAGCGCTAACAACGTCATCGCCCGATGAAGAAGCGTGACCCTCGCGCGCTTTCAGCATCCTTCGACACGCGAGAGACGTTCCGCGGGCACCGACACGTGCCCCACTTCAAGATGCGAGGCGAACCGATCGGGGTGATAGACTCCAAGCTATAGATCTCAAATTAATCGAGCCCGCAGCGCCGTGAGAACGCAGTTTTTTTTTCAAATCAAATTTTTCTATTTAATCCGTCGGTGAGAATAAAATTCACAAAATTTCGCAACTCACACACAGATAAATAATCCAACAATAGAACATATTGTTGGATTAATCCAACAATATTTATTTATTTATTTCGACAATATTGTTGGATTAATCCAACAAAATTTATTTATTTATTCTCACAATATTGTTGGAATAATCCAACAATAGAACATATTTTTAGATTATTTCTCCGTGTGTAAGTGGCAAAATTTTGTGAATTTTATTCTCATCGATGAATTAAATAGAAAAAAAAAACAATAAAGTATAAAACAAACAATAAAGTATATAGTAGAGTATAAAATAAAAAACAATTCCTATCATCTCCAAAAAATTATAAATACACGAAACAAATAAAAAAGGAATAATAATTCCAGTGTGTCAATTATTCACTCCACTATTTTCCATACAAAAGCAATCCAAAGCGCAATTCGAATCAAATTTAAAAAAAATCGTTTCTCCCTCCAAACGTCAAGCCCACGTGCGTCTATTAAAAAAAAAACAAAATCCAAATATACGCCCAGCTGGGCTTTCACCCGGCCAGAGGCCTCTTATCGCCGGAAAACCCTTCGCGAACCAGCAAAGGTTTCGATTAATATCTCTCCTCAACCGCCCGTGTTCTCTCGCTCGACGAAGGCGACGAAGAAAAGAGCGAGATAGGAACGAAAGTTCCTCCTCGCCACGGCAGGGAGCTCTTTCCGTTGTCGGCGGGGGCGCGTCAGCGATAAGACGTACGGGAACATGACCGGGCGGAAAGGGTGAAAACGTTTGTGGGAGAGCAGGTGATGGGCGTTGGAACGTGAGCGCCACGAAACCTTTGCAGAACCTCCGCGTAGTCGAGAGATTTTCCGGATGAAACGTGCTCGCCGCGGTTATTACCTCGCGGAATCAAATCTCGCGGGCCGTCTACGTGCCCGATGTTAATATCGGACTATACGAAGCTTCCGTGAAATCCCGTTGGTTTGACTGCGCCGATGGAACGAACCCTCTTTCCCGCGCTCTTCTTCCCTTAACCAACCTTACGTGGCCCTTCCTTCGCCCGGGCTCGGGGAGAGACTCGTGTTACGTCACCTTTCGGGGTTGCGCGACTTAATCGGGCAACGTTGAACACGGAACCCGGACGGTATAACTTGATTCCCCGGCACCGGTGCTCGGTACGATGTTGCAACTCGAGCGATACACGGACGCGCACACGGAGACGGACTGGCTGAGCTACGGGTGTACGCGGGAGCTACGGAGAATCGTGACGAACCCGTGTAGCTTGCAGTGTTAATTTCTGATTACAGATACCGGGTGGCAATGCAAATGAGGCTCACGCGATAATAGATCCGAAAACGGGGGAGCTTGGATGGGTAGACGGGTTTGTAGATACATTCTGATGCATGGGAGGTTTTTTTTATTGTTAACGAAATGGTGTTTGGAGAATGTAGGGATATTTTTGGAATTCTGAATAAGATAAATGTGTATATTAATATCTGTGCGCAATGGGAAGGCGATATGTTGTAGCATTTCTTGGAAATGCATGTATTGTATAATAATTATGGAATGGTTTATGTATTTTATACATATGTACGATTCGATTATGTATTATAATTACGTTCATGTTGTGATTTAATTAAAAAATACTGCTGCTTTCGTCGGACATTGTTTCGCGTTTGTTCATATTTCGGAGAATTGCTTTTATAAAACTAATAATAATAATTATATCAAGAACGTAATATAATGATTGAATCGAATTCTTTTTATAATAATTCCATTTCTCATTCAATGGAATATCAAATCGTAACTAGAATATAAAAATGTCTGCAACCATGATTCATGTAAAATGTCCGATCCAACAGACAA
>OZ020174.1:9681235-9749416 GCA_963971145.1 Sussaba pulchella | reverse complement strand
AGAATCAAACGAAAAATGTAAAAAATAAAAAACTGATAAAACCGGGATTGGGGCTCGAGAGAACGATGCATGGCGCGGTGAAAGGCGTTATGCTCGACGAACTAAAATCGCCAAAAGAACGCATTCCTCCCCGTCTCTCGAACCTTCTCGTCGCACTGCAAAGCCAATACACACGTGTGCATACGTGGTATTACCGGATTTCGATTAAATGACGTTTGCAACGAGTGTCTTGCGCGTATTATATCGATGGCATATATCTGAATATATATCTATCTACGGCAACGAAATTGAGAGTCGGACTGTGTAATGTTTATCGACACTTGTGGACATTAGAATGCTTTGGCTCGCGTGTCTATTCGGATTACCGTAAATTTACTTCGAGCTAACTAAATTCAATTAAACTCCATCTGACGGTTTATTCGCTTTTCTATAGTCTATTTATTTTTGATTAGAATCAATCAATCAATCAATCAATCAATAAAGCGATAGTCATAATAATAATAATGATAAAAATAATAATAATAATAATAATAATAATAATAATAATAATAATAATAATAATAATAATAATAACAATAATAATAATAATAATAATAATAATAATAAAAATAATAATAATAATAATAATAATAATAATAAAAATAATAATAATAATAATAATAATAATAATAATAATAATAATAATAATAATAATAATAATAATAATAATAATAATAATAATAATAATAATAATAATAAAGTAGATAAGATTGAAGAGCCTCGGGAGAGGTTTTTCGTTTTCATCCCAATGTTTTTTTAAGACCAATGAGTTTGATTTGCGTCGTACTTATAGCACAAAAAATGCAACAAATTCGATCCTGATTAACGATCATTGTTGTTATCATTATTACTATTATTACCACACCACGCTCAAACCGATGCCAAAAAAAATCCAATTTTCATAGTCCAAACGTTGCCAAATCGTATTATTTACCGAGATCCGATGAACGTTCAAATTAAAAACAAATTTCACCGAGCAAGCTCCGATATCAATAAAAATTAAGTAATTGAAAAATAATCGCCAAACAAGTTTTTCCGTTCGTTAAATTATTGATAATAGCATTGTAACGTGTAAACCCGATCGGATTGGGAATATATCCGTGAATAACGTATATCGTCGACGTTGATGTTTATTCATTTTTCAAATTGTTTTTTAATTTTTTTCCCCATATAGGTACATGAATATGACGAAGTTTGCGAGTTTGCATTATATTACGGAACACGAAATGACCAACACACAGGAAGCATCCGGCGCGGAAATACCTATGGATCTACATTCACGCATTTATCGTGCGAAAGGTTTTGCACCCCCCCCCCCCCCCGCCCCCCTGCCTGGGACAATTAATTAACGAGCACGATTCGAACGTTTGCTCATCGTGATATTGTTCGAACGAATTTACAGAATATTCATGACGATTTCGCTGAATTGTCCTGTTTGCCTCAAACGTTCCGAACCCCTGGAAAAGTGTCACCTGCCCCCATCCCAAACCCCTCCCTCGCCCCATCCCCTCCGACCCCGAGAGCGTCACCGACAATGCACTCGGCGCATCGTTCGGTTTACCCAATTTTCGTCAATAATTGCATATACACCGATGGAATCATCGTCGCGAAATATATTTCGAAATGACAAAATTTCATCCCGTGTCGCCCGGAAAAACGAATTCGTTGTCACGTGTCAATCGGATTTCATTTGTCCGATCGCGGGCGAAAAATGGCGGGAAAAAAAAATAATAATATTTTTCGTCGCACGTAGATTTGTGACGATTGAGAGGATGGAAATGTTCGGAATTGATGCAAGTTTGTTTGAAAAGCTGAATGGTCGGGAGGGTTGCGAGAGGGTGGGAAGGGAGGGAGGGTTTTGAGGGGTGGGAGAGAAAAGTTGGTGAATGGCAAACGAGCGAACCAGGACTTCTCCTTCCGAGTGCAGGCCTTCCCCCGCCGTCTTCTTGCACCTCCCGGATCCGACAACCCTCTCCAACCCCCAACGAGTCGCACGATCGCATCCCCCTGACAAACTATTTCCGTGGCATGGAGTCTTCGAGACGGTCGGTCGAGTTTTCGTTCCGGCAACATAGATACTCTCTTCGTCGAAGACCAAGACATATCTCACTCTCTTTCCACCCCCTCTCTTCTTCTCAGGGGCGTAGGGGAAAGACGTATCCCGACGAAACTTTTGATACTTCACCGTCCGGATGTGCCCGTCTTTCTGACTTCCGGATAAACCACGCGACAAAGTTACAATTTTTTAATTATTTTTATGCGTGTCATCGAACGTTCGTTACGTTGAGAAACGTATGTATTTATCGTGCGACGTATTTATGGATGTTTACGAAGTTTTCTTATTTTGAATACACGGAATATTTCTATATTTTGGTGATTATATTGCGTGGGCAGCTGATTATTCCTGGAAAAATTCAATACCATATGAAATAAACTTGTGCAAACCCTAATTTTACGAAAAAAATATACATATATGGGTTATCTCATGCCAGGTTTCTCTGATCGTTCGCGGTTGTTTGAGAAGATTATGTAGGGTGTTTTATATCAATCTGGGTTATTTCGCTAAAAATTCTAAACTGATCCAAATGAATAACAGCACCCAAATATAAATGTATCATATTGTCAATAAGTGTATTTTATCACTACTACTGATGATATTCAAACAGTAAAAAACACTTACCAGAAAAAAATAATAAAATAGAATCGCAACAAATTGCAGCGAAAGAAGCGGACCAAAGAAAACGCGGGAACTTATTTGATGATCCGACGAGAGACACGAAACAAGTTTACTAATCAGCTTATCAAAATTCCAGTTGGAGGAGATAGTTCTCTTTCTCGCGCTACGTCGACGTCGTCCTCCCGACGTCGGTGAAGGCAGCACGGCAGCAGCAGCAGCAGCAGCAGCCGAGTGTCCGGCGGTCGGCCGTTTAATCAACGTGGCGCTGGGCAATTTCGCGAAGACCTTCGTTAATTGAACGGCGGTGCGGCCGAGGGATCGACCGGGGAACCGAACGACCGACGAGCGGACCCGCAGCAGCAGC
This sequence comes from Sussaba pulchella, assembly GCA_963971145.1. Lineage (NCBI taxonomy): Eukaryota > Metazoa > Arthropoda > Insecta > Hymenoptera > Ichneumonidae > Sussaba > Sussaba pulchella. Next base: position 9,746,336 of record OZ020174.1, on the reverse strand, counting down.
AGCGAGCTTCGGCCTCCACGGCTGTCATTATCGTTAGCTGTACTGCCGGTCAACGCATAGCAATACACTTCTCACGTCTTTGAAGATGGCATCCCATATGTCAACATTTCATTAAATAATTGGCGTTCTAGCGGCATTTACAATAGTTCCAGAGATTCCGATAGATCGAATCAATAGTTCTGACCATTTTTACCGAAAAAATCACGCCACTATACCTACCTATATATACGTTTTCGGGATTTTAATCTCTCGGGACACTGACAGTCGGAGCCATGCCGATACGGAACATTTATTTTTGGAGCATTTTAATTCGATTTATCGATCTCCCGGAACATTGATTATTCGGAACTTCGATCCGCACCGATTGCGTGCACGCCAGTGGAGCAGAAGTTGCTGCGTTCCGGCAGTCGACGGTGGTTGAAATAAATACGTAATAATAATAATAATAATAATAATTTTGATGAAAAATAAAATTTAAAAAAATAAATATTGTATATTAATAAACATATTTTATGCACAATCGAACGAACCATCTGCATAAAATACATTTATTAAAAAATGCATACACCTATGTATCTAATCGTGATTAATTATCATTGTTCAATTATCCAAATGTTTTATTTCAAGTCGAATAAATATTATTAATTTCTATTTTAAATGTATACAGCGATATATCGCAGTCCGAGCTTCCAGCGCGTCTCTCGTATACTTCTTGACATGAAAAAAATAGAAAAAAAATAATAATAAAGAAGAAATAAAGGAAGAAAGAGAGTTGAGTACAAGATGAGGCATATTGCAGGCGGTATAAATAATACGAGACGCTTGTGCGGGGACAGCTGCATTGCGATGAAGGCAGTACGCGCACCTGCAGCCCGGTTATGGCCGAGCGCCCCTTTCGCGTTGTACCGTTTTTTCTTTCTTTTTTTCTTTCTTTACGTTATACCTTTCGCTAACACAATGCGGCGATGATTGTGCGTATTACGCGCCCGGTGCATGACCCAATAACACTTGCCAGTCAGACCGGGGCAATTTGGATCTCCGAACAATGAAAGTCATGCTCGTGATACGGGCAATGAATTACGAGTTATAATAGAGAATAATTGAAATATCGTGATAATGTGTGCTGTCTGATGAAGTTTGTGTTTACGACGTGATATTTACGAAATATTTTTTCAACTTCCGGCGATGGTTACCGATTAATATTTGTCGTCGTAGATTTGATGTATGATTCGATTGTATGATTATAGATTCGACAAATAATTTATTATTGGAAAAAAATATACGATGCATAATTTATATAATATTGTATACGATTTTATGTAATGTTAGCTTTGTTTTTCTATATTATTATTTATTTATTTGGTAAATTTGCAGTGGATGATCAATTGATTACGTTCACTTGAAAGCGAGCTAGGATTTAATTGGCAAATGGCCGTATTAATTCAATCACCCACTGCAAGTATATAAAATATTGATTATTATTAGTACTATTATTATTGCATTAAGTTATTTATTTATTTTATATTGCATTATTTTTCCGACATTAATAAAATAAAAGGTTTTTGTTAAATTGATTCTCCTTCCTGCATGAATAATAAATAACTGCCTGAAGGCTATGCAACAATAATTATCCAACGATCTCAATATCACGATTGCCGACGAATCGACGTACTTCAATAATTAGCGTTCGTCATTATTAATCATCCTAAAATATCAATACGTTCTCCTCAAACTTTCTGATTATTATTTGCCATTGAATATCAAAATTACAGCCCCGTTGGATCGATCCACCAATCGCCGACAAATTACTCGGCACGACGAACGTATTTATCATAACGAAGAGCAAAAGTAAATTCATTATTCGAAAATTACAATCTCCATCGAGAAGATCGTCGTCATCGACGACTTCCGAGTTTGCCAAAGTTTCGACGGAGCCTGTGGTTGTCCGTGGAAATATCGTTGAATGAAAGACTCGAAGGATCTATAGAAGCATCTCCCGGTTGGCCAATTTCCATTGTCAGAGATTGGAAAATCGTTTTTTGAGGTCGGTAAGCTCTCCTTCCGCTTCACAGATATCGCACTGAGAGCCATGCGGTCTCTCGTTCTCGTTTCTTCGTTTCGCGCGACGGTTTTGCGAGATTTTCATCTCGCTTCGTGGCTTCGCGTCGAGAAAAGAAAGTACTTCGATTTTGCGAGCAATTATTTGGTCAATGGAATTCGCGGGGTTTGAATGGACGAGAGAGAAGCTATTGGGCGATTGCTAACCGATGCTTGCCATGCTCTTTGGCTCTCGCTACGTCTTTGTGAAACTGTATGTGTCGGGAAAGAGGAGGGGAATGGAAATCTGTGAAAAGTTTCAAAGTTTTACGGTCCGGTGTTGTCGCAACACTCTTTTTTTACCCGAGTAAAAAAATTATGTATAAACTATATATAAACGATAGATAAACTTTATATGTAAAATATGCACGAAAATACCTTTTATGTGACTGAAGAACGATATTTACGATACAAATTACCAGAATCTTATTTTATTTTATTTTTTTTAATAGACTTATTCGCTTCATATGTAAATAATAAGTCGCTTTATGTATTCGCTCAATAAATGTAGCTCTACAATTATTTATCCCTCGTTATAATATTCTTGTGGAATAATGTAGACCATTGAACTCAGCCACGAATCATTATTCGAACGAAAAAACGAAAACGGTCGACTGCGCGTCAAACTGCTAGACCCGAGTCTTCTCGCATTTCCGGCGACAGGTCAACGCTGGCGGAGAAAAGTACTTTGAAAGCCAACCGTTCAGTTTTCTTCCGTTCATTAAAAACAATATATATCACAAGCATGACCCAACCACGGATGTTTCTTCAATGCTATCGAATGATACACAAGAGAATGTCGCAACAAAGGTCCTTCGATACTGATAAACGTTTCGCGGGCACTCGAGGACGAAAAAAACCATTTTGAACGAAACTGATACCCATAGCGTGTTGTGAACTTGTTGTCGTTGGTTAAAAATGTGAATGGGTCGAGTGATGGCGGGGGTGGTGGTGATGGCGAGAGCTCGCGTAGGGTCCGATTGCGGGGGCTGCACGAGGAGCGCCCAACCAACCGGAAGTGAACGGAGACGGCTCGTCGCCAATTAACCGACTAGGTAGGTTTATTGCTCAATGAGCTAATAGCTGGCTTAATGAGCCACGATTACCTACAACGTTAGAGGGGGTTTCTCATATATATATGCATATATCTATACGTATCTGTACATATATCTACGTATGTACATAGATTCATACGTACATAATACTGCGTATACCTGACTCGCCTGGGCATGTATGGGCTCTCCCTATGATCGACGCTTGCACGCGCAACAACCCACCGAAGGTACACACCCACACACAAACACGCACACATATGCTCTCCACGGTTTTCGCGGTTTACCCGAAATTAGCTCTGTTCGCCCTCCTCCCGCCCTCGATTCCTCCTCGCACCGCCCCATCGGTCTATCATTAATTTAAGCGGGGGTTGATTTGTTTGATCGGCAGCTCGACGCTGTTCGATCAGGGCTCCTGACGTAGCGAAGTTGATCGAGCTGCTTGATATCTCACTGAGACTTACTTGATAACACGATTTTATGTACGTAGTCGTTTTATTCTTTATTGCGCTTTTATCGAAGGAATTTGTTATAACGATTTATAGTTTTTTTTAAATGTAGGTGGATATTTGATTGAAGTTTTTTTTCGTTTGAAATTGTCAATTGCAATTTTATATACGTAGGAATTTTATTAGTTATTATAGGTATTTTATTATTATTATATTTATTGGATTATAAATAATATTATTTCATTATTGTTATGGTTATTATGTATTATTATTACATTTGTTATTATAACTTTTACCGAGAAAGTTAGTTATAATTATTGAAGGTTTCTTATTATTTAGGTCGATATTATATTGAATTTTTTTTTAAATTTGGAATTGTTGATTGAAAATGAAGAATTGTGTACGCAATGAGTGATTGAAATTCTTCGTTTGTTCGGGGCGCGAGTTTTCCTTCTTGACCCTAACAATGCCTTTGTTTATGAGCACGCACGCGTTGATGGATTTACACCTGCATGTACATTAGTATTTTTTTTTTGTAATTATACTCGTACTCCCGACCGAACTACATAGATCAACCCGCTTCCTCACATCCAACACGCACAAACGAACGATGGCGATAAAAATTTCCTTCGCATTTCGTGGTATTGTTTTTCTTTATTTTTCGTTAAATATAACATTAGTAAGAATTCTCAATTACGATGCTTTAGGTTTGTATTCAGAGGACGTTTTTTTGTTATTGTTGCTCCAGACCGTATATGCCATTATTATAATACATTACAATCCTACCTGTAAAGTTTATGAAGCAAAATTCATCAATTAACAAAAAGGACTAAATGAATAAATTCGAAAAAACAATCATATGTTGCGAAACCCTTGCAAAAACCCCAAATATCAAAACTAACTACGTTGCACATAAATTTTCATTCGTGTCTAACAACAATACCATAAATTCACGACAAAACAAATTCCCGATCTTCTTCCGATAATTCGACGTCAACCTGTCGACAAATATTCAAGATCTCTTTGCACTAGGAACCAAAAAACAATTTTTCAAAAAATAGAAAAATAAATTTCACGAATTATTACACGCCACATCTCCTTCTTTATTTTCTCCTACTGCAACCATAAATCGTGCGGTAAGTATACGAATTCGCAATCCTCCTCCACGCCACGAATAAAATACACAATTTAGTTTTTTTCTTCATTTATTTCCCACAATCCTTCTCGATTCAACGATTTCGTCGAATGCGTATATTTTTTTAATCTTTTTTTTTTTTTTTTCATTTCCCCGGTCACTGATTGTAAATCTATTATTTATTTTGACCGAACCTCGCGTGACGCGCATCGTCGATAGCCACTGTGGAAAAAAAAACGAGAGAAAAAACGGAAAAGGAGGGTTAAAAAAAAAAAAACGAACGAACGACAACGACAAAACCGCGAGACACGAGAAGCGCGGCGACAGGGTCCGATCGTTAACGGCTCTGAAACACGCATATACTTTCCAACGGTCTCTTTTCCGCCCCGCGAGGCTCTCTAGCTTCCTTGAATCGTGTCTGACGTTCCCTCCGGTCTCCGTTTCGCCGGGCTCGTAACACGGGCTTGTAAAAACGATATCGTTCGTCGCCGTTGGCAGTCGGTGGCAGTCGAGAGGATAAAGTATACGAGCGACATGTTTGGTAAATTCAAACCTGATGCACCACCACTTTGTGACCGTCGAAAGCCTTCGACTGTGAACCATTGAATAAGCAAATGTTCTTGACAGCGTTCGAATTGAGGTTGGGGGGAAAAAACCTGGGGAAAAAAACATACTTTTCTCGTTCGGGTGAAATATTTTTAAAAATAGGTTTCATGTCTTTGAAAATTAATTTTTAGGAATTCGTAAGTGTTGGGACTACCGTTATAATTTTTTTGTAAACTCCGAGTGAGGCGGTTTAGTGTCTGACTGTTTTTTTTCAATTTTAATTTCAGTAGTTTCGCAAATAAGAAGGAGGGATGTTCTGTTGTTGCATATTTTTCGGAATATCTCTTTGAATACAGTATCTAACATTATGAAAAAGATATTTTTTTATTCCTCGTATCAAGCCCTTTCAAACGACACCCCACATGATACATAAAATTCGAGTACTTAATTTCCTCCCCCTCAATTATTATATCAATATTTTTACGTGTATCCTGAAAGAATACACACGAGATCACATAAATTCAACATTTGTTGTTACGCTATCGAAAAAAGAGCCGGACAGAGAAAAAATGAATTAAAAAATAAATAAATCGAGTTTAAACGAATGAATCATGCCAATATTATTTCCGTGATTGCGCGAAGAGAGAAACGTATTTTTCGGGATGAAACCGAGAATGAGCGTCGAATGACAGTAAAAGAGATTATTGTGTTTTCGCGTTACACGGAATACGGAGATAACGGGACGTGTAGTCGAGAAACGAGAGGTTGCCCCAACCGGACAATACCCGAGGCTTCGTTATCCCCCCCCCCCCCTCCTGCCCTCGCAAGCGCGTATATACGTATTGTAAATTCGACGGCATAATCCATTTTTGTGAACACCGCGAGAAGCCGTAATTGAGAGACGGGGATGGCGAGAGGTGGAGGGATAAAAGGAGAAAAGGGAAACTCACGCTAATTATTCTTTCACCGAGGTCCGCACATCGTCGAAACGAATGAGCGTATCTACCAACAAAGTTGCTCGGTTCGTTGATGCCGCTCGCTGGTTCCGACAGTTCTTTCACCGTGAATGCCCGACTGATTAATTATTGCGCGAAAAATCGCATTACAGTCGAGACCCGTTTTTTTTTTTTATTTCGGCCACGAGTGGATTTGTCTGTATTATTACCACGTTTTCATCGGTATTCGAAATAACACGATTCGCCGAATCCCAATGTTACACCTTGTGACGGAAAAATTTGAAATTAATTAACGCTTTTGGCAGGAGATTTAATTATCGACGGATTCCGGAAATTAGTGGACTAATCGAATTGGGGAAGAAAATTGTGATATTTCGTTGGGATATCGTTTTGGATGATGAATAATTTTTATTTCCGTAGTATTGGCAAGCCACAATATGATAATATGACAAATTGACAATATGATTGATTGGCGATTAATAATTACACATTGAACATTGATTAAATTTGATCGTACTATTTCAATTTGATATATTTATTTCCATGGAAATAATATCATTTTTTGAATACGAATTTAATAATGATAATAGAAATAATAATAATAATAATAAGTACGATAATTGATGCACCGAATCGGCAATATATTCGAATCAATTTGACGTGGTTGAAATAAACGTCTTAAAATTGTTATTCAAGTTCCCGACGACGAATGAATAATTCTTGTCCGCATATTGCGAGTACAACGAGCTATCGATCTTCAATACGATACATAATTCTAGTTCCAAACAGCTTCGCTGACCCGACACCGATAAAGCTTCACGAATAATTTTCGTCATTCGATTATTTCCCCGTGAATGGAAAAAACAACGAAAAACAATAAATGAATAAAAAATGAGATGAAATAAAATTGAAGTTATTTCAACCACTTTGAGGATACGAGTGAAATTTAATTCAAAGAGTATTCGGTATCCCATTAGAGATAACCGATAGCCAGGTCGGTGCTCGGCATATCATGCTGTAAAATGCAAACCATGGGGCTGTCGACGCGACGCTTCGGGTGGCATACACGAGGTACCCCTCGTTAGCGGACGTGACACACGTAGCTACACGACCTCGTGTGCTCTCTCTCTTTCTCTCCCTCTGTCTCTCTTTCTCTCTCTCTCGTTCTCGGTTTCTGTGTGTCTCTCGTGCTAACTCGTCGACGACTGGCTTGAGTGCATAGCTCGCGTTCACAGTTGCCGCAGTCGGAAAGGATCTCTCCGACAATGTCCCAACCATTATGCTCCGCCATTCGAAACGATAGAACTCACACGCAGCCGGTACTTCTCCCCCGGCTCTGCAATAATTTTCCGCGCATTCTCGTACAAACACGATATCCCACACGGCGGCGCTCTCTAACACGCACAAACACACCCACACACCCACACACACAAACACGCACAAACACACACGACCGCGTAATTTTCATGCCAAAATCGAACCTCGTGCGTTTTGGATATCACGATTGTTCCGATAAACGGATTGCAATGGTTTCGTTGATCGTTGTTTTACGACCAGCTTTAAATGTTCTTCCCGCGATTGTATACGAGTCACGTAGAACAAACTCTCGTAGCCAATTTGTGAATTTATTCAGGTGCAATATTCGTACGCGAATGTGCGAAACGTCGAATTTGTTTCCTACAGTACGACCCCGATGACCCGCAACGGTCGCGCGTTACGAACGGTTATTAGACAAATCGTTTTAGACGAATTATTTGCGACGAATTGTTTCAGACGAATTAATTGCGACGAATTGTTGCGGACGAATTACATTCGACGAATTATTTCTGACGAATTACTTCCGACGAATTGTTTGAGACGAATTTTCCAGCAATCAAAGTCCCGAACCAATCGCCGTCCACTCGCCGCAAGGTGGGGGAACTCCCGGTCCAACCAGCGTCCGCGTCACCCGCGGGCGTCTCCAATCACCGTTCTCGTGCGCAGCCCTCGATCATTGCAGCAGCTACTCCGGCCGCGGTCCTCGCGCTCGTGCTCGAATCGAGAGCGCGGTGTACCACGGTTTGCATTAATACGCGATTTATGCGCATAAATGTTGTTCGTATCGACACCCCTCTTTGCAATATCGACTGTATGCGAAGTTTACACTGGCGAATGGCCCGGCGCTTTCCCGAATAAACGGCTTCCGCCGAGGTCTTGCCCCCCCCCCCCCCGCCCCCGTGCCGCGTTTTGAACGAGTGTCTTGAACCATTGCCAGATATCTCTCGGGCCCGGCACGGACCGCATCTCGCACGCGGCACAAGTCGAATTCTCCCTCTCCTCTCTTTCTCTCTCTCCATCTCCTCCCTCTCCCCCTCTTTCTCTCACCCCTGGTACTGTAACGGCTGGATTATACATCGGCAGCGAGTGGCGAAGCACTTGGAAAATAGATGTTTCGGTCGAACGATCGAAAACGTCTCTTTGGGAACAGTTGGGAAGACGCCCGAGCGTTTGTAACGCTCGCACTCGACTATAAATTCAAGCCCGGCTGGACGTGTACGTGGAGGTCCGGTTTAAGCTTCTATATTACGTACACATCTCTCTCTCTCTCCCACTCTACATATATGTTAAATTCACATACATACGTCTATATGTGTTATCCGGTTGTATATATATTGTACGCGCGGTAGTACATACGCTGACGTTCCTCGATAAAGCTGATTTATCGAGGCGGCAACGCGGGCGCGCAGGGCGGCAAGAATGAAAATCGAATGTATATAGAGCAATGCACCCGCCGGGAAGCCGGATTCGCGGCCGAACGAGTAGACTCCAACAGCCAGAGAGCGGAAAGTGAGCCGACGAGGCTTCAACAATTGCACGGGTATCTATACGTTTCTTGAATATATGCATGTATACGTTCAGGCATAACCGCCCCTCCCTCCTCGCGACTCTCTCGCGCCGCCACCCTCTTTCCCACCTTCTCCCGCCTGCCACCCTCTCCGGCTGGGATAACGGCTGGCGTGGGCACTTCGTATACCGGCTATGATACAACATATCCGTGTACCATCACCTCCTCGCCCACACAGCGACGTCTCTCTCCTGTGTTAGATTCTCCGCAGCCGCCGAAGCCGCCGCCGCCGCCGCTCTCTCTATTTGCTCGACGTTTTTCCGCGCACGCGGTATTTCCTATTTCATACGCGAAACCTCATATGCCGGGAACTCCAGGCTTGCCACGCGTTTGTTGAGGGGAAATTACTTTTAGCGGGCGTGCTTTTGGTCACCAGTTCCCGCACGCTCTTCCTCACTCCCCGTTCCGGCGTGCCTTGCCATTCTTCGCGCATACTTTCCGCAAAGCGAACGGGAGAGCGTACAAACATTTTTCCGGGCCAACTGTTTCACTCGGGAATTCTGTTTTTTTTTTGCCAACTTTTTTTGACCGTGGGTAGTGTGTATATGAAGCTGGGCAGAGGGGGAGGGGTTTGGTACCGTCGATTCAAATGGACTACCTGATATGATTTTTTTTTTTCATGATTTAGGATTTTGATGGACCATTTGATTTTTTTTGGTTGATATTGAAAGCAGTGCGGGTGTAGATAGAGGGATTTTTTTTTTTGTGATAGATTACTTTTGGGGTTTGTTCGTGATTATTGTGTCAGCGGCAACGCAGCAAAAGCCCAAAAAATGTATGAATAGATCAAGAAGTGAATTAAGATAAACGTTAATGTCAATGAAATTTTGGTAGTCCATGCAGTTTCTCGTTTGCCTTCCACCGCTCGGTACTTCATTCATTCCAAAGCGTTACGGAAACTTGTGACGCGTGGGGTGATGAAATCTTGTAAAAAATTACGTTCGAAAAAATACGAACAATTTCGAACTTGAACATTTGTTTTCTTATTCTTATTTGCCGTTTTCGTTATATTACGTTTCTTCTTTATTTTCGGTGACTGCCGCGCGTTGTTTCCATTCAACCCAGCGGAGAATAAAGTGAGCGTGACGCGGTTAGGGGTGCTCTGACCCGAAAACTCATGCGAGCCAAAAAAAATGAGCGCCAGAGTCATAGGAAAACCACAGGAAAAAAATAATAATAATAATTATTATTATTATAATAATCATAATAATAACAATAAAAATAAAAATGAAAATACTGATAATAATAATAATAATATCAACAGTATTAGTTAATAAGGATTGTATTTATTACCTTTTTGGTGCAACAACTACGACATAAATTCCTATATCGACGATTTTCAAATGAATCATTGAATTATTAATACCATTAATGACTTTGATCTTTGTATAAAAATAATAATTATAATCAACGGTATAGATTTTTATTATTCTCATCATTATCATCTTCATTTTACCTCAACATCAAAGTTCCATTTTCGTGCGAGAAATACTCGCGAATGTTCTCGGACTTTGACCCTTCGCGAGTTCAACATTTCTCGGTTGAACCGACCGAGCCATATCTACAAGTTTGTACTTTCAAATGTATGGAGTCGACGTTTGACACGACTTATTTTTCACGAGCAAACCCCGACGAACCGAAGCCGGGGCTAGTTGCGCGTCGGGCATGCAAAGATAGAAGAGTCGCTTGGCCCTGGGCTATGTACGTTTGGCTAGGCGGCCAAGGAGCCGCATTTTCCAGCGCTATGTGCGCACTGTGGACGTGGAAAAAAAATGATAAAAGTCATGCGACCAGCGAATAAACTGCATAAGACTTTCGTATACATGATGTTTTTTTTTTTGTGAAATTGGATTTTAGCTTTACGACGCATGCGTATAGGCATTGATTTATTTTCTATGCGACTTGTTGTAGATTAAATTGTGTAAAAGTGTTCGGTAATCGAAAATCAAAAATCGGCAGAAATAAAATGTAGAACTGTCGTTTACGTACTTCCGATAAGATTTATAATTTATTGCAATAAAAACAAGACTACCGAAAATTATGAAGCATATTCGTGGCGCCCTCTGAAATACCAACGAGCTTCCAAAAAATGCACTAATTCATCTCGGAATTGCAATTATCGACGGAACAGCCAAATTCCCCAGGGCAAGATGAAATTATTCAGCAATTTAATCACAATTTTCCAATCAAACAATATCAACATCCGAAACAACCCCATGAAAAAAGCATCTCAATTATTCCCTGCCCACAATTTCTACAGCAAGAAACGTCAATCCCTCCACCACGTTAACCCGCCAATCTCATACACCCCCTGTTCGAAATAAAAAAAAAGCTGCAAGCTGAAACTTGCAATTTGCTTCCCCTGAATTTTCGGTAGTGCACGAAATCCTTCTATGAGGAAGCATCTCTCGATTTATTTTATTTTATTTTTTTTTATCTTCGGCTTCCTCATAAAGGAAGTTCCGTTCACTACCGAAAATTCAGGGGAAGCAAATTGCAAGTTTCAGCTTGCAGCTTGTTTTATACAGGATGTCCGTAGATCCTTCCAACCGTATCAAAACCGACTCGAACGTATATAAAAATTCAATGTGTCCCAAAATTCCAGCGCGTTGTTTAATTGCTATCGAATCTAGTAACAACTTAAGCTGACGGTTAGTTTGGGCGTGTGTATGAATTTGAGCACGTACCGTCTAGTGTTTTTGAATTTGCAGGGGTTGGAACTTAGAAATTTCTAATTGCTCTAGAACTCGATCCGTTCGTCCGATCTCGGCCAAATTTGATATGTATTATAGCACAATGACATCCTATACTTGCAGAGAATTATGGTTCGATTGGTTGAAGTTAACGACAAATAGAGCAAAAAAGTTGATTTTTTGAAAAATTCAAAAAATCATAAAATCTAAAGTTATCGATGGATTCGGCTCAAATGCAATACCAACCGTCCTTGTACTTAATTCTATATGTGAAAAACTATTGAGCCGAATACGTCGAAAATTGCGAACGCTAGCGTGGCTACAGACATTTTTTGAAAAATCCAAAACGCTGTCGAAGCCGAACAAGTGCGTCAATAATTGCGAAACTTACAGATTACATAGACATTAGAAGGCATCACATGTGTGCAAAATTTGAGTACGGTAGCTTGAACCGTTCTCGAGTTATGAACGTTTGAATTTTAGAGGGTGGTTACATACATACACACACACACACACACACACACACACACACACACACATACATCCGGACATTTTTTCCGAATGTGTTTTCTGGATGTTTTAGGACATTCTAAGCCTATTGACATCAAAATCTCGAAAAAAAAATTTCGGACCGTCACAAAGCTTCCTTTATGAGGAAGCAAAAACGTTTCAACTGCAAAAAAAGGAGATTAGGGTGCTCTCAATATCTTGGTCGTCAAATAAAACAATAAAAGTAAAAATAAAAATAAAACCAAAAATAAAAACAAACGACAGTAACGACGGCGTACAAATCAGAGAGAATTCGACCCATATACAGCTCACGAAACTGCGTCTGCCACAGTTAAAAGTTATATGCGATGAAGCAAAAGGGAATGGAAGCCATGGAAAAGGAGGGTGGGGGTGGAAGGGGGGCCTGTGGTGCACTGGATGGTCAGGATGACATACATGTATACAGTACGAGATATCGTTTCTAGTATATCCCCCCCCCCCCCCCAATCGCAGGGCGGTACATCCGATCGTCGTCGAATGTTGAAAACAACTCTTTTCTCTGTGACACCCAAACGTCGTTTCGTTTCACTGCCAATTCCTCCATCCTGCCTCATCCACACAGGAACGTTAGTTATCCCGTTTATCGACTCGATACGTGAGAGGAAAACGATACAACGATCTGCCCCCCTGCCATCGTCGTCCTCCCGCCCTTTCGTTTCAGTTCTCATTTCTACGAGCAAGGCTCGACGCATCGTCATATCTCGCGTCGTATCAAAGTACGTATTGGCCTCGCCGCGACAGCGGATGACGGGATTCCGCGAGTATGTGCTGTTGCTGGCTTTAACGAACGCGAGAAGAGCGTGAGCGCAATCGTTGCAACGTAACACGTATCCATAACGCCGATAATTAAGGCTTTGAAACGCGAGTATGAGCCAATACGCGAACGGACGTGATGCGACGGTCGTAATGAGAACCCGTACGATTTGGAAGAAAGAAAGAATTTGAAAGGAAATAACAATCGGGAGAAAAAGTCATCGGAATAAATAAATAAATAAAATAATACAGAAAAATAATATATTTTAGCTGAAGCCCCTAAAATATATTGTAAATATCTGGAAGGAAACAATGATAATATTAATAATAATAATAATAATAATAATAATAATAATAATAATAATAATAATAATAATAATAATAATAATAATAATAATAATAATAATATATTAATTATTAATTTATTATAATATTATTATTAATAATATATTATTATTATTATTAATAATAATAATAACGATAATAACAATAAAAGGAATAATAATAATAACAACAGTAGTAATTATAATAGGGATAATGATAATAAATTCCTCTAGGAGGAGAGAATTTGTGAGAAAAAAAAAGATATCTCGTGAATCTAAGATTTTGTCGATTCCATTTATCGGGAAACAAAAATTGCAATCTCTTTGATCTACTTCTTATTTCCGATTGAAGCATCAAGTCGTCGTTACCGCGAAAACGTCGTTGACACTGCAATCCGAAAAAAATCTGTGATCGAAAAATTACAAGATACAGACGCGATACGATACAACACTTTCACGATTTCCTCCATCGGATATTCACGATTCCACTCGAACATCTTCGCTGCGTATATATTCCACTTTCCTCTTTTTATTTCTTCTTCCTTCCAGGATTTTTTTTCTTTCACTCGCGCCGTGCAGTTTTTCTCGCACTATTTCTTCGAGTTTCTACGTTCGCCGGGGCGGCGGAACGACGAAACGGTTCGCGAACACCGTAAAGTCTCGTCGAAGCGGAGGCGGCTCTAGGAACTCGCTCGGCACATTTCTAGTCGTGTACATAAAGTACCCGCTATATACGCATATACATACGTACGTATCGATATAGATACATGTGCATTGCTCTCCTTTGCGTATATACACAGAGCGTCCGAACATTACCGCGGAAAACGAAAACCATTGGGAACCTGAAGTAATTTCAAATCGAACAAATTACGGGGTGATTTTCTCCTTTTCGCTTTTTTTGGAAGTTACAACTGTTTGCATGATTCTGGCTACCGTTTTCTTCAATTGGCTCCATCTTTGGCAAACTACGACCGATTCTTATAATTGTTTTAAAAAGGAAAAGTTATAAAAATCTGTCGGCAAGTAAAAAAAATCCACCCCCTAATTTTATCGACTTAAAATGACCTCAAGTACCCATGATTTTCGTTTGCGGCGAATATTTTGGTCCACCCTGTATACGTAATCCATGCATACATGCAAAGGAGAGCAAGTACGCGCTATGTGCTTCGAGCATTCGGGAGAAAATTTGTTGGCAGCGATGTACACGTATTACTAACAGTACCGATCGGTGAATCCTGGGCGACCGCAGCATCGCCCATTCCGTACACCCTCCACGGTTCGGCCCCCTCTATATCTGGACTATCTCCGACGCCTATACGACGACGATCGGTGCGACGGCGAATCGTCGAGAGTCCCTCGACTTTACGAGTATGTGCATTCGCGTTGCCACTTATCCGGCGTATACTCGTCCCGCGGGCGAGAATTTCCCGCAGTCTCGTCGCACACAACGAAAATCGTGATATCATCGGTGGCTCCATTCACGGAGATTCGGCCGGTCCCCGCCAGATGGCAATTGCGATGATCGTTTCGCGCCAACGACACGGTTTCGCCTAACATGTCTGACGCACAGCGCCTAGTCACAAAGTAAAAACGGCTGTATCGTGTCAGACAAAATTAAGCGAACTTGCGTTACGACATTTGCAGACAAATCCTGGCACACCAGTCCCTGACTAACACGTGATTCAATCAATTCCCTTATCATCAATAAATATCTGACAATCTATAGATCATTAGAATCAAAACAAGCAAAAAATACAGCAGAGTATAACCATAGTTTTTTTTACAAACCCAAATTGATGGAATGAATCGAACACAAAATTCAACCAGCTGGAAAACCGTCGGTCTAGGGGGAGGGGGGAGGAGGAGAAGAAACCAATTGAATGAGCCAAGGGGAGACATTGAAGAGGAAGAAAGAACACATTTTCCGTGGCATCGACGTTGTTAGAACGTCACGCTACATCCCCCCCCCCCACTCCCCCCGCCGCCCCTTCTCAATCGCCCTGTCCGACCGAAGAAACGTCCGAGTGCGAGGCCGAGTTAAATTGCATCCGCTCGGTCGTCGGTAACAAAGCAAAGCGTAGAAAAGCGTTCGAAAAGCAAAGCCAAGCGCAGGTTAGATTCGTTTACGGGGTATTTTCCGGGTGACTCGGGAGAAAGCCATCACCGGTGCCGCGGTGGACGGAGCACATTCGAACTAAATCTCAATCAGAATTGCTTCCCCGCTGGTACACAAGTCCGAGGCTGAGTCAGAACCAAACTACTGCCGCAGGTACATTGCGATGCGAGTGTACGGGAACTTACGGGAAAGGATCGACAGGGCGTTTCGAATCGGTCTCCGGACTCCACGGGATTTCCGTGATGCTTCGGGAGGCGACGGGAAGGGCAGAGAGGGCGGAATAGGGAAGCAAAGCCTCGACGCCGATCGTCCAAATGCATGATCCGTCCAGACTGCTATCACCATTCGATGTACTGCCACTTAACCTCGCGTATACGTCCGTTCGACACGAACACTCTTGAGGATGGACAGCGGTCATGTTGCAGGACTGGCGGATGCTGTGCTCTCTATCGCTGCAGGTGTACTGCACATGGGACGGGGAGGCGAGTGGGGGGGGGGGGGAAGAGACGGTACTTTGGTTAGCAAACTTGCCTCGACCCGGGGGCGAAGGGAGTACGGGGCAGAAGCAGCCTCGACCCACTTCCCCTTTGGCATTGGAGCCTTTGATTATACCGAGGATTTAACGGCGATTCTCGAATGCCGGCTTTAGATTGCGCTTAGGTACGTCCGAGAGGCACTCGAGCGATACGGCTGCTGCTAATGCTTCTGCTGCTGATGCCGGTGCGATTCGAATCTCTGGCAATTTAGCTCCCGCGAATTCGACTCGTGTACGAAAATCGTCTCCACCCCCTTGCCACAGGAGTCGACGGTCTTCCTTCGAAACTTAATTCGTTCGTCAATTTCTCTCACTCCATTCGTCACGTCGATATCTTCGAGTTTGCACCGGCCGCGGGAAAAAAATCAATCGGTCTTGCCGCCGCAAACTTTGAGGCTGTGTTCGACCGGCGAAAGGTGTGATAAGGAGATACGGATATACCGCAACGATTTGCCATCCCTCAAACGCGGGGGAAGTTGCTGGCGCGGGGCTGATGAATGCATCGAACGTTACACCCCCGGGTGAAGAGAAAAGAAATGGTTTTTAGGGGCATGAGGAAAAGCCGGCAAAGGCACGAGAGTGGGGCAAAGTTCACGAACGAGTTCCAAACGAGTTCGATTTCCAATGAGATACGTTTTATTATGCCATTTCAGCAAATCGTTGCCATTAGAGAAACCCCCCGCTATCGATTTATCAAGCCTCTTGCGCGACCCCCTTCGGATATACCCGAGCTATGGTTGCCACGTATATGGGACTTTTACGAAGGTAGGTCGACGTGAGACACGTTTAGCTATGGTATACATATATAGGTATATATATAGGGTTGGTTTAGCTGGCTCTGCTGTACTCGAGTTGGGTCGTAGTGGAATATAAATAATTGCCCAATTTGGCGTCGGACGGACGCAGTTTCAGAGCGAATCGACTATGGTCGATTCCACCGACGTACCCTATAGCGACATGCCTTCTTCTTGCTTCCTCTCTCTCTCTCTCTCTCTCTATCTCTCCCTTTCTCGGTGTCCCTCGCACTTTTGTCGATGCCGAGCTTTTCCGTGCTTCGACTCAGACCCGACAAGACGACGCAACTGACGAATAAAACAGAATGAAAAAAATAAAAAAAATCCGCTCTCAGCCTCGTCGAATCGAATCCCATAGCCCTGCCACGGTACGTATCAGTGTAACACAAGAGTTTACCAGTGATTTATTTAGCCACGTTACTCCCGATACAAAGTGCTCGGCTTTCTTCCGTCCCGGGCGTTTTCTCGTCTACGGCGACGCCTCGCCAGCACCGACTAACGTCGCCGACGACGACGAGAAAGCAACGCATACTCCCGATTAATCAGGATTTACTGTACAGCCGCCACCAGCGCTCCCGGGATCAGCCTTTCTCAGCCCATCGACGGGAGGATTTTTTTTTTCTTTTTTTAGCTCGCCCCATCATCCCTCTAGACTACGCGTGCTTCGGCTTCTGGTTTGATGGAATCGAGCTGCTATTGTTTAATGGGTTCGGTAATAGTGAATAACTACGAAGTTATAAGTCCTTTTGTTCTTGAGGGCTATCTTGCGGGTTGAGTTCCAGCTAAGCGGCGAAAATTTCTAATTTAAAATTAGAAAATCACAACACGAAATTAATTAGAAGATTATGACATTTTTGAGGGTGGCTAGCTGCTTTGGTCGATGAAAATATTTTGGTTGGATTCCTTTGGTGACGGACGCCCATGTGTTCATTTAATTAATCTTCTTTATCAAGTTTCGCCATCAGGTTTAGGACCTCTTCAGATTTTTCAAAATTCGTAATTACTTTGCCGTATCCTTGTTTATCCCCGAATTTTTCTTGAGGATAACTCAAATTAAGAAGGAATGAGAGGTCGTAAAATGTTCTAAACCTGAGGACGAAACGTAATAAAGAAGATTAATCAAATAAACACATGGTTGTCCGTCGTCAAACTTGCCCTCCCAGAATATAACTTTTTTTACTCAAAAATAGTGCCGAGTACAACCCATAGTGCTTGGAACTCTTCGCTCAGGTCGACATCCGAGTCATTCGTTCCATTTACGATGGCTCCTCTCGGAGAGGGAATCCGGGTGCGAAGAGTTGAAATACAAACCAATGGAATTTCCGATCCTATTAGATTTGATATAAAAAAAAAAAATGTTCACAGCGATTGTTTCACGTTACCGCTGACGTATGGTTACTACGGAAGGATTATTGCCCGAACTCAACGATACATATATACGTAACCCTTCCGAAAATGGTACACGGTCGAGATTCAAGTGAGCAATAGTTGCAGTTGTGGCCAATGGGCAACGAATGAGCGCTGGTTATACGATTTGGGGGGGGGGGGGGGGCTCTATCGCGAATGCTCGGAGAGCGCGAGACGAGGCGAAGTGGAGGATCGCACGACGACGGTGGAGGACCCACGCGCAGGCGGACACGACTCCGTTGGCTGTATGGTTATTACCATCAATAATGGCAATTTGGTTTGCAAATGGTTCCGAAACGTGGCCGTGTCTGCTGGGCCTCGCACAGACCTCGTTTCTACCTACAATTTCCCTCGATTTCAGCATGAACCAGCGTCGTTCGACCCCTCCCGAACCCATTCTCCCACCCTCCACTCGCTCACGTTGACTCCCTTTCGCCCTACCGTGCAGTCAGCCACATTGAAATGCCTTGAGTCAACATTTGCCTACGCTCACGCAAATTGATTTTATTTAAATCCAAAGTGCACTGAACGACGGTGGAGAGAGGGAGAGCAAGGGGTGGGTGGGTGGGGTTGGGGCGGACACGGAGGAGGTAGGAAAGCGTACGAGCGAAGGAGTAGCAACGTCTTCGAAGGGAATGGGGTTAGGAGTAGCAGAAGGGAAACGAGTTCGGCATTTAATTGCGTTATCTCGTGGCGAGAGCGTAATGGAAATGATCGGTACGAACCGGCTGGCACCGCGTTACTCCGGGACCATAGTCGCTGCTACGACGCGCCTATCCTGCAATTATACATATAGCTATATATATAGAGATTCGCTTTTGGGAAAGTGCCAGCAGCTCTGTGCCTTTCGCGATCATCCGACCGCCCTCCGGAGAACAGGGAGAAAAATCGAAGCCCCAAAGCGAGACGAACGCGGAATTTCAACCCTGCAGCAGTGGCTTTCAGCCCCCACACCAGCAACCCTCCCCCCCGTCCCTCCTTTCGCCGCCAATGAAGATATTCCAGTCAGGAGGAAAAATATCTGTGCAACTTTGCACGTAATTCCCGCACTCTTCTTAATGATCGGAAGGCTGAGGACCGGAATAGAAGATGAGGGGGTGGGAGAGATCACGACTCGAGTGTAGCAAGTTCGTAGGCCGTTGCCGCCGCCGCTGCTGCTGCTGCTGCTGCTGCGAACGGTAATTGTGATTACGCGCCGGCAGTACCCGAATGATTCGCCATACCAAGCGTTAACGAAGCTCCACCGGAAACATTCGGGTTGATGTGTTCGAACCCCTCCGAGCAATTTCTCGAACGATCCCGAAAGGATGGCCCTTCGGGGATTGATAACGTTGGAAGAAGATGGCTCGGGATCGTTGGAAGGCCTCCTATAGGCGACTCTCGGTCTCCCGACGGAGCTTTATTTCTCGGAGAACCGAATTCCACCGTCGGGTTAATCTCACGTGTTGAGAATAAAGTTAACAGGGGTTGCGGGAAGCTTTCCGCCGCCCGTTAGGCCATAGTTATTTTCATCGTAATCGCGGGTTTCCATGCCAGGCCTCGGCATTTATACATGGCCCGAGCGAAACGCCGGATTCAACGCTGGGCACAAAATTCGGGGGAGAGATGGAAAGGGAGAGGTCCGAAAAGTCCGACGGATGCCACTATCGAAGACAACGCTCATTCCCGACCGTTTCATTCGCACGAGCATTCGCCGAGTGCTCCGGAGAAATTCTCAATTGGACGGATAAGTGCTATCGTTACGAATCAACGAGGCGAGCTCGATTGAAAAGATCGCGGCGGAACGAAAACGAGATGAGTCTGGAACGTTGATCCGTTCGTTCAATTTTTTTCTGCGGAATGGATTTTTATTCGTCTTTTGTCTTTCGAGAAGAAATATTATAATATATATTTATCGATGTATGAAAGTTTTTGTTTTTTCAGCTTCTTCGAAGATTATCACGCGCTTGTTATTACACCGAAAATCGACCTTCCCTTGTTTTCACGGACCCGCGGGGGAGTTTCGGTGATTTAATTAAGCCGAGTCAGACGCTATAATCGTACGAATACGAATTCAGCGAGAAAACAATCGAACCTCGAGGCGTCGTACTCGCGTCGGAATCTCATTAGCGAATGATTCATTGTCCGTCGGATCGTCGACGCCGAGGGAGTGGCGGGACCATAAACCCGATAATGAGAGAACGAGAAGAAGGACTACCAAAAAAAACCTATCCTTCAGCCTTGGAGGGACCAAAACGATCGGGAAAAAAAAATTCAAGGTCACGGCCGAGATCGTTGTCTTCGGTTCTAAGCGCAGGATTCGTTTTGTTCGCCAGTCAAATTGGCACCACGGAGCGATATCGCGTGTCTTCGTGGTTGTTTGAGTTTTGGAACGTGAGGATGACCTTCCAGATGGCTGCATGGCGTGTGTGCGCCTCTTCGTACATCCGGTCGCGGCGGAGGCGCGAGCGAGAACTCGCGTCGGTGTCGACGCACGATGTGCCGACGTGGCGCCCGAGCGTGGGCGCGCGATCGCCGGTTTCCCACTCGACGAGTTTAGATTAGTTTAGTTTAGTTCGCAACGAGTCTCACCCGCCGCGATTAATCCGCCGCCGGTGGATTTATGGTTCGGGCCGCCCGGCTCGTTTCTCTTCGTCACGCGTAGTACACACTAAATCTGGCTGGGTGAACGCTAGCTACTTCCACCGGACCGGACCGGGAAGAACCGAGGCGCGCCACGCGATACCGGGGTGCCAAGTTGCAAACACCCTCTGGACGCGGGTTCTCTCGCTGGGACTCCTGGGGACGGTCTTCGACTTGGCACAGTCGAGGACGTATCGCCGGGTTAGGCGTCGGATAAGTCGGGAGAGCTCGATCGCTGAGAGTTATTTATACACTTGATGATTAACTTTTTTGGGTGATAACATGATTCATTCGGTTGAGGCCTTGCTGGATGGACCGTCGGGAAAGTCAGGCCAAAATGGGTGAATCGTGGATTTGCGGGGGTAGAACGTGTCGTGCATGTTCAGCTTTACATATAGCTAGACTAATAGTAAATTAATACTTCGTAATGTTAATTTATTGATATCTTATTTTATTATTCTATCAAGATTTATCGTGCCTAAAATTTTCAAGAATTTTGACGTTTTTTAAATATTTATCAAGTGAAACCTTAATGGTGGTTCAAAGCAAATAATTAGCTTCAAAATAACATCATATAAATATATATATCTAGCGCCCCCACTTGTGAATTTTGATTTTCTCGAAAGCCTACAAACGAGGTGAGCCCAAAAATTCTTCTCAGCGGAATCAAATAGCCCATAAAAAGCCAGTAATTTCCAGATGTAGAACCATTCTTCCGACTCTGTGGGGGTGTTAGCTTTACGGTGGTCGATAGTTCAGCGGACAGCTCGTTGGTTGTCAGGTGTTCTCTCGTTCCGCCGCTACGGTCACTGCGGGCTAGCGAGAACCGAGAGCCGGAGTCCGGTAGAGCCAGATCCTGAATCCCTCGGATTACGAATTGAAGAAAGAAGAAGAGAAGAGGATCGAGAAACGAACGTGGCAACGGTACAACGTTCAGAGCAGCGAGCACGATGAACCGGTCTCACCTTATCTAGGTAGCGCAAATTGAGTTCGTTACTCGCCGCTCTGCCACATTGATGTTCCTTCTACCGCGCGCAATTAGCGAACCCCCCCCCCCCCTCCCCCGCGCTCTTCGACCGCTGTGCCGCAAGCTCTCGCACCAGCTGCCTCCCCGTCCTGGGAGGGGACCTGGGGAACTCCACGTCGAATAATAATGGAACGACAACGATCCTGCCTGCGCAGCATCACTCGGTAGCTCGGAGATTTGTTTCGTTTCAGATTTGCAGGATGATGCAAAGAAATTCTTGTGAATTTTGTAAAAAACAATTGAGTTACAAATTTTTTTTTTGAATTCTTTTATTTATTTTTTTAAGGGGGGGGGGGCAGGTTCACATAGGTTTTTCATCAATATTCCATTTCAACCCGTTAAAAATAATGTCAATGTTAGAAGAACATTTTTTTTATACAGTTAAAATTGAATAAAAAATGTGAAATCAAGAATTTAATTGTTTTTTCCACCTTAAGAATCGAACTTACGCCATCAAAAAATTAAAAAAAAATTTTAAAAATAGAACGAGAAGATAAAAAACGTCTTAAGGTAGGAATCTAAATTTAAAACCTAGCGAGACATTTGTTTCCTCAAAGTCTCCATTACGATCCAGACGTGCATCCAAATCACCCGAGAACGATTTATTTTCATTTTCTTCATCGTGGACAAAGTTCAAAAGCAGCTTTCATCTTGCGCACAATTCCGTCCATTCCGTGGAGCATTAGTTGAGAAAATCCTCGAAGCCGCAGAAGGTTCGTCGACGAGGTCAACCGGAACGCGATCCCGGGAGAGAATCGTTGCCGACGGGTCAACTCCAAGAATATTTCTTGCCGCGGTGTCTCCGTACGGGATTTTGCGTGGGACGTACAAACGCGAGATTGAAGAGTCTCGTCGCGCTCCGTTGACTTTCACGGGGATTCCCTTTGGAACGTTATGACTGGTTTAACTTTACCATAGAGCGAAGTTTGATGTCAACGCACGACTCACGAAACGAGTATAAACGAGATTTAAAAAGTGCACCTTCACGGCTTATCCTTGAAATCATCCGCAGGACAATTTCTTTGTTCCCGGAAGATTACACATCCTTCCGGGAGTCCGTGCTACGATTCTCGCTGTCACTTACAGCAAAACGTCTCTAGGAATTTATTTACGTCTCTGCATTTATTGTGTACTAGCTGAAGTACCCGGCGCTACTCGGGCTTTGCGCAGAGTAAAAAATTTGATGTCACCTCTATCAAACAATCTCCCGCCAAAAGCCTCGACCTCCGTCGTCTCGGAATTTCGATCATCGCCCAATCTCCCATTCGCTCTGGGCTTGACGTTGTCGAACGTTCCGAACCAAACCGAACAATGGATCGTGTAGTACAACCATATTCACCAACGCGAGGGCGCCGGGATCACGGTAGAAAGAAGTGTTCTTCGCTTATTCGCCTCTGGCTCCTCAGATACAGGATACGCCTGGAATTCGGTTGGGTTCGTTGCTGAAGTGTACCGCCAGCAGCAACTCTTCTTCGCGTCAACCCCTCGGTTCGAGCTACGTACATCCGTCGAATATGCCCCCATCTCCCAACCCCCGTCCGCATCCCCGACTTCCGAGTCTACCCTCGGATTCGCCCCGGAGTTATATGCCCAAGAGATGGTTCCATGGGGTCTGTGCGTTGGTCCCCTCGGGGCTTCCTATCCACGTTTCACTTGTCCTCTTCCTTTATTCAACCCCGGCCAACGCGCTCGCGCGTTCCTCGTCTCGTTACATTATCGAAGCCCGGAGAGTTTCGGTTGCGCCGCGTTGCGTTGTCTCGTCTCTTCGTCCGCGACGCCCGCATCTCCCTCGTCTATCATCGACTCCGGCCAACATCAAATGAAAGACGAGATACCCACCGTCGTTGAAGACGAACGGACGATTTATTTTCATTATCGTGCCTCACCGAGGCTCGTCAACTCGGACGACTTCAAAGAAACTACGAGAGGATTGCGCGCGACCCCAACGAGACGGCGAAGCGGTCCGATGGCCTCTTCGCAACCGGCGCACTCGTTCGACTCGAGTACGTGCGACAAAAAAAAAAAAAGGAAAAGAAAAACCTTTGCTGGGTTTCTTTCCGACGATTTGTCACTGATTTCGTTGGTAATCGATTTTCTTGCGCGGAAGATTGTTTTCGCTGATGGGAAGGGAAGGCGGAGAAATCAACTTGGGAGTGTGAAGAGGTTGAAGATGTTTGGAGAATCGTTTGTGGGGTTTCTTGAGGAAACGAGCGAACGAGCTGAGGAGGGGGGGCGAAGGGTAAGAACGAGGAATTGGTGTTGTCGGAGGGAGAATGGGCCAATGGGTTTTCGTGGTGATTACCAATTTGGTTATTGCGATAATAATTCAAACGCTTCCGCTGAGTCCACGTCTTGGATGTGGACACGACGCCGATTCACGCGTTAAGCACTACTGAATTACGTAGCGAGCCCGTTGCCGTGCGGGACAACACACATTGGGTAAGCATCTAATTCGCGATGCGTTGCATGTAGGCTAGTCACGCGTACGACCTAGTTCACGTATTCCGGGGAATTTGGGTGTAAATAATAGTTCGGTAGACGTATGACGATCGATAATTATTAGTGTGGGAGAAGAAGAGTTGCGTTAGAAGAATTTGAGCGGAGGATTGTTTTATTATTCAATCGTTAACTATACAATTATGTATGTGGATAAATCAGAATCAAAATAAATTATATTGAGATGAAATAAGCACGAGAGTTGAAGGATAAAATTCTTATATTGTATCCTAACTCTCTATATAGCTAGCTATCTATTTTACAGTGTTGGGATACAATATAATTGTTCGGTTGTACGTCTCTAGTTGTTCTATCATTCCAATATAATTTCAGAAAAATTTTAACGTATAATTATATTGGTTATAAATGGTAACGATATATATGTGAATAAATATAAATCAGGATAAAATAATTTTATATTAAAATACAATAATAAGAACCATTGGACCAAATAATTATGTTGTACCCCAACACTATAATCATAAGATTGTACGACCCTTGTTGTTTTATTATTCCAATATAATTTTTTCAAAATTAATAACCCCCATAATTCATCTCCTCCCACGGGAGGACCTGTGCCACTCTCGTCCTTCCCAATATAGCTGAAAAGCCACCAAAAACCATCAACGCTATCAAAAAACAAAAAAATTAAAAAATCGTGGAAATAGTTTTTTCTTCATTCTTCGATAATTTATTGAAAAATATAGAAAAATGCGCGGACGTACCGTTAGAGGCGATCATCGATCGTCCGTGTACGAAGTCTGAATTTTCCATCGTTCCGCAAAATCGTTACGGGGGTGGTAGCGGGCGGTGAAGGCGATGGAGAGCCGGACGGCCGTGAATCGTTCAAAGTTCGATGGTATGGGTACGGATATCGGTGGTGAAACGCAGCACAACCGACACGTACCTTTACGTAGCCACAGGGTTAGGCCGTTCCCTTGCCACAACCCCGACCGCGACAATCCGACCACGCGGAATTTCGGGCAACGATTTTGGCCCGGAGCGTGGCACGCACGCACAAGCGTTCCCGCGTTTTGCCCCGGGGCACGCTGTTATATCGAAATCGCTCGGCTCGAAGAGTCGCGATATATATGTATCATCGACTCTGCGCGAGCCGTCTTTGACATGAATTTTACATTCAACTCTGACGTTGCGTCTATCGAATGGTTCACGATATATCCGACGTATCGGCATTGAGGGTGAAAAAATTTGAAAGCTGGGATTGAAATTAATTGCAATAATCATTTTATAAGAAAATTTTAGGAATATTTTTGTTTCTATGTACTTTCTGGGACTCTATTTGTTAACAATATTATTATAATGATAATAATAATTATTATTATTATTATAATGATAATAATAATAATAATAATTATTATTATTAGTATTGTGTTTATTATCATTATTTTTATTATTATTATTATTATTATTATTATTATTATTATTTTGATTATCATTATTATTATTCTTATTATTTTTATTATTATTATTAATATTATATATTATTATTATTATATCATTATTAATATTATTCTGCAGATTATCTGCAGATTATTATTGGAATAGATTCGTCGTTTTTTATAAATTTTTTTAGACCAATAAGATTTTGACGCAAATATACAAAAATTCGATTAGGACACTCGTTCGTATTAATTCAATTTAAGTTTGCTAATACTTCATGTCTTGACGCCCTGTCCCAGGTAGAGCATGTTCTATCACGAACATTATCGGACTCATTGAGTTCGCACCAAGTGCCAGCACAGACGATCGATATACAAATATATACATATATTCGCCGTAGTGAGATCGGCTACGAAAATGTAGTCACGTACCTCCTGCCTCCCCGGAGCAATACGTGCCGAATCATTTGGGTTTGCCAACTGCAAAAGCACCACCGCACCGCGTCCAGACTACACGCGGTACCCCAAAGTTCTACGCCGCCCGCATTTTACACCGAAATAATCAACGCTTCCACTACGGAAACTATTCCCGCCGGTCGGTATTTTCGAATATCGTTGAGGTTTAGATTTTTATATCGTGCGATATAACGTGTAAAACTCGATGTTTCACGAGCACTTCTATTTCCATTTCGGGTTTCCACATTTTCCGCGAAATCGCAGAAATAAATTTAATATGATTTGCTTGAGCTTGAAGGTTTATCGCGATCGGTCGATGGGTTATAACGATTATTCGTCGAATTACATTGATCCCATCGGAAGAGAACTCTCCCACGCGTTTATGACCAATTATACGCGGGATTCCGGGTAACTAAATATTTCCCCTGGTCCGAAATTGATGCACACTTGTTTTTCGACCCTCATGCCATCCCATATTTAACCCTCATTGAACATATTCAATATATTCGACAGCGCTCAAACGAATTCGAGTGTCACTTCAAATATTGGTTTTTCAATTGCAATCGGAAAACGGGACGTGCTTCACCGACATACGAGTCAAGTGCGAGTCTGACTCGCGCCCTGAAAATTCCGTACGGTTAGATTTTCGTAAAATTCAATAAGTAATCGCTTTATAATTATCTATTGAATTTTTAACCATACTTATTTGTGATTAGTGAGAAAAGAATCGATGACACCATTTTTCGCGGCCAAATTCTAAGATTCTACGTCAACGGGAAGAACCCTTTAGGTTTTGATTCGATGGATGAATAAATAGATGATAATAATTGTTTATAGAATTGGAAATTTATGATTTTTGAATTTCTTCTTTACTTGAATTACGAAACCTTCCTTCACGCGAAATTTCTAGGCTCTAAGGCTACCCTACAGCTTTTCTTGTTTCTGACAGGGCACAGACAGACAAACAAGCGATCCTATAAGGGCTCCTCTTTTACCATTTAGAAATACAGAACCCTGAAAAAAAAAAATTGTACGAAATTTCAGTGCGCGGGAAATTCAGAGCGAAGTAGGTCCATAAAGCTGACACCAAGTACAAACAAAATGTCAAAGATACGAAAATAACAGACTTTTTATGTGCTCTTCATCCCCGCCAAAAATAATTTTAGGTTATTCCCATCTTCTCTGTAAAATCAAAAATTCAAAAGTGCCAGCTTTTCAAACCTCGATACGCGCATGAGATACATAATTTTCCCAATGTTCCAATGCAATATAAAATACTTGAGAAAACGTTGTACGTATTAACGCCCGAGCATCGGTAACGTAACGACGCGTGGCATTCGCCATAAATAACGGACCGTGAAATAACCATTCGCCGATAAACACAACGCGGACTACATTCAACGACGGTCTTAAACGCGTTAATCAATTTTATCGCCCGAAGATAAAGCTCCTCCGGGCTTTGGTCCGCCATCTCTCGCAATCGCTTGCGGTTTACACCTTCCGTCCTTCCTCGATATACTGATAATCGATAAATAGCCCGCCGGCTACGACCAAATAATGGTCGGATGATGAAGCTTCGTCGCGCGGGAACGATGTGGGACCGACTTTTCCGGGAAAGCACGTCTGAACAATTTTCGTCGAAGACTTGCCCTGGATACGTGCGAAAAAAACTTGCTTAAAGAAATGTTGGGCCGCCATTAAGTACATTTGTACTTGAAGTACCGAATAGATTTCAAGTACAAAAGTATTGTGGACTTGGCAAGTGTGAAAGTACAAAAGTATTTTGGACTTCGCAAGTGTGAAAGTACGAAGTACATTTGTACGTTGGACTTGGAAAACGTGGGAGTATAAAGGACCTTTGTACTTTGGACTTGGGAAACGTGGGAGTGCAAAGTACAATTGTATGAATGTACTTGTACAAAAGTAAACTTACCCATCACTGATCTAAAGACAACTGTCAAAGTGGATTCTTATCATGCATAATCTCCGTTGAAACCAGCCGTGCTCAAAACTTTCTTCAGGTTTAGGTTCTCGGAGTTTACTTACAGGCTTAGGTTCTTTAGGATCATCGTAACTCGGATTTGTGCTTCCGTTCAATTTTCTTTTCGGACTGTAACTTTCAGGCTGCTAACTCTAATGTCCATGAAAAAGTTATCTTGAAAAAAAAACTGGAATAAAAATGTTTTTGTCGAGGTTTTCTCGGCGGAGTCGTTTCGACGGAGATTTATTCGACAACGTCATTCTTGACGAAGTTTTCCAGACATGCATCCCTTTTCCTTACAGAACACGAGTACAAAAAAAAATTACAAAAATAGATAAAAGACTCGGATGCCCGACACTGAATGGATTCGCCCAGCGCGGGATATTCATTTGTCACAAACGCGGATCGTTAAATGGCGCAAAAGTCCCGACGACAATTGTCAGACAATATTTCCAGGTCACCGACCACACGCACCCTCTGCCTTCCAACCTCCCCCAGCCCCCATTCGTTTGCTAATTATTCAACAATGAGTCGGTGCGTTCGAGCGAATAAATTGTTACGTTCGTCACTGAAAGAAAGAAATCCTTTTGCGCAGACGACGACGTCTTCAATGGTCCTGATTGAACGATTCCCCGCGACACGACGGAGTCGGAAGAAAAAAATTGTCGAACATCATTCGCACGTCACAACCGACGTTTCTTCTTCTTCTTCGTTGAATCGCGATAATAACCCCCAGCAACTTCGTTGCGTTTCCACGATTGACAAACTTTCGTTTCTGCGAGGCGAAATTCAAACGCGTATAACAATTTCGCTGTACAACAATCTGCGAAAGGTTTACGCGAGTTTGCCCTCTTCCAACGTTTCTGTTTATCTTTATTACCCAGGCTCGAGCGTGCGTTGTAAAAGGGAAAGATGCCCGTGGTTGCGCAAGGGCTCGCAATCATCGGGCAACGGCGTGGCAGCGCAACGACGCTTTTCGAACCCCCGTATAGCACCCCCGCGATGCCGGATAGCAGATTGCCACTGCTATGGGCTACGTCGTTGGGCGGTGGGGCGAGGAA
This sequence comes from Sussaba pulchella, assembly GCA_963971145.1. Classification (NCBI taxonomy): domain Eukaryota; kingdom Metazoa; phylum Arthropoda; class Insecta; order Hymenoptera; family Ichneumonidae; genus Sussaba; species Sussaba pulchella. The sequence continues at coordinate 9,717,004 of OZ020174.1, read as the reverse complement.
GGTGGGGGGAGAAAGGTGGAGCACCCAGTTACACCAGTGAAACAGTGTTTACTCGGCAAATACCGCCAGGCGAAAATTCCGATTCAATTTCGGGCACAGCCTCCGCTCTCTCTCTCTCTTTCTCTCTCTCTCTCTACATATATTGGACCACGTTGTGCGCTTCGTAGATTCCTGCCAAATGTTGTTTTCTTCGTACGCCGCTTGTTTTACGCGCTGCTGGATCATACGGGGGTCGAAACATCGAAATCGCAAAAAATTGTTGATTTTTATTTCACCCTGAGCGTTGGGGGACGAATTTTGGAAGAATCGATCGATGTTTCTGGTGCCAGATTGACACGAATGTCGACGAATTGGGTAAAGTCGTTGTGGAGAGAACCATTTTGATCGTCGATGGTTATTCGGGGTCTGGACGACTCCGGCGAAATTATAGGCACAAATTTTGTGGTATCGAATATTAGAATATGAGCCTGGTTTTAAATGTTATAAAAATGTTGTTTCGAAGGGAAAAAATAAAGACAAAATACTGCTGCTAATTCCAGAAGATTAACAGAATGCTATGACCATTTTTTATATTTACAAATAGGAAAAACGGTAATTTATAGCACATCGTCTAGGTTTTGGAGTCCTGGACCCTCCCACCACCCTATCAATATTATAAAAATCTAGCCATGTATAACCGTTAAGGAAATAAACGAAAAACAATTTCAACACCTAGAGGCTGTTCAAAATTCGATTGAATACATTATAGCCACCAGTGAAATCATCACCAACATACATCACCGTTCACGTGCGACACAAACAAAAATTCAGAAACGATTATAAAACAAAAAAAAAGCTCGCAGCACCGACATTGAATCCCAAAGTTCCACAAATCCAAACTCGACGCGAGCTCCAATTTGCAAGCACGATTCTCACCGTAAGCCCGTATTTATTTAACGTCGAAAATGAAAATCCGCGAGAGAGATGGAGCGAGAGAGAAAGAAAGCCAGCGAAAGAGAGAGAGAATAAGAAATAACTCCGTATCAGCAGTCACAGACCGAGTCGTATAAATACAATAAACCTCGCGAGAGAGAGAGAGAGGAAGCTCGGAGAAACAATCTTTCGGATATTTAAGCGAAAACGACGAGAGAAAGGACGCGACGGCGGTCGAGACTGGATAGCGCGACGTCCTCGTCGTAGGAGTAAGGGTTGGCTGGATGGAGGGAGGAACGGAAGAGAAGGAGGGAGGTAGGGCTATTATTACGGTAATGTTATTAAAACTCGTCTTGAAGCGGCGTCGGGAGAATGAGACTTTTGTGGTACAGTTCGGACGAGTACGAGCGAGGGAGGAAAGCAAGAGCGAGAAAGAAGATCGCCAGGCCTGGGTGAAGGGGGGGAGAGGATATTCCCGCGAAACACGTCATTCGCTCGACGACGCAACGCGCATACATCCCTACAAACCAGGCTTAATTAACGAGTTAAGGACGAGAAGTTAGGGCCCCGTAAAACCCGAGAGGAATAACGATGACTTCGGGAATAACGCGGCGAAAGTCCTATCCCCCTTCCCCGTCCCTTAAGCTTTCATCCGCGCGCGGGGCAACGAATTACGAATTTAATGGGCTGTTGTCCGTATCGTTGAGAAACGCGCGTACGCCGTTGATACCGGGGTGGTTGGTGTGTACGTTGTTCTTTGATGCGACTGATAAACCTTCGTGCCGTGCGGTGGACCCGTGCGAGGTAAACGAGATAGTGAGAATGGGATACGGCGCGGGCGGGCAGCGCGGGCGGGCATATATGCAACTTGTCCGCCCGCGTGTCGAGACGACGCGGCGTCAAAGAACCCCGGGGCTAAATGATCCCGCTGTTACGTACACCAACCGAGTTGACGTTCTCGTTCTCTTCTGCACGGTAATAATGATAATAAAAAAAAAACTGCGCTCTTTGCGCGAGCGCGATACAGTTACGGAATTAAAAAATTCCTTTCGACGTCGAGTACGCAATGGGTTTGGGTGCATAAAGGAAATAAAGAGGGAAGCTCTTGACCCAGAGAACGGGGTGGATGGGGGAGAGAGTTTTGCGTCACGCGGAGCGTGTACGTATGTATGGCGCCTTTCGTGTGAAATATACATTTTTTTTTTGGCTCGGTGGATGTATGTATGGGAAATTGCAAGTGAAATCGAGGACTCATTTTTCTTACCTTATATGGAAACACTCTACTCCGAAAATTTTTTTCGTCTATGAATTCTGGGTTATAAGTAGGTTATTCTTTTTGGAACTTGAAAATGGGATTTAGCTCACTGCTATTTCTTTTTTATTTGTTCTTTTTCCATCTGCAAAATCGAAGAAACAGTAAAAAAAAATTTATTCTCAATAAAATTTTGTTGAGTTGAACATTTTTGATGTTCTGTAGATTTCGACGATTAGATGAGAGCAAGTCCACGGTAAAGAATAATAGCAAATAGAAATTTATCCGTCAAAATATGCATGACATCGAAACAAAAAATAAAAATAGAATCTCGACTCGAAAAAAGACCAAAAAAATATATGCAACGATCTGATGAGCTTGAATGAAATGACTCCTCAATTTCACTCGGAATAACCCATGTGCCCCATATGCCAGTGTGTGCATATCATAATACGAAGGGACGCGAGAACGTCGACTCTGTCGCTGGCTCGTAAATCGTTCCCAGTCCCTCGGGACTGCCTAGCCTTACCGGTGTCGTCCCACCCGTAAACCGCTATTCCCAGTTTATTAAGTAATTAAACCAACCGAGCTCGCGTCTTTCCCTCCCGCCAGTCATACAATGCGTAACTCTTTTACTCTTTCGTACCGGCTCATAGTTCCAGGGGAAAAAAAAAACGTTCAATCCGATATAATCTTGAAAATATATATTTTAAACACACCTTTGTTATCCCCTCTTCTCCCCAAACCCCGTAATTACTTTTCACAGCACTCTTGATTAATTCTTTGTGCCCCAAAAGCTTTTCCGACGCGTTCCAACTCCGTCGCAGTTCGAAACGATAACTTTTGACCGCGGGATCGTCGATAAAACCGGCGAAAGATAAAAATCTCATTGGCGAAGGAAAACAAAAATTAAACGAAAAGATCTTTACCAAAAAAAAAAAAAAAAAAAAATTATCGTTCATCCGGAAGTTGTAACGAAACGATTTGGGTGTTCGCGAATGGTCGAGGGTGCCCGTTAACCGGGTCTCTTAATTGAATTTCAGCGGTTTAATTAAAATTGGAACGAGAACGAGAGCTCCGGGGGTTCGGTGCCGAAGCTGTAACGTTGAGCGAGCGTTAATGATTCAAATTCGCGTGTATTAGCGCGTCCACGCGGCGAGGTAATGCGCGAGAGGCAGCACGCGGCGAGGTTTCGGCCTCGGAAACGCGGAACGAGGTCGCTTCGCGGATTTTCCACGTTCGATCAATCTCGGTCGGTGGAGCAGCCCGAAAGGGCGGAGGCGGGGGTATGTGTTTCAACGGCACGGTTTGTGTGCGCTCACGAGCTCTCGCGGACATCCGAACGACACGAGCGAATGTCGACACACGTTGGCGAAACGAAAAAAAAAAAAAAGAAAATTGAAAAAAATCGAAAAAGAAAGGAAAAATTTGAAGAAAAAAAAATTGCAATCCGGCCACTCGGACGGGCAAACGTGATGGAGCGTTTAAATATTGGTCAGCGGTGTCTATTTGCATTCAATTTAAGTGTTCGACAGGATTGGGCGGGGTTGGAGAACGTTAATACACGCAAGGACTCTCTCGTCCCTCTCGTCCACGCAATCGGAAACAATTTTTTTTGTGGGCCGTTTTTTTTTTTTTTTTTGGTTTGCCACACACGACGGCGCGCATCGCGCGAGCGGTTTTCCGTCCCATCGATGCTAGACGAATATTTCCGTGCAATTGTTTCGAAGCGTTTGCACGTGCAATACGCGGTAATTAATTCTGCACGGCGGAGTTAATCGCAAGCGTCGAGCAAGGCACATTTTTATTTATTTTATTTATTCGTATGTTTTTTTTTTTTTTTTCGTTCGCGTTCTCTTTGATCCGTCGCCATTGCCAATTGCGAGCGTTAACGATGGTCCCCGAACTCGAGTTTTCGTGTTACTTCGACGTTGCCGCGGGTTTAACTCCCGCTGGATCACTTGTGACAGAGCAACGATTTTTCTTTCTCTCCCACGTTCTTTATTTTTTCATTTATTTTTTGTGTTTCGTTACGTTTATGATCCGGCAGCGGCGTGATTCGTTATCAATCACGCGACGGAATATTTGCCGATGCATTCGTTCGTACGCGTTCGCTCTGTGAGTGTTTGCGCGGACGAAGAAATCAAAGAGACATCGCTCTGACAGCCTTTGCCGAATTTTCTTCTCTTTTTCACGAACATTTTTTTTTTTTTATGTTTCCTGGTTTTTTTTTGTTTTCTTGTTGTTTCTTTTTCGCTCATTCGGCAGGCAACGGTGTCCAATTACTTTTTGTCGAGTACGGGGCAGACCGAGAGTGTTATCGCGAAGCGACAGAAACGAAATCGACGCGACAGCGTTAGGACTAGCAGCAGCAGCAGCAGCAGCAGCAGGAGGAGAGTTGGTATATATAACAGACGGGGTATCCATACGTACGTGCCAAAGAGAGTTAACGCGGTTTGCCTCGACGAAACGAAATTAGCTCTTCCAATCGACGTCCACGTTTCGAATGACGAGACGGCCGGCTTTGACGCCCGCCCCGAATGGTTCCGCGGACCTCGAAGCCTCCCACCTCCCCCCTCGCGTACCCCTCGATGCAATTCGATTCGGGTTACGTGGCCGAAGATAGAAATCGCAGTGAAAGCGGGAAAATACTACTGTGGATTCGGGCGTCCCTTAATACAGTCATTTTGGAATTTTTAAAGCCCTTTCGTACGATTCGAAGTATATGAAAAACAAATGTAGGTAAAATTAAAGATCCAATAGAACATGTGATAAGCATAAAAAGCTGTTTCGCTTGTAGATGATTTTACTTCACGTAAATTGAAAAAACAAATAATACTTTGAAGAAAATCCTCTCACGCAAATCATGCACGAATATTTTTTTCAGTTACTGCGCCATCGAAACTGTAAGAATCGAAACAGCTACGCTGTCTCTTGAGACTTTGAGATGAAATTTTTAAGAGACGTTCATAAAATTGTGAACTCCTGTGTGTCCAAAAACTAATCGATTCGATCTCATAATTTCGAGCCTGCAGATTTTTTTGGAATAAGGCTATTTGTCGGGCGGTCACGATGGTCAGACCCCTTAATTCATGACCTCTATCTTCATCACTCTTCCTCACGGGTTAACCACATATTCTGTCAGTAAGTCCTAAAAATTTTATCGAAGCAATCGAAAAAGCTAATACCACATAAGAAATTCCAATCCCTCAAACGCACCCCTTAAAGTCGTCGAATAGGTCCCCAATTTTCCCCAGCTTTTTTTCTACATACCACTACCAGACGTTGGACGTTTCAAAATTACAAAATGACCGTATTAAGGGACACCCTAATGCACATATATATATATATAAATATAGGCATGGACCAAACTGGAGAGACGAGAAATTTCAGACGAGTCCCTTGCGTGTAGCACGCGCGTACTGCTATCTTCAATCTGTACCACTACTTGTACGTACACACCCCCGCACAGCCTACACGTACGTATAAACTCGTCTGATAATAATTCGGATGGGCCGCAGGGTCTCGGCGAGCCCCGTTGCCGCTCTCTTCGATCTTCGACGTGAGCTTCGGCTCGGCCATTATGCACCCTGGTTGGTCCTGGGACCTCTGCTGGCTGTCACGTCGCTCCGAGCGCCGAGATATTCGTGTCTCTCTGTGCGACGTGAGTCGGCTGCCAGCCGAACGTTCGAAAACGAACAAACCTCCGCCCTCTCTCTCTCTCTCTCTCTCTCCATTCCACCCCCTTGTGCCCGCCGGTCGATTCATCCGCCCTTCCTTCCCCAGAAGGGTCGACCGAATTCTCCGTTAAAGCACGCATCCCAGAGTCGTCGCGCTCTCCCGCAACTCATCTGGGAAATAAACCCGGACCGGAATTATGTATACAACGTCCAGCATCCATGCGGAAGATGCGTTATGCATCGGCGAACGCGCGTGACGGGTCACCGGGGTTGATCGACGCATTTTTTATTATTTCCCGGAAATAATCGGGGAAATTCATTCGGAGTTTGATATCGAACGTCCTTGAGATTTTTTCTGGATGTCGAGAGCTGTATTACTGTATTACTGTATTATCGAGAACAGCTGTATAGACGGTGTGTGAAAATTGGTGGAAGGTTGAGTCGTGAGCGACGGTTTTTTTTTTGGAAGTTTGAAAACGATGATCAATCCGACCGGGTATGACACGCGTGTACCGCATTTACGAATCAAGAATGGCGGACGGCTGGGAAGCACTCGTGGCCATCGTGTCGGAACAGTATCGGCTATGAGATTCTCTCTCTCTCCTCTCTCTCTCTCTCTCTCTCTCTCTCTCTCTCTCTCTCTCTCTCTCTCTCTCTCTTTCTCTCTCTCCCTCTCTCTCTCTCTCTCACTCCATCGTCGATCCAAACCCGTTGCTGATGATCACGAGAGCCATTCCGAACTCATCTCCATACCACACCCGCCATAGTGTAATTCGAAGCGTCGAATCGCCATTCCCTCCGACTACCGGGGACATATCCCAAGGGTGCGTATCCTCCCCTCGAACTGGACGTTACAAATTAGTAACAGCGGATCGTGGTGGCGCCGTTAGCGGCTGTACCGACCCTGGTTCCAACACCTCGACGTCCATAACCCACTCGCTTATAATTTCGATAATTGCGCCACGCCTAACGACGAGATTGTGCGACCGACTACTGAAGATCCTCGGCTACCGATGTTCGAAACGTTGAGACGATCGAGCGAAAATGGCAATCCGGGTGGCCAAACGCGAAACCAGCGATTGGCCGTAAATCGCGTATTCGACGGTACCACGACGCGAATTTTAGTATAATTACGGTTGCGAGTTGATTACGATTCGGAGATTAATTTCAATGGATCAATGCCGTATTCTGATGGTTGAGAATCCGTGATAATGGAATTGAATTTTTTTACTTGACAAATTTACGGATGGGTATTTTTTTTTTGCTTCGACGTTGTTGGGACGTTTATGGGGTACGGGTGATACTTAAGGGGCGAGGATACTTCGAGACGCTCTGAGAAGAATACAGATTAAAGAATTTTTTCTCACAATCATTGAATTATGCTTTTTTTTTTTTTGAAGAAACAATTTGTAAACATAAGAATTTTTCCATTTCGTTTATTCTTACGTTACGCGCATTGATTTTTTCACTGTCAACTTTTTCCGAGGTCTGTCGGAGTTTGTGTAAGCCCTTAATGCGAATAGTTCATTTATCGAATGAGTAAGTCGTCGAGTTCCGTCCTCCAAAAAAAAAGATGACACCTTAAAACCCACGTAGAAAAAAAAATGACATGATAAATCCCAACGATGCAATTTCAGCAATGGCGAAAGTCAATCTTCACCCAACTCTGCCCAACGTCCATACCCACGTCCGAGGCGACTGTCTCAATGACACAATGTTGAAGAAGACCCTGAAGAAGATTCGGCTCGCGTCCAAGAACGTGGAAGAGCTTATGAATTGCACGGAGCGGCAGGGCAGCCGTTGCGCCTCGATCGACCCCGCGAAAACTCGAATGTGTCCGTCAATGGCTCAGGAAACCTACACCTGGTGACCCTCGGCATATATACGGGGCACTTCGTCCCAAATTATCAGATTCCGAACCCTTCCATCCTCCGATGTGGCAGTTGATTTTTTCAAAAGTATCTTTTGGATCCTACGACCTCCCTACTTTTTTATTCATTTTTTAGATGCCCCTTCACCTCCACCCAACCGTTTTTTCAGCGAGAGGTTACCGCTATTGTGCTATTTTTCAACTGGATGAAATTTTTTCCCTCGATGCTCTATCGAAATTGAGAAACTATGTTTATAAAATGGGGATGAAATTTATGTTTCTATTTATTTTATAACTGAAAAAAGATCGATTTGTTCAGAAATGTTTATGTATGATAGTGGTTTTCTATCTAAAATAAAGAGAGGAATAGAATCGATCTTGCGGAGAATCGATATCTCCATTATTTTTGATGGACAAACGACTTTTCATTATGTTCCATTATTTTTTATCAAAAAAAAAAATCATCGAAGAATCAATTGTCCCTCAACTTTAATAAACTATCTAGGAAAAAAATTCCAGCCAATTAAAAAACGGCCCAACACCAGTAACCTCTCAACAAAAAATGGGCTCGGGCCAAGTAAAGGACGATCTAAAAAAAAAAAAAATGATCGGGGTCGTTCCAAAAAAAACCCTAGAAAAAAAATCATCAATCGCATCGTGGCACATGAGGGTTCTAAATCCGATGATTCGGAACGAAATGCCCCATACATACATATATAACCCGTTGCAAAGCCCTTGTCCGTAAGCCCCGAGTGTCTCACTCCCCTCGATCGGGTAATCGAACGTCGTCTCGAGTTTTCCCGGTGTTCGCACTTTCGTTCGTTGCCCATCTCGGTTCTTCCTCACGGATCTCGACTTTCCTCTGCAACCCCGCGCGAAGGGGTCGAACGCGCGAAGGAAAAAGGGTTTTGCTCGGGGTTGGGAGAAAATACAGAGGCGCGCACGATTCCGGCGTGAAAAGAGGTTCGCGAAATCGGAACTGCCACGGCCAGTGCGCGAACTCTCGTCTCAAACCCTTTGCCCAACACCCTAACGGAAGGGGTTAGGAGGGTTGGGCTTTCTATGGCAACGACGAGACGACCCCGCCACGACGGTCACGACCGCTACAACGACACGCGCTACCGGTGTCACCGGTGCTACTACCACCATCGCCACTGCTTGGGAGTACAACGACCGGTTACCTATTCCCGAAGGACCCCGCGCAACGAGAATGGCGAGCTTCGAGAGATACCTCTCAACCCCGTCCGTCCGGTTGAGCATCTAATCCCGGGCGCCTGTCGGCCATCGGCCAATTCCATTATTCGAGTAAAATAGCATTCGCTTCCGAGGGCTTACCTGCAACAATAAGAAGAAAAAAGAAGACGGTAAGTTTAGTCACATCGATAACGTTATTGGAAACACGTGGTACAAATTGAAGGGGTTACGAAAGATCTTTGAAGAAGCTAGTCGTGTCTATGATAAGTAATTCTTATGGCTAGGAATGCCTGTAACTATTTATATTAATTTTGTGTTCGACCGATCGTCGAATTTATTATTATTATCGTTAAAATATAATAATAATAATAATAATAATAATAATAATTATTATTATTATTATTATAATAATAATAATTATTATTATTATTATTATTATTATAATAATAATAATTATTATTATTATTATATTTATTATAAATTATAAAATAATAATAATAATAATAATAATAATAATATTAATAATAATAATAATAATAATAATAATAATAATAATAATAATAATAATAATAATAATAATAATAATAATAATAATAATAATAATAATAATAATAATAATAATAATAATAATAATAATAATAATAATAATAATAATAATAATAATAATAATAATAATAATAATAATAATAATAATAATAATAATATATTATTGCCGCTTAGTTGCTCCCTTGCGAATTTCTGCCCTCCCGTATAGATTCCCATTTTAAATTATTTTTTTTCGTAACTTAAAAACGACAACAAAATTAGTATAAAATCTAATCAGCTCTAAGTTGCAGCAAGACGCACATACGCCCACGCAAACATTCCCCAAATAGTTTAAAATGACTCCACCAACTCTGAAACGTCTAGTCCTGCTAAAAAAATAGATTTTCGGTTTCCAGAGTCATTACAGTAACTTTCTTATAAAATCAAGAAGTCAAAAATGAACGTACTTTTGATAGAACGATTTTGTCAAACGCTCAAACGCTCTTCGTTCGGGGTTCGTTCGAATGAGACAAGTTGGAGAGTTCGGAGACAAGCAGCGAATCCGGTGGCAATGAGTCTTTGAATAGTTTTATGGGTATCCGGAACGCGTTACACCCCATGGTAATTGTTCGCTACTGCGGGTCTCCATCACCCCGTTCCACCGACATTTCCCCAGCCAGCTTCGATGCTTCCCGTCCCCTATTTATCGCTCGTGCTCACTCGCCTCGCGCCTCCTCGTGCGCGGCGAGGGATGCCACGTCTTCCCGAACGGAAGTGTAGGGAGCCGGGAGGGAAGAAGGGGGCCGGTCGTGATAAATAGATCGCAGACGGATGGTAAATGCGCGAAACGTCGCTACGATGAAGGCAAATATCTCGCGATGGTGGCAATTACCCAAACTTATTTTTCTTCCCCCTTAAATTCACATACTCAAGGTCACGGGAAGGTCATTGCATTGTAGGTAATTGAAAAGGTCCTCGTTTGGTCTACCGCGTTACGATGAAAAAATCCCTGGCTCCAATAAATATCGATGACCTTGAAATTTCGAAAAGTATGACCTCGAGGGGATAAAAAGGTCGTACGAGACAATATTCACCCCCGCGGGACCAGCAATTCTTGTCCGTAACATTGTTCCCCATAATTGAAAATTCCCCAAAATATTCGAAGTCGTCGATTTATCCCTCACACCCGTTATACGTGTTAACGTACGCCGATATGCACTCGGGGGTTGCATTCATACCGTTCGATGACAACGAATGCATAAATTGTCGACTCGTTATCGCTTATCTCGCGCGCAAAGGTCGCGCCGTAACCAACGCACGCTGATATACGCCATAGCGGTGCGGTCTCCGGTGCGGCACGAGGAAGATTCAGAGCCGAACAAAAGAGAAGAGAAGAATAAAAAAAAAGTCTATCCCATTATTACGAAGCAAGGCGCGCACGTGTACACCTACTTCCACCGTACATCTCACACGTGCGCGTGTGTACGTCGCTACCGCGCGGTATAAGTAGAGCGGATAGCGCATACTCGCGCGGGGTAGCCGTCGTCATCGTTGGGCGCGCACGATAAAAAGCCAACGATAACTCATCGCTGTTGAAAGCGCACGCGGACGGTTGCAACACCTAAATCTGGATTTCGCGGTTAATCCGAGAGACTTAAACGTCCGCATCCGGGGAGAGAGCCAGCGAACGCGTGAGGGATGCCAGCGGGAGTTCACCCGACGACGACGTCGTCGTCGACGTAGTCGTAGTCGTCCGTGGAAGGCTCGACTCTCTCTTACGCTCTTCAGCTCTTCGTGTCTTCCTGACTCGCTCGGTTTTTTTCTTTATTCTTTGTGCATTCGAAAGGATTTGGCGTGAGAACGGGATGGAGAGTCGGCTAATTGGGAAGCGGGGGATAATAAAGACATAAATATCGCGAATGCGTAACAGCTGTTGGCTTAACCGGGGCTTCTGTTCAACTCGGCGGTTGATATAATGCCGCGACGCGCTTTTCATTCATGGAACCAACCGACGCTGCGTGGTAGACCCATAACGGTCGTGTGTGTGTGTGAGTGCTTTGAATTGGTAGGAATGAAGCTTGACGCAGTTCTGAGAAAGTTACAGGGATTTATTTGGTCCATCGATAGTTTTGGAAGTGAAAGGAGCGGGTTTTGGTGGCGAAAGCTTATTAATAAAGTATTTGAAGATATCGTGGTCGAAGTCATTTCAATGAGAGATACAGAGTAATTTTTATCCTTTGATCTCGACTGGGATTGAACGACTGGTCGGCTAACATTAAGTACCGGGATTTAGCATTAAAAGAAAAATTGGACTACCCTTAAAATGTAGCCTAATTAAGAAAAAAAAAATTATCAAAACCGGTCCACAATCGGCGAAAATATCGCGTAAAATACCCACAAAAAAAATATATCTCGAATTCAGAACCTCCGCCCTTTCCCAAAGTCGGTTAAAAACCAAATGCAAGCCCATAGAATTCTCACTATTAATCTCGGTAGATATTATTCATATCACCGATAATAATACGACAACTCCAATCATTCCCATCCAAAAATATTTAACCACGACCCCACACAACGACCAAAAAAAAAACCACTCCCAAAAAAATAACACCGAATCAAAATCCCACCGTACGAAATGAATTCATCCCGTAACCGTGTGAAATGTAAATTACGCAAATTAACTCCAGTCACGCAGCGTTTATTCGTTGTCAGAATGGAACACCGAGGAAATTTCCGTGCGTAACGTTGAAAGGCGCAGTAGCTGGAGAGGGGGGAGTGGGGTTATAACTGATTAAATATCGTTGCCGTGTGCCAGTTCTACGGGGTCCCGTGGATTCAGATGGGTTCGTTGGTAGACGTTGGATATGTGGGTTGAATGAGGAAAGCTTAGGTACACGAAGTAAAAGCTCGCAAGTGGAATCTCGTGCCAGGAGCAGAATCCCGGGCACATTCGGTACGGTACTAATGCGATTGGTTCTCGCGGAACAAGAATCAGAGCAACTGCGGTACTATGTGAACCCGTATTACCAGATTTACCGCTAATTGCATAATACTCGGGGAGCGAGAGAGCTCATGCTCCCGTAAAACGTCAAGCGACAGAGTACTAAGAGCTTCTCCTCTAACCCCTTTCTCCCCCCCCCCCCTCCCCCTATGGTGGATTCTCCAGCCAGCAGCCAACGGGACTCCCATACGGACTTCGGTTTCCAACGTCTGCCTTAACTCCCTCTCATCTCGTTTTCCGTTACTGCATTCACATCCATTTTGTGCTCTCGAGGCAAATATCTTCGTGTATCTATGCGGCGAATATTAACGTCTCTGCGAATTCCGGGGGCGTAAGCGTTCCGGAATTTCTTGGGTTGTGTGAATAATCATAAACGGGAGCATCGACATTTCCGGGAGAATGAGCGAAGGTTAACGTTGGTGAAAGACGGTGAGAGGATTTCGTTATTGCGAATGTAGAGAGGAAATAATCTTTGGTGACGAATTCGGTAGGAGATTTTGAGGAAATTAACCGCGTGTATTATTGTTGTGATTAGCCGAGTGGAAAATCTATGTATATAAAGTGCAAATGTAAAATAGACTCTACTTGTGTAGCAATGGATTTAAATATTTTTATATATCAGGTTCTGTAATAAATTCCCGCGTTTTTTGTAACTTATTTTTTGCCTAATTTTGTGATTCGTTGGGTATAGTATATTTGTTTGTGCTCGCAAGTTTTTCTCTTGCTCTGCAAAGGTATTTGCGTACATAGACTATATGCAAGTTTATGTGTCATATGAGTACAATTAAAAATTTACGCTTCAAAAGTCAATTTTAAATAAAAAGTGTAACTACGTTCGTTATAAAAACCAAAAAAAAATAGTCCGGAGATTCAACGATGGTCGATTTTTATCCCCCATATACAATGCATGCGATTTGCATACAATTCGCGTGCATAACCATACGAATTAGATAATTTTGGTTGTACAGATTTTCGTACCATAAAAATACCAATAAACAATACCTATCATTATTTTCAAATGAAGAGAGGTAAATCAATATATTTCCGGAGATACCCGAGAAGGATGGCCGGAAGTCGATGCCGCCGGTAAATTCACAATTCGTGGTTGAAATTGTTTAGCCACGTCGGTCGTTGCGCACCAGAGGTTCGCTATTAATATTGATAAAAGCAGTCGCGTCGACGGCATAGCATCCACTAAGACGGCCGGGGGTTGGGCTGGAAGGGGTGGAAGGGTTGGACATGAAAGCCAAAAGACGGACGAGGATCCTCGCGATTTCGGACGAAATGCGGCAGCGAGTCGAGGTTCCGCAATGGCGGGGTTAGAAGATTCGTGGGAGAGAGGATTTGCAGATTTCGACGAGCAATTCCTTACCGGGACCGGCGTACATTCAAGGGAGTCCAGGTCGGCGAGCACGAAGAGCGCAGCGCACAGAGTCGGTTATGCCACGCTCGAGAAACCGCGGTGGATAATGTAAGCCATCGTAACTTATAAACCCGCAACAACTTCCCTCAGTTCTGGGCCCTCTTGTTGCTGGTTACAAGGCGCGGCGAGGATTCTACGGGCCAAAGCGCATCGGCTGCTTCCTCTTATCGTTAAGGGGAACCAAGCGCACCCGCGCATCCACGGAATCGTACTGCTGGGTTTAGGGAGTGAAAAGTCGGGCCGGACGGGCCCATATGGGCGTATATTTGGATTTTCTTGTCCGAATAGAATAGAATCTTGAAAGCTTTAATTTAGGAGGCAACCATGATTTTTCCTAAAACAACTTTGGTTGTTCTTCAAATAGCTTCTGAATAAACATTACTGGTATAAATAATTCTCGCCTTGGAATTATTATTCGTGTGTTATCTCGTCTTGTTTAGAATTTTTTTAGATGATAAGATCAAAGCTAAAAAATTAGGTAGGTGATCGTGAAATCAAGTTTGAAACAAAGATAATAGGAACGATTTTTCATTTTATACTGTCTTATTGTTGGAGGATTTTAAATAAGAATAATCTCTCGTTAATATTATTTGAAAAGAAAACTTGTTTCTGTTGAGAAGCCCGTGAGGGCTTGCTTATGTACGGCGTAAGAACCTTAAAAATGCGAAAAGAATTACAAGCCCATGAGCTTCTTATCGGAAAAACCCGGTACCGAGCTCGCCCACCATCTCCCTGTATAACATTGTGTCACGACTCCGGGGTCTTTTTGCGACAAGACGACGTTGCACTGAATATGCTCTGCATAGCGAGATGCAAATGGCCTTCATCGAATGAAAAAAATAATAATAACAATAAACCTTTGTACTTCTTTCGCTTCATGCACAGCACAAAGCCTTTTCAACAGGGAAAATCAAATAAATAAATAAATGAGAAATTTCCTTGAAAAAGGCACGATAAATCGACCTTTGAATAATTGGTCATGCCGATAAGAGATATGGCAATAAACGTGAGAACAATTTCGATTGAATAATAAAATAAGAATTGTCATTTTTTGTTATTCACTTTATTGAAGTTGTTAATGAAAATTCAATCGGCTCCACGCTGACATACTCGCAATTTCAGCATTTTTAATCTTTTAGTCGCATTTTTCGGATTACATTTTTACGAAGTTGATTCAATTGCGGTTGTATGCAATGGGCGTTAATGCTTTGATACGACTCTGATGAATTAATTAAAGCGCTGGTGGAATTCAAATGGGTTACATTATTGGACGGATAATAAACAAAATGAACTTTGGTCGACAATTTGGCGTTGGCAATATACTTCAAAATGGCTTTAACAAAAAAAAAATTTTTTAACAAAATCTAGTTAAGTATGAATAAATGATGAATGATAATAATAATAATAAAAATTTGAAGATATATAGATTCAAGAATGGTAGCAATAATATAATAATAATAATAATAATTAATAATGATAATATTATAATAATAATTACTATTACTACAATAATAATTATGATTATTATTATATTGATTATTTATTATTATTATTAATAATAATGGTGATAATAATAATAATAATTATTATTATTATTGTTATTATATAATGTTACATTATATTATTATTATATCATTATTATTATTACTATAACTCTTAGAGGTTACCAATTTCAGTCCATAATATAAGAACAAAACCGGATAAATATTCAATTTTTTCCATAAACCCACGATGTCGGTCCATTGCTTATTTCGATCGGATTAATTCGAAACCCAACTCCGTCGAGTTTACCGGATTCCCTAATTTCTCCATCGTACGAGTTTCTCGACGACGAGGAAATCATGGCAAAACGTTCGTGCGGAGAGTCATTAATAGCCCATGCAACGAGGGCCCACTCGGTTCGCGGTAAATACACGTATATACTCTCGCGTATAGGTTTTCGGGTTGCTCGAGGGGTATAATAACCATTCGTTTCGCTTATAAAGGCATGCATCAAGAAGGGCAATAACGCTCGAGCCCGGGTGTACCCGGGAGAGCACGCACGAGGGAAAATATTTGTTTTCATTTACATGGGGCGTTTTGCCAAAACAGCGGTGGAGAACGGGATGCCGTTGGCTGTTTCGCGGTGAAACCGTATATACGAATGCGAAGGGTCGCAAGAGAGAAAAGCCCGTGTCGCGGTTCCACAACCGCTTGTTCCAACGTCCGACGACATTTCACCCCCCCCCCCTTTCTCCAGCCCTTTTCCCTCGCTGGCTGCCCTCCTCACGTAAGATATGTGCTTCACTCGCCTTCCAGCTATTTATGGAATGGTTATTGAAATCCCGAAGTAACGTGTAGCCTCGCGAGTCGAGCTAGCAGCATCCCGGTCCATGGTTTTCCTCGTCTCACGTACACGAAATAGTTTCGGCGGAGTCTATTCGGTCACGTGAGGGAGGATCGACGCGTGGCCACGCGAGGGAGAAAAAGGAGAGAGTGGTGACATCCTTCGGGTCCCAGGGCCACGTTTGGTCGTGAGTATTCTTCCTCGAGGCTGTTTCGAGATTTACATTTCCCACGCGATATGAGAGATTCCGCGGCGGGGTTTTTGAGGAACTTTTTTGGGGTGTGGAGAATTTGGGGATCGACGTCAATGGGGTTTCAGGAATTTGGGAGAAACAATAAGATACATCAGCTGGGAGTAGCTTTCGCATTGGAAATGAAGAATGAAGAAAGAAAATACCAATAGGTGGAGCTTATCTTTAATTCAAGTTCTTCGTTGTAATTTAATATATTCGAAATTCCAATTTTATTCTGAAATATTATGATTTAATTATAGTTTGATGAAGTAATTTCAATTAGTTGTAATTCGGTTATAATTCGAAAAATCGGAATAATTATAGAGAGAAACACATTTTAAACGAAAGAAAATGTCCAGGTTCAATCAAATGAATTATTGTAAATAGTAGATATCTGGAGGGATCCGGAAAAAAGTAGCTAAAGTGACGGAGAATACCTAATATGCCTTCTGGAATTCGATATTCGGGTTCGCGTCGAGACCCACTTCGAGAACCGACTTTTCTTTTAGTCTCTGTCTCCCCCTTCTCCCCCCCCCCGCCCCTCTCACTCTCTCTTCCACGTTGCCGTGTTTTTTTTTCTCACGGCACAGCGTAACCATACCCCAACATATATATCCGCATATAGCTATGTAGCCCATGTATATATGAAATATGCCGAAACGGGGAGAGGAAACACCGTCGATTCTCGGGCCCCCGAGAGCACTGCGAAATATTTCCGACGTTAAAATTTTCATGTACGAGAGAGCCCGGAGTATCGACCTACGGTTGAAGGCTCGTGAAATGCTCTCAGCGCGGTGCTTTCCAACCCCTGCACAATGCTTCCCGAAGCTGATTCTTCCACTCGGTGAATTTTATAGTATTCGCATGCGAAAAGAGGCAATTCGGAAGGATTGGAGAGCACATCGGGAAACGCGGAGTGGGGGGGGGGGGCGAGAGAGCGAGGATACGAGTAAGAGGAGTAGGGGGAGGGCAGGGGGCTCCGTGTTTTGACATAGTTGATGAGCGCAGGTCGTAGGCGTGACGGTATTTGAGTGGACCGTGGGCCGAGAGATAATTTACCGTACGCTCTATTATGAAATTAATTGAGAGCGCGCCAACCGACAAATTTATGTATCGCGTAAATTTATAAATAAATATGAATAGATGTAAAAATATAATAGATGCTAGATGAAAAAATCGAAGGATTAAATACATAAAAAAGTTGAGATATTTATTTTATATTCATGTATTTGGGTCTAGTATATTGGTGTAGTTTGTATTTAAATGAATAATGAATTGAATATATACAGATATATTTATCGTAGATTCACCTATTTTGTTTATCAATAATATTCATATAGTTAGATATATTTAAATATAATCACTACTTTTGTGACTTTTATTATTATTATTATTCTTAATATTGTAATAATAATAATTATTATTATTATTTTCTTATGTTCGTTAATATACGCGCATAGAATATAAATATATTATTTTCAAGTTGTCCGAGTCGAGTCACACCTCGGTGATGCATCCCGGACGTACATCCAGGCGAGAGCGCAGACGAGACCAAGACGTTGTTGGGGTGCGAGGCAAGAAGGCGGACGTCGGACGTGGCCGAGTTGCTGCTTGGCCCTCGCCGAGGGGAATACACGAAGCGCGGTCCAGACGCGGAGGGATGTCTAGCGCGAGGGATAAGCGTGATAGGGGGGAGGAAAAGCCGCCGGAGCTTTTGTACTACGTACATCGAGCGCAACTTGTGAGCAGGAGCCAGTCTTCTCGGATGACAATTATTTCTCGAGGACGCTTGGCGTCGCGATGACCTGAGCTTGTACAGGTTCAACCAAAGAAATAATAATAATAATAATAATAATTATTATTATTATTATTATTATTATTATTATTATTATTATTATTATTATTATTATTATTATTATTATTATTATTATTATTATTATTATTATTATTATTATTATTATTATTATTATTATTATTATTATTATTATTATTATTATTATTATTATTATTATTATTATTATTATTATTATTATTATTATTATTATTATTATTATTATTATTAATAATAATAATAATAATAATAATTATTATAGTAATAATAATAAGAATGATTATTATTATTATTATATGATTATGATAATAATAGTAATAAAAGTAATTATTATTATTATTATTATTACTATAATAATAATAATAATAGTAATAATAATAATAACAACTAGGTATGGATTTATTCTCCGATTCATTGAATATAATTTTCCGGCCGATAAATTCGTGAAGTTCATTAAAAAATCGATCCGTGAGCCTCAACGAACGAAGAACGCTGACCTACTTTGAAGCAAAAATTCATATTGAAAGCTTTTGCCCAAATTGTCAAATGATTTCGTGCAACGCTCTTCCGCTCGCTGCATATTTCATTTGATCTACAATTATTTTTCAATTCATCAATTAATTACGTAATTATTCCGTCAGAGACCTGACTCGAAACGTGGCATACATTCATAATTGAATGCAATCACATTTTTATTTGTCGAAAGTGAAACATTCAATGCCGTTTTCATTTTCAAAGAAATAAAAAAAAAAAAACGGGAAGAATTTTCAATATATTTCTACATAATCGAAACTCCACCAATACAAAAATATTAATTTGTCAAACGTTATTCATAAATTCGTAATTAAAACGGCAATTACGTCAGCTGAATAAAAAACTCATCACGATTGTCCGTCGACCAGTAAACAAAAAAAAACGATTCTCACGAATACGACCCTCAAATTAATTCATCCCACAAAACTCGACAACGATATAAATTTACAACGCATTCTTGAATTTCATTTTCAACCGTCGAAATATATATCATCACACGGTGTATCTTCATATCACCACGGACTAATCAGCAGTTTTGGTACAGTCTGTACGAGACGCCACGATGAATCCTCATATATATACATGTACAAAGGTGTCTCCGCTCTTGCCCACGCACAAGAGAAAAACCGTTCCGGCCGACTTTCCCTCTCCGGTACTCTCATCACGTATATATATAAGTATCCTCTCACTCGCTAGACTCTGCAACATCGTCTACCCGGGTTTTAATTTATGATGAAAAATTTATGGACCAGCTACATTGTATTCAGATGTCCGAGAAGCCGTCGTGAGACTCGCCAGGTATCGGAGGACTTTCGTGTCTTCCTCGGGTCCTCTCGGACGTCGCCCGGCAGCCGGCTCTCGAAGACGACCCCGAAGGAAGCGGCGGAAAGACCGAGAAGCTGTGCTCTCTCTCTCTCTCTCCGAGAGGGTTCTTCCACTTCGTGCGACTCGGCAGTCAGGATTGTAGGCAGAGAAATAACCCGCCGCGTGTACTTAAAAGTACTTCGGGTACGAAGAAGGTTCGGCTGTGTGCTCGACCAGGTGTCTATAAATGCGCATCTGTTACTCTCGACCGCGTATTCGTTCCCCTATTGTCGGGGAGAGTAAAACGCAATACGAAGAGTGCTGATCGAAGTTCCGAGGATTTGATGGATGTCTCGACGGTTCGATTAATCGAATTAATATGCTACGGAAATAAATGTTTCGAATCGGCATGAATTCGACTGTCAATGTAGAGAAAGATTGAAGTCCGAAAAGCGAAACATTGGAACGAGATACGTCGCTATAGCTATTTATACGTTTCGGTGATTTTGATCTTTCGGAACATTTATTTTTGGTGCACAATATCCGTATGCATTTAAATATGTAATGTCAGAAAATGTCTGCTGAAATATGAGCCCATTCGGATTATTTGAGAGGTCGCGGAGAAATTATTAATTCATTAGACGTGATTGTTACTTCGAGTTGAAAATATTCTTGTAAATTTTGAATTAGGTATTGTTGTAAATAAAAAAGTTTCATCGTTAAACCCACGATTTCCTATTTCAAGCGAGCGGAATATAATTATTTCTGTTAAAGATACAAGAGACCATTTATAAAATTTGAATTCATTTCTGTTTTAAGTATAAAATAAAATTTATAAAACTACAATTCATTTTTTTGATAAACATAAAATACAATATATAAAATTCTGAATTATTTCCGTTATAAATATGAAATGATCAAAGAATCTGTTCCTACTTGCGAGACTATGATCCACGTAAATTATTTTCCGCGTGATCTACAGCATTGTCATACCATTTTTTATTCAATCATTGTTTCAATATTTTCGCCGTTTATCCCAATAAATTATTATCCCAGTGACCGTGCATGCAGTAAAATATTTCACAACGATCGCAATAGATCGACGAATAAACTGGAATAACGTCATTCTACAATCTCGGCGAGATTTTCCCGTATCGACATTGTCAACTTCACGAATATAAATATTCATTCCTCGTATAATCTCGTTGTCGAATTAATCAACGGATCACAATTCAACACGGCTATTGCAAAATTGTTCGCATCCTACGAAAAAAAAAAAGATAAAACAAAATCGAAATAAATAGAAAAATTCGAGCAATTATTCCACGCAGTACGCAGTTCAACGATGCGGAATGATTTTCATCGACGGCGTTCTCGAAACGCCCTCGGGGCAAACGGAAACCTCGATTAATAAAATCGCAAATTAATAGGGCGCGTAGATAATTGTCACTTTTCAAGCGCATTGAAATATCCCGAACCAGTACGGAGCGATAAACAAAATTTTTAAACAGCAAGGAAGAAATAAAAACCGAGAAAAAAAGTATTTAGAGGTAAACTGGAAAAAATAGTGCGAAGGGTGTACCATAGACAAGGCGAACGAGATGAAAACGCATCGTTGCATCGTTGCGGAGATGAGCATCGCGCGGGCGCTTCCTCTCGAAACGAATTTGTTATTGCGCGTTGGCTCGGCGTAGGCGCGGGATGTTCGCGCTCGCGCCGGATTAAACGTTCGTAAAAGTTTTCTAAAAAAAAAAAAGAAGAAAAAAAAAGTACGCGGGAGTCAGGATGATGGTACGTTCGGCCAGCCGTTACACGAGTCGAGGTCGCCTGTGGACCAGCGTGGGTCGACCGTACGTGCTCGAAACAAGCACGTTAACGTTAACTTTTATTGCATATGTCGACTGTGACAACCTGCCTCCACCCCCCTCCGCCCTACGCCCTCGTATACTCCACTGACAGCGGTTAATAGCCACGAAAATATCTCTTTCTACGTTCGATCGAATAACCCTCTACGTGTTTTAAATTCTCGTCGATGCGTGAAACGCATTATTCCGGCTATGGAGGATATCACAAACAATGCCCAAATATCGTGCGCGTGTCCGGAGTCCGATGTATCGTTGAGTTGGGGAATTTAGATTGCCTTGTGCTGGAATTTGGGTGCGAGAATAGATTTTACTTACGATTTTATCCGGTTTTTTTTTTAATTTTTGTTTGTCTTTCGGTGACGTCGAGGTTTTGGGTCAAGATATTTACTGACAATGATGCAAGAATGTAATTTTTTGGTTGAATTTAATGGTTGAATTATAATTTTTGGTATTGAATTAATTATTTTGAAAATCTTTGATTTAGGACATACGTTCGATTTTATCGGTTCGCGTTATTTTTATTTTGTTTTCTTTCCAGGTTCAATAAGTCCGAAATTTAATGTGAGAATATACGTTTTTGATTCAATTGAATAGTTTATAATAGAATTATCATTTTTATTACTTGATGAATTATTTCGAGAGTCCTTGATTCAGCACAGACTTACCGATTTTTTTTTTTCTTCGTTATTTCAATTTTATTTCCTTCACAAATTTGAATGAGTTCGACATTTTATGTAGCAACATAATTTTTTTGTTTTATTGAATATTGGAATTATGATGTTCATCGTTTAATCAATTATTCCGCGAGTCCTTGATTAAGGTATGACAGGAAAAATTTAACAATGTTTGCTTCACGAACGTGGCAAATGTTTTCAATTTGTGATAACTCAACTAACCCGTGAATCATCGTAACAACCAATGAGTCGTTAAAAAATTTTATATTAACAGTTATGGCGCGATAAATATTCATCGTCGACAAGCTTCATCCCACCCACGCCACGTTTCCCAATATTTATTACGCCTCCGGGGATATATTGCGTCATTAAAATCGGCAGGCTTTATTTGCCGTGTATCAAAAAACAATAAAAATGAATAAACATAAAAACATATCCATCGTGGTTTGAAACAAATTACGATCATTGATCGTGATACGATGCAAAATCTTTGAAAAAAAAAATTGTTTACAGTTTTTCTCATCGACCGACCACGTTTCGTCTCGCCTTCCGATAAAATGCTCGGTCGGTAATGAAAACTGTAAAGCATTGTTTTCCATCACGATTTATCTCTGGAAGAAAATTTGAGAACGGTTGGATGCAGAATTCTAAGATGCGGACGATCGTTCTCGTGTTTTATGGCAGAGATCGACGATGACGGAGAACACCACTTTGGGAGGATTGAGTTGTCATCCTCGTACTCGTTGCAATTTGAAAGATACGAACGGGATTGAGAACATCGTCTTAAAGTCTCTCGTTGTCTCGTACCAATCCAACTGTCGGGTTTTGCTCGGTAAGAAACCCACGAGTATGTAATTCGTTTTTGCATTTTTAGGGTTTTCATGTTGTACCCGAATGATCATTTTAACAGAATTAGGTTTATTTTGAAGCGATATTTATTTGTTTAACGAGATTTAAGAGGTTATTTTTATTTAAAATATTGCTACAATAGAACAATATCAAATAAAGAATGATTCTTAATGTCTCAAACAATTGTAAATGAATAAAAGTTATGAGAGAGAAATAATAATTGCATGACAAGAATTATTTATATCGATAAATTCGATTCAGAAGCAATTCGTGTTGGTTTTAGGAGAATCTTTATTGTCCCCAAACAAAGACCGATGGGAGTCTATTTAGAAAACAAAATCCAAATATAGGCCCATCTGCGCCTGTATTACGGCGAGCCTCTTATCCAAAAAAAACCGGTGGCTATTTTATTTCCAAGCTTCAAGTAAAGTTTGATCATCGTCGAGGTTACAATAAACATAGAACATCAATCACATTTAATAAACACACATCAATCACGTTTAATAAACATACTTCCCACCCAATTACTTTAAATAGGGTAGAGCGAAGGAAGCTGAAAAAAGTACTAAAAAATGATAATAAAAAAAATATAATAACCCAACTTGATTTTATTTCCGACCCTCCTCTCAATGCTCATCGAAGCATGATCGCATCATCCGTGTAATAAAGAATCAGTGAGCCGTCACGGATATCTACCGTTCCGGTAAAAGCCACTGCCACCGCAGTACCACACTCCATCCTCGCCCTTTATAATAATTTCCATTTTTATTTCATTTTTTTTTATATATATTTCCGCTCAACTATCGACAGCGTCGTGACATCGATCGGCGATTACAATTTTTCTTTGATTTTTGATAAATAATTCTGGAGAGGCGGTCGGATGACCCGAAAGGTTTTCGCACACCTATAAGGGAAACGTCCCCTTGAACTTAGAACTTGGTGTGGCTATTGATTTCCGTGGACCGTTGGTTCGCTCGGGTGGAGGCTTCTGCCGCTTGGTGTGCTGCAACACCATTACGCTCTCTCTCTCTGTCCCTTTCTCGCTTGCTCTCCGTTCTCTTCCCTCCTCTCTCTCTCTCTCTCTCTCTCTCTCGCTCTGTCTGCCGCACCATCACCATCTCTTGTAGTACGAAGCGTGCCACGACTCGTATGCCGACTCGTGGTACTATAACACGTCGGAGGGCTCGAATCGTCGGTGACTAAAAACAGATATACCACACCTACGATCCCCACGAACGCAATTTCTCTCTTTCTCTCTCTCTCTCTTTCTCTCTCTCTCCTTCTCTCGCTTGCTCTCTCTCTCTCGCTTGCTCTCTCTCTCGCTTGCTCTCTCTCTCTCGCTTGCTCTCTCTCTCTCGCTTGCCCTCTCTCTCTCTTTTTTTCTCTCTCTCTCTCTCTTTCTCATGGCTACGTCCAATATTACTAGTGACACACAACGTCTATACGAATCGTGTAGTATGCGGCAATGGCCCGGTGCAACGACCGTAGTCACAGACAAGACAATCGAATCGAGTACGCAACTTGTTGTGAATGAGCTTATCGGAAAAAACTCGTGAAAAATCAAATGGTTATTCAATTTGCTCGAAAATAAGAGTGGTTTTTTTTGTTTTCCTCGTGAAAATTGATTGAAATTTTATTTTCATTGTCGTTGTTGTGGAATATTTGTCGGGTTATTGATATTTTGCCGAATGGTCTCGTAAAGTTATATTGAGATGGAGTGGGTTGGTTTTTTAAAAGAACATTTTATTGTCATAATTATCGTTAGATTATAATATTACTGATTGATTTATCACATTTCCGCAGTTCGAGGCATCGCTAATAAACACTAGCAACTTTTTCCTCGGAATTGACCGTGACAACGAGTTTCAAAAATAAAGAAAATAAATTACCAAAGTATTTAAACAAAAATTTATCTAAAAGTTAATAGTCTCAAATTTTTTCTGTATTTTAATACTTCTAATGAAAGTCAAAATAAAATAATTAAATTCAATAATCAAAAATACTGAATACGAAATATCCACAAACCATATATTAAGCCATGAATATTAAGTGCATCAAAAATATATTGTATATTATTATTCCTCTAACCCAAAAATAGAAAAAAAAAATTGTATAAATACAAAAAAAAACATAAAAAAATTGTACCATTGAAAAAAAAAGAGAAAAAAAAGAATGACACCAAACTGATTATACGTCGAATCATCCTCGACATCATTTGCAGTCCATGACGCCCCGTGATTCCCTTTACCCTCGCCTGACACTTAAGCCAAGTAAAATCAGCTGTTCGATGAAATCGCATCAGCAGGCGTGACGGGGGTAATCGTTCGCGAGATAGCGTGTCGTATCGATCCGTGGCAACCGTGCAAAATTACTCGTAGCCAGGTTACCCCCGAATCCGTCTCGAACGCGCGCACGCATGTTACACCCTCCGACTAACCGACCCTCTCCCTCCCCCGCCGCCCCTCCTCTTTTTTTCGTTTTCCGCGTGCAAGGGACTCATTCACGCCGTTGAAATTTCATTTCCGTGTGACTGGGCCGTAGCCTGGGTTCCATAGACGCCGTCGTAATTCCACCAAGAATGTATCCAACCGATCCGAAGCTCGCCCATTCAACAATGTATGTAATATATATATGTATATATATGTGATATAATACGTAACCGAAAAATTCGTCACGACCGCGTTTTCTCCCTCAAAAGATTTTTCGTTCGCTCGACAAACCATTGAACACGTTCGAGCATCGAACTTTTCCCGAGACCGACGCCAATGCAACCGAGGAAGAGCAATCCGACGGTGCAACGATGCAACGCGTTTGGTCCAGTCTCGGTGGCAAATAAAAACAAATAAATAGAATAAAAATACAACTGAAATAAGAATAAATTGTATCCATGTAAAGTCACGTCAGTAGAGTTATTCTCGGACTTGAATCTACTCCGTGCAGCATGGATGCGTCGGTGTATAAATAATATCAATTTGATAGAAAAAAATGGAAGACGATAAAATACGATAAATTACAATAAAAATAAACCACTGTGTGACTCGCTCCGAAACTTGAATCTGCTCTGTGCAGTATGGATATAGCGGTATTGGTGTAGACTCGGTTAGATTGTGTGCAAAGGCAGGGTCGGCATTCCGCAGAGGCTGAAACGGTAGACAGGTAGACGGCAAACAACGTCTGAGAGAAGCTGAAGTATCCCTATTATACATAATAGAGTGGATGGCGGGGAAAGGGGGGAGGGGGTGAAGGTGCCGAAACGACGAAGCCGGCTGCTGTGATGATACTACTGGGTTTCCGTTGCTTCTACGTAACATACCGAGAGAGAAAGACGGAGGGAGAGAGGGAGAGAGAGAGAGAAAGAGAGAGAGAGAGTGAGAGAGAGAGAGAGAGAGAGAGAGAGATCCACCTTTGTGACCGGCTCCAGTGCCAACAAGCTTTCTATACATGCATACCGAGCTCGGTAACGCCGTTTGCCCTCCGGGGTTAAGACGCAGTTACATCCCCCCCCCCCGCCACCCCCTCGGTCGCGGTCAAAGGAATGCATCCTGGCGTTGATAAATATTTGTGACATCTAGTATTGGACTAGGTCCTGTATATCGAGATGTTAAATAATAGTAGTACAGTAAATTATAATTTATTGACAATACGTTAAAGAAATTTATTTCTTTATTCTTATTCGTATGCACATGGTTTGAGAATCGTCATATTATAGGTTTGGGGAATGTATACTTAATTGGCAAAAGGGGGAAGAGGTCGAAAATTGTGTTGGCTCATTATTATTTTTTCATTGGTTGCTGTCGCACTGTTATTTTTATTATATATTTCGTTTTTCATTTTCATTTCGATAGCTATTTCAACTTAAGCCGATCTCAATTTGATTCAATTTTATAATATAATTTATTTCAATTTAGTACTTTTGAAACCCATTTCCGTCAATTAAAATTAAATACTTTATCGAATAATTTCCATCACCCATTTACACACTTTATATTACCGAAAATTTTCATCTCAATGACTATTTAAATTAAAATCTATCCCAATCCAATCGAATCCAATATTATCATTCTTCCCAATCGAAAATTATACGATAAGTACGCAATTACATACAATTCATCACTACCAAAACCCTCCTCCGTTAATTTCATCCAAAAATTTTTCTCGCTCCAACTTCCATCACAAATTTACACAACGAACATAACCCAGAATTCCCATGTCAATAACTATTCCCATCAAACTCGATCTCAATTCAATCAACCTCCGTAATTCATCCCAATTGAAAGATATACAACGAATACTCGTGCATTTTCCGTCCATTGTGTTTCACCACGAAGACCGTCAACGACTGTACAAGGTTGCCAACAATCGTGCCATGCCGCTGTGCGTCGCCGATGTCACTTTCAGCCATGGGGGTCCGACGTTTGAACTTGGAAAAACAACGAGACGACATCGGTGCGCGTGGCTGCGGACGGTGAGATGGAGCAATGGTGCGCGAATGTCCGTGCTCGACGGTAGACAGGGTTGGCGGGGTCGTTCCACCGGCGATAAAGTCACGTGGGGACCACAAGGGTACCGGTACCGTGTGGATCAGCGTTGCCACGACGGTTGTAAAAGAGACTTGGCTCATTCCCCACCGGATACCATACTCTCCCCCCCGCCCTCCCAAATCCCTCCGGGCTCGGTTGCGGTCGCCATCTCACTTCCTCTCGTTCTTATTCATTTTTTATCCACCCATATATCTTTTTCTTTCTCTTCCTTCCTCGTAAAATCGCATCATTCCTAATAAATATATCCCACAGGACGACGAAGCCTGAAACGTGTACGACGTTACGAAGTGCAATTCTTGGGTTGTGGATCAAGTTGGGGTGGTTTTTGATCGGTTCTTTTTTGGACTTCGATTGAACCGGGGTTTTAATAGGTTACGAAAAAAGATGTGAAGATTTTGAGGCTGATTTGACATTTCTGCTTCAACTTTTACTATCCAATTTTAATATTTTTTTACGTAATTGTATTGTATATTGACGGGTACGAAAGTTACTTCCACCGACCCATTAAAACATATATGGGCCATCTTATTCCACGTTTACATCATTCATGAATTTCACGATTTTCGTCACAGCAGCGGTAAAATCGTGAAATGAGACGACCCATATATGTCTACTTTTTTTGGTGAAAGTAGGGCTCATACCCGTCAATTTTATATGGTACTGAATTTCCAATTCCAATTAAACTTATTTTTTATTTTGCGTATCGATTGAAACTTTGGCGCAATTAAAATTTGCAAAGAGCCCAGATAATAACCGCCTTAATATCCCACACATTGCGAAACAACTCCTTCGATCGATATAAAAATTCGACGACTTTTATTCGCAGACCACCGTGGAAATGAGAGAGGGGAGAAGGGGGGGCAGTGAAGCAACCAGAGTTGATGGCTGTCTCCCGTGGCGGCAATAACTATGGCAAAGGAAGATTCGCTTAATGAAAGGCTCACCCTCCTTTCCGTACTTCCCGTCCTCCTCTGGCTTTTCCACGAGATCTTCTTCTCTTTGCCACGGAGCACCAGCTGAGACAAAGTCGTCCTGGTTAACTATACGCAGCCTGCGTAGCATGACTTCTTGCTGTAATTATGGAAGCGTAACTGGAGATAAAAACCCGGAGAACGGCTGTGGATGCTCTTCCAGAGAACCGTGCAATTTTCTTCTAATTACAGGAACCTTTGAACAACCTCGCGAAGTATGGAGAATCTCCCCCCCCCCCCCCCCTCTTCAACCCCCATGGACAGCTTTTTTTCATTTTCTTTCAGTGTACGTGACCGTCGGGTTTGTCGGAAGAATCTTGAATCATTCAATTGTTGGGGATTTTATCAACGATTGGCTACATGAACTAACGAAATATCATTGATGTAAGATAGATCGAGATCGTTGCACGGTTGAATCGAACGAATGAGAATGAGTAAAATAATAATGGTGATAATGAGGATGAAGGACCTCGGTCGATAGTGTATTGACAATACAAATTGCAATTTATGACAATGTACAATATATAAACCCTAGGCCAAAAATTAATGTGGCAGAAAATCTGTACTGCCGGGAACCATGGTCACGTATTGCAAAGAAACCCTAATCCTAGTTATAATTATGATGACGATGATAAGGATGCTAACAATAATAATAATAATAATAATAATAATAACAATAATAATAATAATAATAATAATAATAATAATAATAATAATAATAATAATAATAATAATAATAATAATAATAATAAATTCTAATAATTTTAATAACATGATAATAGTATATTATTTAATAATAATAATTATTAATTATTATTATTATGAATGATAATAATATTTTTATTAATATATATAATATATTAATAATAATAATAATAGTAATTATTATTATTATTCATCAATGCTAATCGTGACTTACCGAAGAATAAACGAAAGCCAATCCAATATATTATTTGAATAATAACTATTATTATTATCATTTTCATTCTACAATTATAAAAGTCAAAACCAACGCCATTGGGATGCGTAATGATCGGATCGTGCATCAATCATCATCGACGATGAAGAGACCTCCCTATTCAAATAATATGGCCGCCTTCCCGAATCGCCATTGGCGAGTACAAACAATGAACATTTCCGACTCGCTAGGACGTCGTTCATCGGACCGCGAGAAATATCCCCCCCCCCCCCCCCCCCCCGCTCCCATCTATATATATATCCGAAGTCGCGAAGACGAGGAAAAGAAGAGAGAAAAACTGAGAACCGAAGCAATGTGGCGTCTGCGGGTTCGTAGTTGTGGTGCCCCATTACGCCCGGCTACCGCAATCACGTGGAAGAAGAAAGTGGTCGGTTGCGGGGAGAAGGATGGACCGGGTTGGAGGTGGAAGGAGGCTGAGACGCTTACGCGGCAACGAAGAAAAAGTGATTCCCACAGGAAACGCGTCCGGCGACGGTCCATAACCATCGCCCGGGGGTATCGAAGAAACGCCGGGACAAAGGGATCTCCGAACGATTACTTTCGGATTTCACGCTGGGATCGTCCAGCCAACCAATTTAATACTCCTCCGGGAGTCCGAGAGTGAGGGAAAGACGAGGAAGAGGGGGGAGGGGGGAGAGGATGCCCGACGTCGCACAATGGCCCGCGAAACAACTTTTCTGCGGATCCCATAAACTCATCCCGCGAACACAACGAACAACCCCCCGACGACAAATGTTTACGGATCTGGATTTTCTTTTTTTTTCTTCCTTTTTTTCATCCCCCGTAACAACTTTAATAATTCGTCGTGAGGGTAAGACATATCCGCGCGATCGAATTTTGGGCGAAAGGCAAAATTTGAAAAAACATATCTATAAATAATGTTTCAAATTGAATATTTTATTCTTGAATTTTTTTCATATTTATTATTATTATAATTATAATAATTATATAATAATCATTGATGATTAATATAATAATTATTAACAATTAATATAATAGTTATACAATAATCATTAATAATTAATATAATAATTGTATAATAATAATTATTAATAATTAATATAATAGTTATATAATAATCATTAATAATTAATATAATAGTTATATAATAATCATTAATAATTGATATAATAATTATATAATAATCATTAATGATTAATATAATAATTATTAATAATCATTAATGATTAATATAATAATTATTAATAATTAATATAATAATTATGATATAATAATTATTATTATTGTCACTAATTATTATTATTATTATTTTGTTCGAAGGTTGTTTGAAAAATAATTCAGAGAACAATAACGAATTTAGAATAAAAATAGTCAAAAGTCAGCACAGCGATAGCGACAACGAAATACGAAGAAAACGCAAAAGTTGTATTTCTTTTCAACGAATTATTACGGATTTTATAGTCGATAAAACTGCCACGACGGTCGTAATGTCCGAATGAGAAAGATTCCACGAGAAGACGTATCAATTGCGGTGAAATCATGATCGTTTCGTATCGCTGCGGAAATCACGATCGCAGGAAATAAATTCCGCTTCGCCAGAATGCGAACGAAAATTCAGATTTTTCGAGAATCTTTTTACAACATTGTACCATTACGTTGCATATTTATCGTACCTATCGCCAATGACGAGGACCAAGAGATTGCAATTGCGAAGGTAAAAACAAAAAAAATTGAACAAAAAAACCACCCAGCTCGGTCGGGCATTTTGCAATAAAGTCTCGTATTTTCTCGTAATTTCTCCGTTCTTCCAACTCTTTCTTTCGTTTTTACGATAATGCGATTATCGTTGATTCCGCGTATTGACACAACTGTTCTTGTCCTATACGCTAATGGAGTTCTCTCTCGACTATTTGAAGGATGAATTATATGCCAATTAACGTTCAACCTGGTATTCCCATCGAAATTCCAAACTGCGTTCGTTTATACGAAAACCGGATAATTCGAAATGCTGAGTAATGAGCTTCGTGATACGCGAATTCCGCAAATATCGAAACAACTTGTTCCGCCACATCTCAATGACGTACAAAAATAAATGAAGGTAAAAAAAAGGTAATAAGAGTTTTTGTTTTTCCGCCGTTGGTCTGAATTATTTTTTCGGTTGAATATATTAATATACTTTTTAATTGGGTCAGAAAAAACTTGAAATGCATTTGAATCTATGTTGAATAAAGATAATTTGTAGGTGAGATAATATTTGCGTAGCTTACTTAGTTGTTTTGGAATTAAGCGGTTATCGTTGCTGCGAACTGTTATCAGAAGTTGGTGGTAGTTAGTTAGGAGTAACTGTAACTGCTTAAGTACTAATTATCTAACTATCTTAGTTGCATATTGTCTCAGGTACAATTTAGATTTGTTGGACTTAATTGCCAGGAATAATTAATAGTGGATAACTACTCAGTTACCAAAAATCTACCTGAATTTGTTAAACATTTTCCCAAGTCCAAACTAGATCTGTTCGAATCAATTTCGGCCAGCTCTCATTCTCGTACAAATAATGCCACTAGTAATTACGTCCACGTCAAATACCAGCATAGTAATCGTGGTATATACAATATATCGATAATAATAGCAGTTACTAAACAAAAATATATTTTTTCCCTCAACAACTCGGCATTTCAACAAATCCTCAACCTCCTGCACAATAATCATTGAATCCAAATTCAATAGACTTTCTCAACAATCCGTGCCATCCGATTACCCCCCTTCATCAATCAACAATCTCGATATTCAAAAACAAAAGTTTAACCACAGATTTTCCCGCGAAAGTACTTCGGGGGAGAAAAAAATCAATTTCGACAAATGCCTCGACAGTTTACGGAAATAGTTGGTCACGAGTGTCGGTTGAATTGAAGTTGAATCGAAAAAGCGCCGAAGCTTGTGCGGTTTCACACACACGAACGCAAACAAACACATTTAATGTATACGTATATAGACACAGGCACCGGACGTGTCGTTAGCCATGGCGGGTTGACTCGGTCCCGTTATCAGGATGGCATACACAGGCGGTCCACAGTCACCCGAGCGAGAATACAAGACTCGATGGAGAGAGAAGAGAGAGGGATAGGGGGGTAGATCCTCGTCCTCGGAAGACGACGAGCGAGAAAAGTCCTGCGAGTGGAAGAAGGATATTCGAGCGGCGAAAAAAGGATCGAGATATCGATGAATTTGCTCGCCCTCGCGCGCTCGCTCGTTTCATCGCATGGCTTCGCTCGGCAAGAAATTTCTCGTGGGCATGACAGAGCCCATGGCGCTACGATCGCGGTAGCCTCACAAACGGGTTTCAACGACCATTCTCGCGAATAATACTCCTGTGCCGCTGATCCTGATGGCCGCGCGCGTGCGGCTATGCGCTTCTCTCGGTACAACGGTTTTACCTGATGCCAAACGCAGCATCCGAGAGTAATATCGCGTTTCCAGCTTCGCGTATATATGTGTGTGTGTATGAAATATTCCACGGGAAATGGGACGGTCGAAATCCTGACCCCTGTCGATTCGGGTCACGGGTTTTTTGGCTTTCATTTGACCCCAAAAATTAACCTGATTTTTGATTTGTTTTCGGATAACCCTACAATACTTGGAAGAATTGGAAACTATCCCTGAATGAGGAAAGGAATATTTCGAGATGATTGGAAATTGAAGATTGATTTTTTTTATGATTCCGGTAGGTCGGAATATGAAGTTTGCCGAAAATTCGGAGTGAGATGTTAATCGCAACTATTTTTTTTTATATGAGAAATGTTATAGAAACTATTATCAATTATTCAAACCCGAAAAAAAATTGGTCATCCTATTATTATTTTTACTATCATCATCATTGTTGATATCATTATTTCTATTGACTAATTAGAAAAAAATAATCATAAACGAAACAGAAAAATATATTTTTTTTCATTTATATTTTTCATCGAACAAATCAATCGATAAACAGTCCAGATAAATATTCCACTCTATATCTCCGATAAACTTGATGTTTAAAGGCTTGTAGGGAAATGCGAAAATTCTGAAAAGCCTACGGAGACGTTTTCCGGGTCGAATCGAAGCAAGAAAAAAAATCATGAATTGCAGCTGCAGGAGTCAGGATTTTAACTGTCCGATTTGACGTGAATCATCCCATGTATATGCGATCAATCGAATCATGATGCGAGCGGGCATGGAACGGAATCGATGGACAAACGGACGAATTGAGCACTACGAGACGGACGCGCGCGTTCTCAGTGATTGCTTTGCCGTGGAGATAGGTCGCGTTTCCCGCATCTCGGTACGTATAACTCTCTTCCCCCCCCCCCGCCCTCCCTCCCTCCCGTCGCTCGGAATGCTACTACACTGTCCACCCTTCGATAGACGCGTGGTATACAATGCGACGAGACGGGATGCGTGCACCCCACAATCTAACCGTCCCTTATGCTGCTCCCTTTTGATTCACTCAAACGATACATGCTTCCTAAGCATTGGAAGTACAATAACCTGATGCAGCTCAAATGTATGCAATGGAACTTTAATTGCGTTGCATTCAACCTATTTCGTACACGCATATTTGTAACTAGAAGAATAGTGACAATAATCATTTTTTTATTATCGATGGACGGTCCGATAAAGTGGTATATGATCTTCGATTCGTCTAATTTTTATTGTTCATATATTTTAATTGGAGTAAATGACATATAAATTATTGGGAGAACGGGGAAAATTGTTTTTATCGAAACTATCGAAACATTTTGAATCTATTTGATGATGATGATGATGATGATGGAGATGATGTTTATATTATTATTATTATTATTATTATTATTATTATATTATCATTGCAATAATTATAATATATAATTATATAATAATAATAATAATAATTATTATTATTGTTATTATTATTATTTTTAATAATAATAATAATAATAATAATTATTATTATTATTATTATTATTATTATTATTATTATTATTATTATTATTATTATTATTGTTTTTATTATTATTATTATTATTATTATTATTATTATTATTATTATTATTATTATTATTATTATATATTATATTATTATTATTATTATTATTATTATCATCATGTTACAAATTGAAAAAATTGCTCTTAAAAAGCAAAAAAATACGGCAATTATCTACGTCCACCGTTCTTCGCCCCTTTTTTTATTCCAAACAAATAAAAAAACTAAAACACCAACTATTTAGTAAAGTTTGTACGCACTCCGGCAGTCCCGAGCTAATTCGTTTCATTGCCCAACGTCGGTACGTTGAAAAGAGGACATTCGTACAAAATGCATTATCTCCGGTGCGTCACACGGCTCGGCGAGTGTGAGTCATGAACGAACCCCCTCGAAGAACTACATCCGAGACGTACCGACCCGGAGAAACGGAGGGACGGGGAGAAGTAAAACAAAAAAAAAAAAAGAAAGAAAAAAAACGAAGAAGAAGGGAAAAAAGGAGGAATTTAATTATAGCGGGTGCACGGTGAAGATAGAGGTACTGTGCACCTACGAAGCTCGTACGCGAGCAGTCTCCGTGGGCTTTGATCGAAAGTTTTCCATCCCCGCGCCCGTAATTCGTTGCGTCGATGGGGCCGACCGGGGGGGCGGCGTCAGGAGGATCGCGGGGGAGAAGGGGGAGGAAGAAGGGCCGGTCCTGTTTGCGACCACATCGCGACCCCTCTCGCCCCACACTCGCTTCCCAACTTCTCGGACTACTGGGATATAAAAGTTTTACGTGCTTTCTCCCCGTGAACGATAATACGATTAGATTCGATCGTACGACATTATCTTCAACTCGGGGGGTGAACCGCGAAGGGAGGTGACGAGTGTCGAGTTGGATTAAAAATGCTCCGTACTCTCGGAAACGTCGCCGTTATTTATTTCTTCCGTATTTTTTTTTTGGCGTCGAAACTATGAAAATTATTTGATTAATAAATTAAATGAATGAGATGAATAAAATGAATAAAATCCAAATAAAGTCGAAATAAAATGCGTCGATAGAATCTCGTTATAGAATCGTGTATCCGCAACGCGATCGATCGTCGGTTGATAGATCGCGTTCGTCGTTCTCTCGTTATTTCCCTCGTTGAAGGATCGCCGCGGTTATTCGACGTTAATCGGGCGTTCGACGATTTTAACGAGTATATTTAATATTAAAACTCGTCCCCGTCCGACTAACGTAACGACGATGGCTCTCGGATGTCGCGAAGGAGGTTTGCGCCTTATTTTTTTTTTTTTTTTCTCGTTCCTTCTTCGCTCGATAACGCCGGTATGTACTTTCGTGTCTCGAAGTCGCTGCGCGTTGT
>OZ020174.1:9620305-9681035 GCA_963971145.1 Sussaba pulchella | reverse complement strand
CCACGAGTACCCGAGCTGATTTAAAGTTGCAATAAATAAGGGGGTGAATTTTATCTTTTAGCTTTGTTTAGAAGTTTTAATGGTTTTTATGATTTTTATGAAACAGAACGATTTTTATAATTTTTACAATTAACGTGAGAATTTTTAAGCGTTCAAACCTGACCTATAATTTTTTCTTATGCGGATAACGGTTTACTTGTAATTTAGGATCAAACACGATTTTTGGAATTATAAAATGTTTTTTCGTTATTCCGACGTCATTTTATTCTGAAAAATACGTGATAGAGTGAAGATTATAAAAATCATTTGTTATAACTTTTCTCTTTAAAAGAAAAAAGAATAACTAATTTTTCTGAATAAAATAACGCCAGAATAAAATGAAAAAAATTGTTAAACTCGAAAAATTGTATTTGATGATAAATTGCAGTAACACAGTCATCTGGATGGGAAAAAATTGTGGGCCAGTTTTGCGCGATCATGAGTTTTTATTTCAAAAAAAAAAAATCACGACAATCGCTCGTAGTTCGGCAAACACAGAGCCAATATTGCCGAAAACGGTAGCCAAAATCATAACGAAGCAAAAAGGAGAAAATCGCCTCCTCATTTCCTCGTCCTAATAACGATCTCACGTACTCATAGTTCCCGCTTGCAGCGGCGACTTCGGGACACCCTGTATAGTCCCAGCACCAACAGCAGCGTCATCAGCACCAGCAGCAGAAGCAGCAGCGACAGCGCAAGCAGCTCTAGCAGTAAATAAAAGAGGATGCGGGCGCGCGTGTATGCAACTTAAAAAAAAAAAAACAAGGAAAAATGAATTTTAAAAAAAATTTAAAAAAACAGCTTGAAAAGACAGATATTACGATGGGATGTCGGAGGTATGCGCGCAAAGTTAGATCGACGAGAGACGCCGTGGCGAGTGCCCGGAGTGCCCGTGCACGGCGAAGAAGAGACGATCCAACCTCGAGAGGCTAAGAGCCTCGGGTTTAAGACGAGACATGCAGCAGGAACGGCAGCAGCAGCAGCAGCAACGGCGGGGGAAGCGGCAGCAGCAGCAGCATGCTCCGCAGATGCGTAATGTTTCTTTTACGGGCGTACCGCACCTATACACAGGTTCGGGATGTGTGCCCGCGTGTTCACCGCATCCTTGGTTAACTCGTACGTTACGTGGAAGTTGCTTCTATAAAATCGTATTTTTACAACCACACACTTCATTCGTTACGGCCCCTCGAGGCTCTGCACCACCCACGTTTTATGGAGTAGCTTACCCGGGTGTACCTCCCGCCCCCTCTCGCGCCCTGGCCCTCGTCACTTCCGAAAAAATATTTTTTGAATTTCATTCAAGAATGTATTCACATTTTTTTCAATTTATTTAGGTACTTGTCTATATTTTTTTAATTTATTTGATTATTTATCTATATTTTTTTTTTATTTATTTGAATATTTGTTTGTATTTGTTAAATTTATTCAACTATTATTTATTGAAGAATGTATTCACATTTTTTTCAATTTATTTGAGTATTTATCTATATTTTTTAAATTTATTTAAATATTTATCTATATTTTTTTAATTTATTTGAATATTTATTCATATTCGTTTAATTTATTTAACTATTTATTCGAGTTATTCGAATTCATTTACCAATTTATTCTCATTTCCTGAATTTATTTGAGTATTCATTGATATTTTTTAAATTTATTAGAGGATTCATTTATTTTTCATTTTTTTTTGTATTTTATTTTATTTTATTATTTATCTTTTCTGTGATGAGCTCAGAACGTACGAAGAATTACGATGCTTTTCTTCGAATGTCAGACGAAGAAAGAAAAAAATTCGAGCGTTGGTTACGAGCACGACGCGTCGTACCGAAGGGAGATCGTCCGCATTTTCGTCCGGGAGTGAAAATGCGATCGAGTGGGTTGTGTGTCATCGCGGCAACGACGTTATTATTCGCGACGACACGATGACGCGTGAAAGGAGAGAAATTACGAGAGGAACGGAGAGGGAGAGAATGAAGGACAGACATCTGGATGGAAAAATTGATCCCACGAGCGCGTGGAAAAGAATTCTGACGCGCGATATGGCTCAATTCGATCTGTATGGGAGGTGCTGATAAATTTTTATTTCATTTTTTGTTTTCATTCTTTATTTTTATTTTTATTTTTTTTATCGAAGGAGATTGAGGCCGTTTGGATTCGCGATTTTGAAGCAGGATTCGGTGGACGGTCGATCGAAAGGCGGTAATCGTTTCAACGAAACTATTGCAGCGAATGGCTTTCGCGCGAAAAGTTTTTAGCAATGGCGACGAAATGCGGGTGGCTTTTCAATTCATATTTTCCGTTAACTCGTTAGAACCGTCGCTTTGTTCGACTTCGTTCAAGTTCTTTATTTTATAATTTTTTTCGTTGTTTTGCCTTACATTTCCCATTCGACTAAGGCGAACCGGTGAAGACTCGGATGTCCGTGAAATAAAACCAATTTAACGATTTGATTGATCGAATAGGGAGCCGGATGAGTCTGAGCAACGATTTTTCTTTTCACGATAGCAGCGTGGTTGAAAATGCTTAAAAAACTTAAACGTTTCTAAATGTCGACATTGTTGTGCAATTTTTTATTTCTATTTTTACTGTTTTCATTGTTTTTCTAACGCAGAAGGTTGCAAACCAAAAAAGACCATTGACGACGACAATTTTGGATAAAAAAGAATTGCAAACGTGGAAGTAAATTCAATATGAAATTTCAAAAAATCACAAAGTACATCCAGGAATTTATGATATTTTAGATAAAATATTATAATAATGTGATCTTATCGACACCATCAATATCCGCAGCGACGACGACGAACCAACACCAAAACGATTTGTTCCGATATTCATTCGCCATTTCGTCAAAGTATTTTCTTTTCATTTTTCATCTCTCATTCTATTCTATTTCATTTCATTGCATCGTATCTTATTTTTATATTTTTTACCGATCCCCAACGATGAAACGCAGCGAAATTTCACGTCGAGTACCTTATGCAGGTACAATATGTGGGTGGATGTAGATAGCTCGTAGCTCGTAGTTTTTTGAATTCGCAGCGAGTGGATATCGACACGGCAGTGGGTTATCCCCAAGAGATGGCCCCGTGCGATTCCGCCCTCTCATCTTTTTCGGGTGGCACCGAGATCGCACCCCCGGCGTGTTTCGTGCGATATCACGAGCTCTGGAAGCATGGATGTATCGAGAAAAACCCCTCCGCCCACTTCGCGCTTGTCTGCCAACGGCATCCGACAACCATAGAACGAGAAAAAAAGAGAGATCAAAAAAAGAGGGAGGGAGGGAGAAGAGAGAGAGAGAGAGAGAGAAGAAGAGAGAGAGAGAGAGTCAGGCAGCACCGGCGCGTAAACTCGTTCGCGTCTGGGTTCTCCGGCCGTCTTGACTGAGGAATTCAGTGAGATATTGGATTTCGCCGAATACCGCGTTGGAACTCGAATAACGATTCACCGAGAGGTAGGTTTCACCCGTTGCGTTAAATCCACAGCCGACGATTCACATGGAAGAGCGAATGTTGATGTCTTTTTTTTCTTATTGTAGTAGGTATAGTAGGGTGGTATCCGCAGTATCAAATTGGTAATTCTTAGATATGGTTTCGATTTGTCCATCCGTCCGTTCTTGAGTATGACACAGCCCTTATGTTCACGTCACTCAAGTTGAATCGAATTGACTTAAAAACTAGGGAATAATTAAATGCTCATTAAATAGTAATTCAATGCTCCATTGCCGAATTAAATGCTGTTTAAAAAAATAAAAATAAAAACATGGTCCCGCTAGCTTGAGACCAAGTTGGTGGCACCACAACAATAGATCGACAACTTACAATGAAACGGTAAAAAAAACAGCACCATAATTAAATGCTCTTAAATGAAAAAAGAATCATGGGAATCGGTCAACCCAATCTTGACAAATATGCTTTTTTATAATTTCAAGTATGGACAAGGGGGTTAAAGACATCTGGGGGTAGTTTTCTCGGACGGCATTGGAGCATTTAATTTAAAATTTACGGCAATTTAAAGCGTCTAAGTTAACATGAACTTAGAAACCATCTACGAATTTAGAGCTCATCTCGATCCTATGGATACGGGGGTTGAAGACTTTTGGGGACAGTTTTCCCGAAAAGGGTTGGAATCGCATTGGCTTGAAAACTAAGGAATAATTAAATGCTCATCATATGCTGATTCAATTCTCCATTGCCGAATTAAATGCTCTTTTATTTTTGTTTCTAATTCACCAAAGATCGTTGATTTCCATTGCTGCAGACATATCTCGGTCGCTTTCAAAGATCGGAGGCTGTAAAATCGTCGATTGCCACTTGGTAGTTCACACACGCGACGAGAGATGATCGTGCTCACGTGATTGTCATCGTCATCGTCCACGTGACACGTTGAATAACGTTTTCACGATGCAATTTCCGTCGAACCGAGCTTACGCGACGAAGGCACGTGCTAGGAGGATAGCACAGCGTAGCTCGCTGGCGTTTGGGTAAAATATTGGAATCCAGGTCCTTCTTGACGTCGACCCTTCGTACGCCAGTCGAAGGCCTCCTGGGCGACCACCGGAAGAGGGTTTGACTCGGTGTCTCTGATCTTTCGTCAGGTCGGTCGGGTCTTTCGTTGCATCTCGGCTTGATGAATAATAAAGCGAGTGAAACGTGTGTGGCGGAGATGGGGGAGGCATAGGGGGCAGGGGGAGGGGGGGGGCAGGGGGAGGAGGGCTTTGAACTAATTTACGAGGACTTAATGGTGTTCGGGGTAATTTTCGGGCGTCGTGGTATCTACAACGAGGCGTTATAATGTCAACCGTGTGAGAAGTATACTATATATTATGGTGGCCCTTAATATGGTCGTTTGGGAATTAACGAACTTCCGTGGTCTGGTAGATTGAAGGTTGGGAAAAACGAAAATCTGGGTAATATCGGAGACACGTACGACACTTTTGAATTGTGCCTCAGAGACATTGAAAGGTGCGGTTTGAATAAAATAACATTTTTCGATTATTTCGATTTAATTATGTGGAGAGGATTTTGGCGGTTAAAAATTGATACATCTCAACAATAGACGATGTAATAACTAGAACCAAATAAGTACTTTCACTTGTGGATAATTTTACTTCACGTAAATTCGAGGGCAAATAGTAATTTGAATACTTGTTCAGTGCTTGGAAGTTTATTTCTATGTATTTGATATGTCAATGTCACCAAGTGCTAAAATCCTTTGGCAAAAAATTCAGCGTATCTGGCAAGAGGGTCTACCCACCAGCGATATCACCATTGTTAACACAGTTGAAACAAAAGTCCGAACAAATGTCTCGCAACGCCGCGATTCGTAATAACCAATCCAACTTTTGATAGAGAAAATCCCCGACGAGTTTGTTCACTCGAGGGCTGAAGAAATAAAAAAAATAAGACTAAAAAATACAAAAAAAAAAAAATCGTTTTCCTTGCGGATTTCGTGGGGAGCCTGGAATAACATGGTAAAGTAACGCTCGCGCCCTTCACCCGTGTCTCCCCCGGTTTCCTTGCTACCGAGTTGCGTAAGCGCGCTGTGCGCTGCTGCTGATGCTGCTGCCGCTTCGCGAGGGACAGTTATTTACAGAATTACCAAGATGAAACAAGCGACGAGAGGATACGACACGACTCGGAAAGCACTCGGCTCGTGGTTCGACCGAGACGCGAAAAAGCTTTGCCCGGGAGGTCGGCTTTTCCCACTGGGGGAAAAATAAAAAGGAAAATGAAAAAAAAAAAAGCCGGTCAAGTGCGAGTTCGACTTGTACCTACGCGGAGAGTTCCGTGCTATATTTTTGTGTAATTTCTAGAAATCTACACGAGCCAGGACGTTCGTTATAATTTTCCTGTAAACTTTAAGCGAGGCTTGATCTATTCCCTGATTTGGAAAAATTTTGGGTCCAATAATTTAGGAGATAAGAGAAAAGGATGCTCCTTTTTCACATATTTTTTTGAATGTCTTTTAAAATATGCTATTTTTAATTATGAAGACAATATGTATTCCACATAACAAGTGAAAACACTACGCAGTACTTACGAACGTATATAATATATATGTGTAATTCGCAGCGAAACTGAAATGCACATTCTTGTAGGATTATTTTCCATATGGGTTCTCAAAAAAACTCTAATTGAGGGTAAATAAAAATTCAAGGACATCAAATGACATTCGAGGACATTCTAGAACTTTCTCAAGGACAAGCAAAATTCACGGACAGTTCCAGGACTTCAAGGACTTCGAGGACCACTGAAAACCATAAAAATCTGTAAGTTAACAAGATGCATTACTACGCCAAATTTCAAGTTTCTACGTCCCATGGTTTTCGCGAAATCCGGTTATGGAAGACGGACAGACCGACAGACACGGGAATGATCTTACACGAGGCTTTCGCTTTTCCTTTCAAGTAAAGTTCCAAGTAAAGGCACCCTCAAAAAGGACCCTAAAAAGGGTCGGAGAAAAAGCGCCAGAAGTAAACTAACTCGAGACGAATCCATGGTCGACGGTATGGCGAGGATATGAGAAAAAAAGACGATCGTGAGAGTCCGTGACGGGAAGACCGCCAGCGTAGACCGGAAGGTTCGCATTACGCGGATGCTTTTTAGCCGCGACGGGTGGAGGGCCAAGCGTTTTCCGCCTTCGAGGATTGCCAAGCTTAATGCTGGCTTACGCGTTCGCGGCCAGATCGGGATTCGGCTTAGCCTTCGCCCTCCCACCCACCCTACCCACCTTCCAGTCTTCTCTGGGCCTTGCCCGACTCGCCGACCGACGTATAAATAATAATCCTTCCGGCCTTCCCCACCTAACTCCACTTCCGCGATCTCTGGGCATTTCTTCCGGTTCTTGAGCGTAACCAAGTTTTCCCGTTCTGGAAGCATATCGCTTCCTCACTCATCTTTATGGTTCCGTCTTTATATCCATATTCGTAACCCCGTAGATATAGATATAGATTTATAGGGATATGAACTCCACGATTAACGGACAGATCTTATTAATTATCTTATTATATATCTAATTAGGATATTATTAAAATCGGTTCGCACCGCATTGAACAACAAATTTTGGAAAAAGAAATAAGTTTTCGCGGGAAATTCAGAAACTATATCAGTGATGATGAATAATAAACTCGATTTGCCTAATCAACAATTAATCTAGCGATCGAGATAAAATAAAACTTCCACCGCTACCATTTGCCAAGAATCACGGATGAATCTTGTCTCGTCTCGTCGAGATTTCGATGAAATATAACCCCTTGACGATTTCATCACGAATGAATATATCCTTCCAGACCGTGGATGTTGGATAATGCATGTAATTTTGAAATTCATGCACAATGGTTATTCGGTCACGAGAGAAATCATCGGAAGACATTTCGGTGGTGGTTTCGTGCGAGAATCGAGAATAATGCCCTCGAAAGGGGTTTTGCGGTCGTGCGCGGGGTCGGCGAGGGTAGCAGAAGCCTCGGCCGCAGAGCCATAACGCGGGCGGGTCCGTATCACGACGAATGCGAGGACACGAGACGATGCTTTGTGCGTATCGCACGTGTCCATGGGGTTGATTATGCATATCCGGCTTATCGGGTTGATGCTCGAGGGGCGACAATGCGTGCACCGGCTGCCCGGATGGAAAAGAGAGAGCGCGGCCAAGGTACGGTTTCGTAGTTAGGTAGCCAGACAGGTAG
Source organism: Sussaba pulchella (assembly GCA_963971145.1). Lineage (NCBI taxonomy): Eukaryota > Metazoa > Arthropoda > Insecta > Hymenoptera > Ichneumonidae > Sussaba > Sussaba pulchella. The sequence continues at coordinate 9,673,315 of OZ020174.1, read as the reverse complement.
GTGTACAGGGTGCTCCATTCAAACTGGCACAGCGGAATATCAGCAGAATATTCAAAGAAACAACGTAGGTATTTCAGAGGGAGATGTTTTGCTATGAAACGTTTTAGGTTTCAAATGGAACAAAACACTGTGCTGCCGTATTTTTCGTTCGGTAGAGGTTTGGTGGGTCATTTGGAGGTCAATATTGTTTTTGTTATGTTTGCAATGGAAGTTTGATGGGTCGAATAGGACAAACTGCTGTGCTATCGTAGATTTCGTTTGGTGGAGGCTTGCGAGGTCATTTCGAGGTCGACATTGTTTTTTTTTTTAGAGATGTATTATTTTTCTAAGATATTTTTCTAGTTATTCGAAATATGTTCCTCTTAAGATATACTGCTGTGCCGATTTAAATGGACGACCCTGTATGGATTGGGTATACGGATTCTGCGGTCTGCTACGACAATTGCGATGACGATGGCGGTACAGTGAAACCTCTGAATAGTCCAAAGTCGAAGGTATAAATTGGGTTATAATTGAGGGCTAAAAAGCGATTAAAAACGTGATGTGTGAGATAAATGAAGCAAAATATTAGTGCAAAGTTCTGTAAAAAAAATGTATATAATACATTGAATATTTAAAAATAACCCTTCCGAATATATCCTCTTCCTATCATCTCAATCTGTCTGAACTAAAATTGCTGCAAAATTAGAAAAAGAACTGAGCATTGCTGAATTCGGATTTTAAAGTGCGCGCATACGTTAAGGTACGTCTTAAATTACGGAGGGGCCGAAGGGTCTCGCCATATTCCGGACTATTGCAAGTTCGACTATCGGGAGGTTCAACTGTATCAGCAAGACAGCCCCGCCACGAGCCCGTCCCGTATACACCCCCGTCCCGTGGCGAAGCGGTGTACGTCGAGAGACTGGTTTCATATTAAATCCGGTTGACTGGCGTATCCTGCACGCGAGACGAAAGACCCGGGGGGTTGAGGGCGAAAGGGTGACAGCGAGAAGAGCGAGACGTAGAGGGAGAGAGACATAAAGTGAGTAGGGGATGAAACGCGGGGTTGAAAGAGCGAGATAGCGATGGATAGTGAGAGAAGAGGCCTCGCAACACCAGATGGAACTGACGTTCTGAGTGACGTCAAATTAAAACACGCACCGACGCGACGATTCGACGACACCCTTGCGTAACCATCCCTCCTCCCCCTTATCTCGCGTCCACCCTCGCCCTACGATACCACTCTCTCTCGGTCTTACACTCCACCTCTTTCAGTGTCTCTCTCTCTCTCTCTCTCTCTGTCTTTCTCTCCGTGTTTCGCTGCTTCGTCGTGCTCGACGGGCTGCGTATAAATGTATAGCAGCCATACAGTGAACCCGGGTACGTACCAGAGGCGCGAGGGGGTCCCAACAGCCGGTTTTCCCCAACGGCTCTCGGTTCTGCCACCCTTCGCAACCCCCCACTATGGTGCTTCCACGGCTCTTGCGATACACGACTATCATATATATCGCGTTATGCACGCCTATACGTACGTACTACGTAGCAGCAACAGCAGCAGCAACAGCAGCGGCAGCACCAAAAACAGCGGCAGAAACAGACTATACCGGCAACCACGCAACGACCCTTCACGAAACCCCCAACCCCGACCGGGGGACAGAAACAGCTATGCGGAAACACAATTTTTGTTTAATCCCATCGCGTGTGCGGTATATTCTACGTGCTGCTGGTGCTTCTGCTGTTGCTGTTGTTGTTGCAGTTGCCGTTGCCGTTGCCGTTACCGTTGCCGGTGGATGGAAACGAGTTACCCACGCTCGTAGCCGAGTGACTGGCCGTGACAGGTATGGCCCGACTACTAACGTCCGAATGGACGCACGACTGACTGCCAGAGAATTTGAGTTTGGAAAATTGCGAAATTCTCGGACGCACGTCAACCGGCTGAGAATCGGACAAGAAGCTACGGGCTGTGTTGTTTTTTCGGAATGGAACGTTTCACGATCCCACGACCGTTATCCAAACCCTGTCGTAATTCCAGGCTACTCCACTTGGTGGCATGTTTATTGCTATTTTTGTTGGCCTTTATGTTAGTGCTTTAGCTGATTTTTAGGATTATGTGGTTCCGAGGAGAAAAATGGAAACCCTGTACGATTACTTCTTTTTTTTGGTCAGCCGACTCTCACTGGTTGAGTATCAAAATTTATAGGCTACCCATCTTCAAGCTATAATCCTTGAAATTTGGCACGTAAGGTATTTTTTTCTTTTTTTCCGAATTTAATGTCCTTTGATGTCCTTCGTAATTTCTCCAGTACTTTTGCGGCGAGGGCATCAATATTTTCATTGAGAAAAAGAACATTGCAGGGCGATCGTCGATGCGCGATTGGGCGTTGATGATTGGAAAAATGTGTTGGAAGGGGAGAAGAATTATATTCGTACAGGGAAGGGTCGCGAAAACATGCTGGAAAGCATTGTTATCCGTGTTAGGGCGATTTTCATGGTCCAGGCCGACAATGCCGACGAGCTTGCGTCATTGTCTTCCCCCTCTCTCGCCCTGATGACTCACATAATGTCGACCATCGGTCCATCCGATTATTCACCGTCGCCGTACAGCGGACAATTCCCATCCTCCCTCTAGGGCTTCGTGCAAATAACGCAACGTCTCTCCGATCTCGCGACCATGGTCATCGGGTCCAAAGTGCGCATCCGACATTTTAATCTCATTAGTCGAATAGGATCTCGCTTTTTCTCTTTTCGTCTGGCTCTGCCATGGGGAAACCGCTTTTATCTTGATATTCGGAGAGTGTTTACGTTCAAAAATAACGAACCCTTCTCCCAACCCCACTTCCGTCGCTCCTAGTAATTCAATATACCGGAAAAAAATATTTATTGAATATGAAACAGTGAAAGCATTGTATTTTTTGACGTCACTCAAATTAGCGGCAACACAGAATTGAATTGACTTGAAAAAAAAAAAAAAAACTGCCGCGAACGAAAATCTTCATTCACAAATGATAATCGTTCATTTGATGCCGCATCGAACCTTTGTATGTTTATATCAGTGACTGCGAAATGCTTCGACGTTATTTTGATTCGATTTTATTTTTATTTCGTTCGTTTGAGTGAGATAAACGCGTTTTAACGTTGATGGCTGATCGATGCCGGCCTCGATTCAATGAAGTTATATCAAAATCCATGCTGCGAACGATGAGAAACGGTATTTCGGCACGTGCCGCCATCGCCATCATAGCGGAAAGGCAAAAGCTTTGGTGAAACACGCCCCCGCGGTATCGGTAAGCCGGCTTAACCGCGAGCTTGAGCTTTTTATTTATTCTCGTGTAGCTCAATCGCGAGCCGAGCTGCTCGGCGTGACTCGAGGGTGACGGAAAGACGATCGGGCGTATATATTATTTGTGTTTCGAAGGCGAAAGGGAATAAGTCCGTAACAAAGAGATTTCGAGAAATAAAGATTTTACGTTGGGAACGCTGAATTACAGCCGACAAATCGGTTTAAAAAATAATAATTATCAGGTTATACTTAGTTTTTAATTAATATTTAAGGTAGCTCTATCGATTCTCAGAGCGTCCTGGTTCTGTATATTCACACCGACTCCAATTTAACCGCAAAACTAGACACACGTCTCGCTGTCTCTGCATAAATACGATGTAGCTCAACGTCAAGAAAAATAAAAATAACAAACAGAGTTGCGGCAAAAGCATTTCTACCAGATACGTAAATCCGTTCGGATTGCACGGTTGAACAGCTGTGCATGAAAATTTGACTTCATGACGGGGATAAAGAAAATTAAAAAAACAAACATATTGCAGCATCGTTGCACGTTGACCGACGATGAATAACGATACGACCTCGATTTCGATTATTATTACGGTAACGATATTTTCGTCGAAATTCGCATAAATACGCATCGTTACACGAATTACAATGCGGACGAGCTTTGTGAATAATTCGGAACGCGCAATTACGCGTTCATAAATACGCAACGATGGGGATAAATGATTGTTCGAAATACGAAGTTCGGTTGATAGAAAGAAAACAAACGAATTTGTAAATGAAAGAAAATGAACGAATCAATGAATGGGAGAATAAATGATACATTAATATTTGGATAACGTCGGATTATGCATAAAACGCATTCTCAGGTAATTAGTATTAAAACGACAGAATATTATAACCACCTCCGACCATCACGATTTTGTAACTTTAATTATTTTTCTAGTAATTATTATCAATATTATGATAATTATAATTCAATTATTATTCAATTATTCATTGTCGTTCTTATAATGACTTGGTATGAAATAAAATTATCATGCACTTGCTATTGAAGAATCAATCAATTATTTTGAATTTTTATTTATACTCGAATCAAATTTTCATCATACTTTCTATATAATTTTTTATTATCATTATTATCACGATTATTATAATCTAATTATAATTCAATTATTGATTTTTGCTCCTATAATGATTCAGAACGACATAAAATTGTCACGCACTTGCCATTTAAAATCAATTACTTGTTATCTATTTCTATTCATTCTCCCAGCTAAAATATTTCAAATCGATTGAATTCGTTTTATTCGACGTACATTATTTTTTCTTTTCTTCATGTTATTCCGAGTCCTCCATTTTTATTTCCCAACTCGTCGACAAGACCGACATTGTAACGGAGATGTTCAAAAGAGTCACGTTGTATTAAAATCATTCCGGGCTGTACGTGCCGAAGTGATATTCTCCCCAACGGTCCCTCTCACAACCTCGTGGAAACTCGTCAACGAAATTTTATATTCCTTCGACCGCAACGACGGCTTCTGGTCCGATGCACAAGCTTCGAGAACAGCTCTACCGTGGCAAAAGTCGTCCGGTACGAGGAACTTTGAATTATTTCATATCAAACTTCCCACGAAGATTCAGCATACCCATACCGGGATCTCGGAACTTTCAGAATCGAAACGTTGATTTCGCACGTCTCGGTTCGTCCTCGCGGTAGGTACATTTATATACATATATAGCTGAGCACATATATATATATATATATATATATATATATATCAGTATGGATAAGTTCTTCGACCTTGACAAACTCATCCATCGACGAATTTACAAATACTCTATCTTACTTTGTTCCACATCAATTTTATTCCGTTCTTTTCAATTTTCTTTCATTTTCCATATTGATATCAGGACCACGTCATGGAAAATCGAAGAACCAAAATATATACGTATTTATTGTCACAATTCAGACCGGGGAAAAGAATTTTTTATTAATTTTTATCAGTGCAACGCTTTTTATATTTTCAAATATATATTTTATAACATGAATTTAATTTTTTTTTTTTTCACTCTCGATTCACGCCCAGAATTAATTGAATACAACGATACGACGTCCAACAACGTGATTAAAGAAGCCCAAAACATGCTGTACGACATAAGTTCAATCGTTCGGTAACAAACATAATTTCCTCTCATCTCTCGATTTCCGCGAGATCGTTGTCCCAAAAAAAATCCAGCAAGTCACGAAAAGAACCCCCTAAAAAAACTCCTTGTTCCAAACTACCCCAGATGGAATAGAACGAAAATCCCAAAACAAAAAAAACAGACCCTCCGTACAAAAGTAATAGTATCCCTGGAGGGTTATGGAGAAAGCTAGCGAGCGAAAGGGCCGGCAAAGAAAAAAGTGCGTATGCCAAAAGGCGAGTGGAGCGGCAACGAAAATTGCTTCCGAGATCGACATTCGCGGTGGTGGTCCGAGGAAGGAAGGGCGAAAGGTAGGGTAGCCGGGAGAGGGAGGACAGAGGGGTGGCAGTGAGAGTTTGGGGGGGGGGGGGGGGGGGCGTGGAAAGAACGTTAACTCCCCGGACTCGGTTGGCGTCGGCGACGGCGGTGGTAGTGGTGGTTTGGGGTTTTCTGTACCATTCGAACGTGTACATCGCCGGGGGTGAGAAAAGTCGGGAGAGTGGTTTGTGCACCGTCGAGATGCTGCTTCGACCGCAATCCTTGCTGGTCCCCTGCCAAACGTTGCGGTTTTCGAAGGACCTTACAGCGGTACACCTACGTATACTTTCCGTATACGTGGAACCACCCACGTTTCCACCCTTCCGTCCCTTCCACCCCCACAGCCAGGCTGGTACCCGACGTTACTCAAATACGCGAAAGGTCCCTTCGAACGCGGCGGATCCCAAGAAGCTGCTGCTGGTGATGGTGGTTGTGATGGCGGTGCCGGTGGCGCTGCGATAAGGAAAATAAGAAAAGGAGAAGAAAAAAAAACGAAACCCCGGCTCTCGCTTGAAGACGTACCTACTTCGAGACCGAAGGGAGAAACCGCTATCATATTGGATTATATTCGAGTGGATATGGAAAGTAACCAGATGCCGTTTCTCGGCAACGGTTTCTCGAGTTATCGTTATCGTTATTTAGAAGGAAGAAAAGACCATCGCGATATTACGGGATTCATTGTTACGTCGGAAATAATCCTGGGGAGGGGAGGGTAATGCGGGTGGACGTAAATAGGTGATCAACGAGATATAAAAAGAGGAGGATTGACGAATGGGAGATGAAAAATGGATTGTTTCATCGAATGGAAGAATATGAGGAAGGACTCGTTGACTAGTATTGTACAAATATATGTTCCTGACGTTTTAGTATCATTCATTTTTTGTGATTCTTTCTCAAATTCGGGGTCCCACATCGACACACAGAAAATTGTTTAAATCGATGTCGATAGAAACAACAATTTCGCAACAATAATTCTTCAACAACGACAACAACAACCCCAACGCCAACAACAACAATTATTCGCGAATTTTCCCACACGTCAAATAAAAATAAAAAAATAAAATAGTTACAGATTTAATTCAAAGGTCTTCGACTATTTGTCCAGTAAAATGGGGCCAAGAATCCCCGAGAATCTTCGTTCGAACCGAGCAAACTTTGTTCGAGCAATCCTCCCGCCAAACCCCCTCGGCGTTTATCACATATTCCACCGTGCAATTTCAATATTTTTGCAACCCAATCGAAACGATTTGTTCATTTTATTTTCCCGACTGTCGTTCTCGTCGGTACGTGGCCGGGACGTTGTTTCGCGAACGCGAATCGATCGCGAGGGCGCGCGTCCGCGTGTGGAACACGACTCGAGAGTCGGTAAGAGAATGAAAAAAAGAAGAGGAGGAAGAAGAAGAAGAAGAAGAAGAAGAGTTTGGCGATTCGGAGAGTGCCTCGAGGGCTAATTCAGTTGGCGAGGAAGAGAGAGGCGAACGAACGGCTGGGCACGCGGGCAAAAACCCTTGGGATCCTCCAGGTCGTTCGTCGTTCTCTTTTTATACATTCATCTCGCTCTCTCGGCCCTTCATCTTCGAATCTAAGTCTCTCCCTCTCTCTCTTTCTTTCTCTCTCTCTCTCTCTCTTTCTCTCTCTTTCTCTCTCTCTTCTCTCTCTCTCTCTCTCTTTCTCTCTCTCTCCTCTCTCTCTTTCTTACACTCTTAAAGTACTTTTGGACTGCGTACTCGCAAGGTAAGCCGACCCCGGATCGCATCGAGGGCGCTGCGCGTGGCGGTGTCGCCATCCACGTAGCACGTCCGTCGTCTCTGTTGCGGTATCGCGGCGGTCTAGCGTCCTCGGCGGCGCCGGACGTAATGCTCATTAGTAACGTACAAAGGAGTTGAGAGGCATAGCAGTATAAAGTGGACATGGGAAGAAGAAATTTCTTAATTTGTATCATCTTTTAACCTGGTTCATCAACGTAATTCCACGGAAAGATCACCAGGCTCTTTTGAGTTTCGAAAAAATGATGTGATTAATTCGAGCGTCCGAGATAACTGCTTTTTATGTTTTTATTCATTAATTTATGAATTTATTCACTCATTTATTTGAAAATTATTTTTATATTTCTTCTTTATGTTATTTAATCGTATGGCAATCTTAATATACCGCAAATTGATGATCCTTCGTCGGGAAAGGTCCCCATTTATTTATTTATTTATTTATTTATTTATTTATTTCTTTATCCATTTATTTATTTATTTATTTATTTATTTATTTATTTATTTATTTATTTATTTATTTATTTATTTATTTATTTATTTATTTATTTATTTATTTATTTATTTATTTATTTATTTATTTATTTATTTATTTATTTATTCATTTATTTACTCATTCATTTGTTTCATTTTCTATATTTCTCCTTCGTGCAATTCAATTATATCACAATCAAATCGTGATTGTCGTTATTTGAGTGATTGTATTATAATTCCACTCAATATGATCCCGAGTAAAAATATTCCACTGGCTAAGGTATGGCTAGCATCTGGCAGCTCGTTGCCCGCTTCCGCGGGGTTTGGGCAGGGTTTGGGAGCTGTGTGGCTACGCGCTGTATTTTAAAGCAACACTTAGGAGCCGCGTCGTGTGTCTGGCAAGTGTATGGCAGTGCCAGACGGTACAGATTCGCTTGCACCCGTGAGCGCGTATGGTGTATGGCTAGTGTATGGCAGAGCCAGAGAGGCGCGTATGGTGTATGGCTGGTGTGTGGCTGGTGTATGGCAGAGCCAGAGAGGCGCGTACGGTGTATGGCTGGTGTGTGGCTGGTGTACGGCAGAGCCAGGCAGGCGCGTATGGTGAATGGCTGGTGTGTGGCTGGTGTATGGCAGAGCCAGAGAGGCGCGTACGGTGTATGGCTGGTGTGTGGCTGGTGTATGGCAGAGCCAGGCAGGCGCGTATGGTGAATGGCTGGTGTGTGGCTGGTGTATGGCAGAGCCAGAGAGGCGCGTACGGGGTATGGCTGGTGTGTGGCTGGTGTATGGCAGAGCCAGGCAGGCGCGTATGGTGTATGGCTGGTGTGTGGCTGGTGTATGGCAGAGCCAGAGAGGCGCGTACGGTGTATGGCTGGCGTGTGGCTGGTGTATGGCAGAGCTATAACCGAACTCATACAAAAATAGAAATACTCTTGACGAAAATGCGAGAGAAGAACAATAGTTTTGTTCAATGCTCTATAATATCATATCTAGATATTACAATACTATCGAAATAAATAGACAGCGGCTGCAAAAAGAATTGACGGTGTAATTTGGGAGCATATAACAAGGCATACGGAGTATAGTAATATAAACGGTTTGACATACGAAATAATAGTATCAGCTGTCGTTGACGTTACTAGTGAACACTGGCAACTGTCAATTAAGGTTCTTTCCATTTATTTCGTTTTCTTTCTTTTCAAGTATTTTTTTCACATGCTCACGCTGTTGAGAAATGTATTGAAAATTCATTTTCCCACGTGAAATTGTCTTACAACCAGACACAATGTCATTGGCATTTTTGTAATTCATGATACTTATCGTACTGAAAGGTCAGCTCTCGAATAACCCCCTAACATTTCCCTATAGCCGTTGGTCCAGATAAGCAGAAGTTTACGAGAAAATCGACTTTGAAATATTCCGAGCAGCTCATGACGACAAAAAAAGATATAATTTCCAACAAACCGCGTAGCTCAGTGGGTAACGAGCCAGACTAGTAATCGGAGGGTCCCCTGTTCAATCCCTGCCGGGGGAATTTTTTTTTTTTTTTTTTTTTTATTTTATTTATTTATATTTTCTGTTATATGTGTTTGTTATTCTCTGACAAATAATAATCATAACGAGAACAATAACACAAAGTATCGCAACTTTGAACTTCGCTGCTGTTTGGGCCCGCCAGACCCTCGCCATACCTTTCCCAAGCACGGGCCAGACCACTAGCCAGACCCTTCCCATACAGCAGCCAGCTATCTGGCTGCTGTATGGGATCGTCCGCTGAGGGCAACCCTTGCCATACCCCTGCGCCAGACCCACGCCAGTGTCTTCCCATGCATCCCCCATACACCTGAGCCAGACAGTAGCGAGACTCTAGCCATACCCAAGCCAGTGGGCATATTTTTACTCGGGATGTCCTCTGTTAGTTCATGCTATCACTCGTTGTTAAAATAGTCACAAATTAAATAATCCGAGACTTGGCATCACAATCATTCCTTCCCCGTTACTTCATGCCATCACAATCGGAATACTGAAGCTACGACGGCTGATCTGCCGAATGCACGTAAATCCCATCACAGTCTAATTTCGAAAACTTTTATCCAAACAACGTTATAACCATCTTTGTACCTAATTAACAATTCTTACAATCAGGTTATTTCGCAAATAAAATCCACCAAAGCAAACAAAAATAAACATTTATTTTCAACAACATCCACAATATGCGCAGAATTACATTAAAATTATTTTGGTATCTTCATATTTTCCGTATTCTTCGTTTTTCACGTAATGATCAACAAAAAACGCGAATGGAATATTAACCGAAACGTTTTTTTTTTTGTTCATCCATTCAACGAACGTAAAAGCGAGTACACTGAATTCGTCTTACGTTATCGCAGTGTGTGAGCAGTAGTTGGTTAGTTCGTAAAAGGGAGTTAGGCGAGTTGTGAATCAAGAGCACGCCGCGCGTAAGAGGCCATTGCTACTGACTGTGGGCCAGGAGAAGTGGGAGAGGGGTTTAAGGGCAAGGGTGGCGAGAGAGAAGTATATCCCGGAGTCTGAAAGGGCTCAGAAGCAGCAGCGGCAGCAGCAGTAGTCGAGGGCCAACGAGACGGGGGGTGGGGAAAGGGAATGAGCCCCGAGGCATCCGTTCGGGTACAAAGCTGCTTTTCTACGCTACTATACTATGTAGGGTGGAATTTATACATATACACATATACATACATACATTCGTGTACAGTACCGTACAACCGGAGCCTCGACAGAGCCCTACGGTATCGTATTTCATGGCCCAGCGCATGCATATAGTCAAGCTTATTAATTCGATGCGTAGGCGGCAAACGTGCGGAGGGGGTGGGTCAAGTCCGTCTCGAGAAAATGAATTTTCCCGAATTTCCCCGGTTCGTAATCGCTCCTATTGAGTCGACTTGATGTTCAACAACGACGGGTATCACGATCGTCATTGTTCATCGCGTAAGACTCAATCGTTGTACTCGCAACGGTACTCGACTATCGCTAAGATGTACTAGGAGCGTTCGGAAAGAGAGATGAAGGAAGGGTGAGATGAGAGGAAGGGGGTTGGGCACTTGTAGGCCGAACGAGCGCGAAGGAAGCGTGAGAAACTAGTGAGAAATATCGCGATGGGCTTACTCGCGGGCGCGGCGACGACGGCGGCATTCGAAGAACGTGGAGAAAGAATAAAAATAAAACGGAGGAAAAAAAAAATGAAAAAAGATTTAAAAAAATGTTGGCAAAGCGAGCATGCAGCGTATAAAGAAGCTGACGGTGGACAGAGAGATACGTCGAGTCCTGTGTGTGCGAGTGCGATGGTCGTCGTCGTGTTTGTGTGTGTGTGTGTGTGTGTGTGTGTGTGTGTGTGTGTGTGTGTGTGTGTGTGTGTGTGTGTGTGTGTGTTTGTGTTTGTGTTTGTGTGTGGGGGAATCTGAGAAGAATATAGTTGGTAGGTGATGGACGTGGCTGACGGCGCTGGCTCGATGTGTTCGAGCCACCCTCGCACCAGGTCGATCCCCAATTTCTCTCTCGGTAACCAAGAAGGACAGAAAGAGAGAGAGAGAGAGAGAGAGAGAGAGAGAGAGAGGGAGAGAGAGTGGGAAAGAGCAGTTTCTCGAGCGTTTACGAGCAAGCAACTCGCACGACGATAGCTTTTCATTAAGAGCAGCTTGGCAGCCAGTAGCATCAGCAGCAGCAGCAGCAGCGGCAAAAGCACTTGCCTCTCGCAGTTGACGCAGTTATATTGAAATAGTATGTGCCATTAGCGCCTTATCTTTCTCCCCCAGACTACTCATAAAATATTACCCATGTCTTCGCTGTACGTCTGTTCTGCATAACGCATCACGAACTACCGTCAGTTTGTGTCGAACAATAACGTATATGACACGTGAGCTGCCGAATCTCGTTGCACCGTCGGCGGAGGATGGGACGGGGAAGATTTTCCCGGCTCGTTGACTAAGCTGTAATCTCTCTCTTTCTCTCGCTCTCGCTTTCTCTCTCTCTCTCTCTCTTCGTGTTATTTTCGTTTGTTTTCTTCTTATCACGATAATTGTACGACGAAACTATCGTAGTAATATAATCCAAGCCCAAACTGGTTTAATTGGATCGCGCGGTTAACCACGTGGAACAATTTTATTTTATATTGATTAACTTTATTCATATGTTTATTTAAATATATTCTCATATTTGAATAAATTTATTATTTGCATTTCGATATATTATTAATATTTTTAAGTGTCACTTTATTAGGCCTACTAAGGTTAAAAAGGTCCGTAAAAAAATCCGATGGATTTGAAAATGGAATCATTTGAAAATCGAATCCCTAGAAATTTTTTTTCACGTTTTGCGACTTGAAAATTAAACCGAAATGATGCAACAAAAATATACCTTTTACGTTGGGATTTACAAACCCCGACGTAAATTCCAACAATGTTATAATTCTCGGATTTCCACAATTTCCAATCGCTCTCATCCAGGCGGATTACGTGTGAACTCGTTTAAATATGCTCAGACGTCGATTTCCGGTGGCGAGAGGTTAAACAGCCAATCGCTGTGTGATCGGGTATCGATAAACCCAACGTTTCCCACGTAAGTAATCTCACACTCTCCGGTTCCGGCGAATAATTCTCGAGGATCGCGGTTCGCAAATTTATCGCGAGTATCAAATGTCGAGTATCGAATATCGGCTCGAGAGATGAATTAGCTGTTGGGGCTTGTGCACGCATATATGCATACACACACAGACACACGCACACATATGCACATCCCCAATATAAAAAATAATTTTTTTTCGCAGCTTCGAAATTTGGATTATAAAGTAATAAAAAAACATCTGATCGAATCTAAGCCAGATCAGATTTCTTACCGTCCAACGGGGGTCACGTGTGACCCCACCCAAGTCCGTTCTCCACATTTTCATTCGTCGACATGATTACAATGTTCAAACCAATGATTCCTTCAGCGATATAACGACGAATCCTTATCCTAGGCTAATCAATAAGATTTCATGAATGTTTTGTAATTTTCTAGAGCACTTTAGGAATACTTCTCAAGGCGCTGGAAAGTATACGACCTTCGTTGCACGGTCAAAGTGCCAAAAACACGCCGCGCACTAAGGGTTGAAGACCAATAACCCAAAGAGTTTAACCCCCTCGATCTTCATATCATTTTGTATTAACAAAGTATCAAAACTCGTTTTTATTAATCAAAGACGTTGGTTTTATCGATCATTATCGCACTCCCGGCATCTCCCAATGATCCCAAATTAACGTTTCATGTGACCGAACGTCCGATGGTCCCCGCGCACCATCGCTCGTACCAGCATTGCACGTTGAATCGACAACAAGAGAAACCAAACCAGACGTTTAATCGAGCGCACGGCGATCACACGCAGTCGCGTACTCTCAACGATAATAATGCAATCTCCGACAAGTCTCCGTCCTCGGACGAGCAAACCTACATATCCCATGCATACATGTATGTCCACACGCATCCCATATAAATTCACAACAATATATAAATCGTCCGCGTTTGTCGTGTACAACCATTGTGAATAGACGGGCTTCAATAGTCCATGCCTCATATGCACATAGAACGGAGTGACGTGCTCGCCTAGTTCCACATATACGACCGGTTATGGGGGTCGTTTCGCGAGTGCAGAGCCAACCGCAGTTGAAATCGTTGTACGCAACCGCGGTGTCGGCCTCTCCGTGCAATCTTTGGAAATCTCGCGGAACGGTGGGATGAGTTATAGATGCACGAACGTTCGATGTGCTGGAGAATGCAAATGCGCTCGGGGATCGAGGTTCTTGAATATACAACGGTGTGAGGGGGTCGGGGGAGGGCAGGGGGGAGGAAACGACCCATTCGGTGTATAACAACTCGGTCGGCACTTCAATTATCCTCTCTGGCTTCTGGATTATTCAGTCAAACGTCATTTAATCGTGGAATATCTCGCGTTTCACGTATGTGGAATATTTCGTCGCGTTGAAACGGGAGGGGGGGGGGGGGGGAAGGCCGGAGGTAGGGTGAAACGAGGAAGATAACGAAGAGAAGAACTAGAAGTGCCCATGGTTAGGAAAGCCTATGGCTATTCGTGTTAATTTTTTTGGAAACCTTTACGAGCCGTACAAGTAATTTTTCGAATCACTGCAATTTATTATTATTATTTTTTAAAAGAAATAATAGTGATAATATACATAAAATTGGGGCTTAGTTGCTTCAGGGCAAATTTCTATCTTCTCGTATATATATCGTTGTTTAATTATATTTTTTTTCGGACTAAAAAGCTACTCGATGTGATTTATGATAGGCTGAGATAAGACGAACGACTTAGAACGTCAACACCCGCCAAGAAATCGATTATCGATTCTCGGTGTCATTGCAATAAACTCCCTAAAAAATCGTAGTCAAAGAAGTAGATGCCGTCAAAGCACCCTGTGAGATGCTCGGATCAAGCACAACCCTTGTCAACATTCTTCATTCTTCACGGGTTCATTTTCACAGTGGCGGAACCAACCCATATAACCACAAAAAAAAACCGTTGGGGATTGACAGTGAGGAAAGATCACGAGCGACGTTGATACAATCTCATCTCGCAGAGGTTGTCCAACGTTTTTCATCCACGGTGCGATGCTCTTACCCGTGTTTCGGATATTCTCGGGGGTTCGTATCTTGTCTTCGGCCAAAATTACGTCACGGTAAAATCCCCCCTAGCTTATTTAAACACGAAAATGCAACTTTAGCACGTGAGCGAGGTGGGACGGGAGGAGGGGAGACGTATAGGTGAGGCGTAGGCGCTGCTGCACACGAGGGGGCTTAGCGCCACTCGGCTCGTAAACTTGTTCACCATCGTCGAGACCCGCGAAACGAGAATGGGAACCATCGCACCGCAACGCACACGTCCTATCGCTCTCTCTCTCTCTCTCCCCCTTTCTTTCTTTCGTTTTCTTTCTCCTTCTTGCCCGACAAGAACAGCCAGAAAAATCCTCCGGGATATTCCTGTGGCAGAACCGAGTATATAGAGCCGACAAATGAATGTGTGTGCTTGTGCAGGTATATTACGTATCTATATATGTGTGTATATGAACGCCCAGTCACGTGCAGGTGAGCACGAATATTAATTTCACGCTTACGGTCCTTATATTATTTTCGTTACATCGTACAATCCAACACACCTGCCATGACTGTAGATGGACTCTCTTTATCCATTTCCGTTGTCCCCAGGTGTGCCGAACAAGCTAAGGCCGTAATAAGAAAGAAAATCCGACCGAGAGCGTGTTGGGCACGCACGTGTTGAGGTTCCGCGAGGTATTATCGTGATACGCAATAAGATCTATTTTACCTTGACACTAATTTGCGGGCTTGAGAAAAAGAGTTATTTCTAAAATCTTTCATGAAATGTGTTTGCTACCGTGAATAATTTTTTATTGCAGGTACTATTTGAGAGCGGCATTCTGGAATTTTTTCATACATCTAATGCCCACAATTAAATTTAAAAATTTTTTATTGAAGTTTTTTTTTGCCATTTTGGAGTCTTCAATCTACGTCCGTAGACCAAATTTCATTCCAATAGGTATATAATTGAGGTAATGGAAAGGCTGTGACATACGTAAAGACAGACGGACGGACAGACCGAAACCATAAGGGTAATTCCAGCTTACTACCCAACCCTAAAAATAATTATATAAATAGCTAAAAAATGATTTTGAAAAAAAAAAAAGGTTTAAAAAACATCCACGACGATGATAAGCATCTCGGATGCGTCACGAGAAAATATTTTTCGTGACAAATCGTCAGAGATGGTTGGGATAAGGATTGACGACGAGCATAAGCCCGAGGCAAAAGTTCGCCGCGAGTCCGAGAGCGTATCGGCCAAATGAGCTAACGCACGGCGGGAGGAAACACTATATCTTGTCCCCGACTGAGGCTTGCACATTCCCGTTGCGGCGCACAGCTGCTCGAGATCGTTAAACCCGTGGAACCGGCAGCCCGCACATGAGGGAGAATTAATGTCACCCGAAATACCGCAAGGTGCACGATGCTACCCGGTTGGAAACGAATCGACGTAGACGGGCTTTCACTTATTTTCGCGTATAACCTTGGCACCGCCGGTAAGACGATCGTACGACGAAAATCTCGGCGATACGGATACAGCAAGGAACCACTATTTTTTTATTACACGCGAGATTTACCATCGGATTACGTTGGAAAGATTTTTTTATTATTTTATGATTTTATTCTGTAAATCATTCTTGTGAAACTTGCGCAAAAAATATTTCGCGGTGTTGAATTTTATATCATTCGTATTGATGGAAAATAATGATTTGTCGTAGAATAAAATATTCATATTGAATATAAAAATTAAATGAAAAATAATTCAATTTATTTATTAATAATTTATAATTGTTAAATTAAATGTAAAATCTTGGAATCTTGGCTAATACAAAATGATCATTCGTAGGAATATAAAATATTGATGAATAAGATAAATTTCGAATCTTAAAAAGAATACGATTAATATCAATATGATATTTTCTATATTAATTCATATTAATATGAAATATTAATCCATATTGGTACAAAAATCGCCACAACTCGGCTCAGATCATTCCAGCGATGCACTGAAAAATTGCACGCAGCCAATAAAACACAATGTCCGGGCAGCACCAAGTGCGATTCTCAGCTCCCGGCAGTTCAGTCGGCTGCCGCTAGGTGGCGAATCCGCCGATCGTTTCCCACAGCCGAATCGTTACATCCAAAGGCGATTCGGAAACCTCCGTTCCAAATCAATGCCGCCTGCAATCCGAACTTCCAAACGACCGCCGCGACGCTCAAATTCTCGCCAGTTGCATGTCGATTCAATTTATCGAATCTACATCGCTCAATATTCATCAATAAAATCGCTAGATGCGAAAACAATAAATTATACATTCTCGCATACTTCGAAACAAAGCTTATAACTCTCGATTGCGACAGCCGCTGCATCCTCCGTCGGTCCACAGGACCAGGGAAGAAAAAACAGCGAGGAAAGATGATGAATCGTCATTAGCGTAATCGTCTGAGAGTGAAAGTTCGAGCAGAACTCGTTTTCTTATTTTCTTTAAAATTCTCTCGTTTGCCTTTGTTCTTTGTTTTTTTTTTTCATCGCAACGCTCTACGCAGCTGGCGATTGAGGCTTTCATTCTCAATTAGTTCGTGCAACACACAACTGGCCGAGGTTAAAGTATCCGAGCTCGGAAATTGCAGTATCCCGTTGTGACAGCTTCGAGATATATAGTCGTCCGATATCGATTGTCTGAGCGTTTCGTGGACCGAGTTATCCCCCGAACGCACGTGAAACCATTGCACGCGTGACTATGAATAAAAGGGGCTGGCTCTGTTTCGCCTCGATTCTCCCCGACCATGGACATTGCACAATATTATTCATCGGTCGCGTATGAGTTTGAACGAAAAGTTTTGCGCTATGCGGGATATAAGTCAGAAACGGTAGATTACCGAGAGAGCGAGTCGGGCGAGAGCAATCTGGACAAAGATAGACGTTGAGAGAGAGAATGAAGGAGAGGGAGAGAGAGAGGGAGAGAGAGGAAGAGGGAAAGAGGGAGGTCGGCGTACTCTCGGTTACAGTTGAATGGCTCGGGCTAATCGTCTCTATGAATCTTTCAGTACATCGAGGCTTTCTCTGCAGTACTACGTACTACATCACCGGTATGTTCTACTAGTCGGTTACGACGGTACACCGCCGCGTTGTTACGAATCCCATGGCACGAATCGGTTCCCACATCGACGATGTAAATTTAAAAAAAAAAGCTAATGGAGTGTAAATTCGACTGGCGTGCACAGCGTTCCGTACTGTATTTTAAATCATTTATTTCTAGGAAACTATGAGATCTGGGACTTTGGTTATCAGTTCCGTGTGAAGTTTGAGGGAGGCGTTGTATTCTCTGATTTTTCGAAAATTTGAGGCCCAGTCGATTCGGAGATAAAAAAAAAGGGGAATTTTCTTTGTTCGTATATTTGTTACAATATTTTTATGAATATGCGATTGGAAATTAAGAGCTAAATATTTTTGTAGACCGCATGTGAAGTCCTTTTAAATGACACCCCCATGATACATCAAATTCGAAAAAAAAAATGGAGTACCTAATTTGTCTCCTCTTCAATAACGATATGAATAATTCCAAGTGCTACCTAATACAAAATATGCCGCCTAATAGGCTGCATTACGGTCCCAAATTTTGAGTTCTTACGACGCGTGGTTTCTCAAAAAATCGGCTGTGACAGACGGACGGACGGACGAACATCATCGCAAGTGGCCTCACAAGGGCTCAATTTTTCCGTCGAAAATATGCAACCCCAAATTAAAAACGAATACCCAAAGGATCAACGACTCGATCGATCAATCCTGCATAATCCCCGCAACGTCAATTAAAAAATAAGAAATTCGTTCGGGCGAATTAGTTGAACCAAGACAAAACGGAACTCCCCGGGTTAAGGCGATAACTCCAAAGAGACCCGAAACCGGATGTTCTTTCCGCTTCTCGCTGTATGTCCGACCGGGCTTGTGAAGCGTTGTCCAGCCGCGTGCGCTTCAGCGTAGAGTCGACGCCGAGTCAGCGATGCGGTCTGCGCGTACCACGAGCACACCTCGTGCAATGCAACACCGGTGCAATACTGTTGCAACCCGTGCCGGGTCATCTCTGACAGCTTCGTTAATTCCGAAGGTTGGAACGCACGCCGCGGCAACCTACCGCGTTATTCAGCCCGCCCGGCAATCCTCGGTGATCTCCCGTGGAATTTAAACCCCCTCTCTCCTCCTCTCCCTCCCGGCAAACCCCGCCCAGGCTCTAATATGTTTGCTGCCACGCGTGTTTGTATTAAAATTCGCATGCGGTATGCATACGGATGGATAAATTGCACAAAGAGCGGTAATCTGGCAAATAAGATTACATTTTCTCGTTTTGCAGCTTTTCTTTGCCTGTTTTTTATTAATTGTTGTAGATTCGAGGTTGAAATTGAATGCGGAGCAGCATTTTCATGCGTTTGGGAGTGTTGTGACATCGGAGGTCTTTATTACCGATTAATTTTTTCCGTCGACCTTGCCCCCCTCCAACAGAAAAATTACAGAACATGCTTCAAACATCCCAGATGATGCACCTAAAGTTCATTCATAAGAAATAAAAAGGCGACATTCTCAAAAAAATTCATAAACAGATGAAAACGTCGATTTTACGACACAACGATTGAAATTCATTATATTCTTCGATACGTGACGATAGAGTTATAATTCTCAATAATCGCAGTAATCCTATTCCAAGAGTCATTTTTTATTTCGTCAGTCCATTAATCATTCGTCACCCTTCGAATGGCAATTATTTCGTTCTTTCGACCGACGTGTCCCCAAGGGTTCCGGGGGTTGTTCGGGGAGGGTTCTCGTCGCTGGGAAGCCAATGGGAATGACGAATACCTCGGAGTTTCTGGTCAAACGATCCAGTTGGGAAACCCATCACCACGTGTCGCAGCAGTGTCGACCTTATCCATTTCGGGGGTCTGGCTTTTAGGGTCCGTAGGGTTTTCGCATTGCCTCCGTGCCGAATTTCGTGTGGCTGCTGCTCGTCTCGAGATAAGAAGCAACGTAGCGCCATTCGCTTGGGGTAGAAGGGAGGGGAAAGGTCGTACGATGTAATAAGAAAGAGTTAGCTGGTTGAGTACATAAAATAGTTAGGAACCCCCGATCGTTGTTAGGGCATCGCTGACACGTGGTCGTACGATCATTAGCAGAGAAGACAGATGGCCTAATGACACACTCGAACTCTCTGCGGACCCGTTCAACGTCCTACGGTATATATATCTTCGGTTTGGGGGAAAAAAGAATGAGTGCGTAAAAAGAATTTTTGGGAAATAACGATTTTACGGTGCGAACGCGTCTTTAGTGCGGACAAAACGATTTGAAAAACAATGATTATGGAGTTACACTTGGTTTTTGATTACGGTTCGAGGCAACGTTCGGTAAAATTTGGATAATCTGGGACTTATGGATTTTGAGAAATTGCACTGTTGGACTTATTCCGATTTGCCGCCAAACCACAGATATTCACCCCTCCCAAACCCACAATCTTCATGTATCTTTCTAACCATCCAAGTTGACTGAACAGATGAATACATCAACGTTGAGGTCATACATCAACCCGCGTACACGCCCACCACCGTAACAATGTTAACAAAGAAAGAAAACAAAAACACTCCGATGTTGGAATGACAGGTTTATACGCGCTATATCCTAGACGCGATGATTCGCCAAGGTAAAACCATTCCCCCGGCAAAACCAGGAAGTTGCAACTGTCCGACCGTATATTCGCGCCGTTGGATATATCATGGACAGATGGATGACTGAATCTCATGGTTTATACGTGTGTGTGTGTGTGTGAGAAATATTATTGCCGCAGGGGGAAAAGTTGCACGGAGATTCGTAAACGGCTCGCCAACCGGAAGTAAGTGTCTCAGCCGAGTTAGTAAATCTCCGTGGTAGCAACGATCCACGACAGACCTGTAATTTCACGAAAAAGCTATATGTGCATCCCCCGGCGAGTGGTTGGTAGCGCGGTATGTAGTCCCCGTGTGCTGCTCGCCCGGGCGCAACCGGCTTCTCCCAGTTTGCAATTACAAATTAATAAAGGGTTGCAACGCCACCGAGTCCCCGCTGACCTCGCTTGATTCATATCTACGGTACTCACTAATTACCATGCAGCCACTTCGCCTTCGCCGCTTAACTCTCTCGCTACTCTTCCAACCCCCTTTTGCGTATGTGACCAACTCTCTCGCATCGATTGTTTTGTTCGTATTATTTTGTGATTTCAACGGATTTTTTGGATATTTGGAATTATAGTTTTTAGTTTTTGATTGTGCATGTAGTGATTATTTTGTTATGATTTAGAGATTTTTACGTGTTACCTTGGAAGTGGGGCAATGAATTAGTCAATCATTTTCTTTAGGTTATTCCTGTCTCTCCCTTACTCCCCCACACGCGATTTTTACCTCTCTCGCATAGATATTTTAATTTTTGAATTTTTTAAAATATTCAGAATTATGATTATCATTTTTCGATCATTTCGGTACTTCATGATTTCGTCATTAGTGTCAGATTTTGACGTATTACCTAATATAGTAAATCAATGAATCAATCAGTGCCTCACACACTCTCTCTCTTTCTCCCTCTCCCCCTCTGGCCACCCCCCACCAATATTTTCATCCTGCGATTCCGCATCACTCAAATAATGAGAATCATATTCATCATACTTCAGTTTTCTATCACTTCATAATTTCGTTGATAATCACAGACCTCCACCCACCTCATAAAGGAAATCAATGAATCAATCCATCCTTCTTTCTCCCTCTCTCTCTCTCTCTCTCTCTCGTCGCTGTCCCGTTCGCAAACTCTCTCCCCCCCTTGCGCCCCAATCGATGTACACGATCTCCGCCCTCGTATTGGATCGGTCGCCGGTGCGCAACGAGCCGTTCGCCTCCGTCATACCCCGGGCCAATGCATCCGCCGGGGTCCAAAGTTGCTCGTATCGCGCGTTGTCACCCCGCCGAATTTCCACGATTCCGAGAGGCTTCATCCGGAACGAACGGCCGCTTCGACGACACCACGCGCGGTACACAATCGTTAATTCGAGAGTTCGATATCCTACAACGGTGTGCAAACATCGAGTGATCTCTTCGTGAACGATGTACGTTCGTCGTGACAGTCCGGCGGCAATTGTTTCTCGTCCATACGCTCTCGATCCAACGACCGGCGCAAATTCGTCTCGTCGAGCCGGAAATTGAACGAATTCAACGTCGAAAAATGTTTTGGCTCGTCGTACGACAAGAGACGAACGAAAGTGCAAGTGACATTCGAGCCTTAAGGATTTCGGGTTGTTGTATTAACGTTAATTTCGATAATAAGTTACTTCAGAGCCGCGAAGCTCCTTTTCTTATGATTATAATAATAATAATATCAATAATAATAGAAATAATTATTATAAGATAATAATAATAATATTATAATATAATATAATAGATAATAATGATAATAATAATTATTATATTATAGTATATTATATTATTATTATTATTATTAGAAGAAGAAAAAATTGAAAAATAATTAATTTCTCTGTCATCGTAAATAATTCAATGTCGACAGTTCAATAATATACTAAATAATAATAATAATAATAATAATAATAATTATTATTATTATTATTATTAGAAAAATTCTTAATAATTATCCTTAAATAATAACAACAATAATAAGATTAAAATAAATAAAAAATGTGCACAATCCAATATTCAAATGTTCGAGCATTTGATTTGCTTTTCTTTTCTCTGGTGTATTTGCATTCGTGACAAATTTATTTTCCACGTATTCGCACGATCGTACAATTTGTTATCCACGAGAGTTATGTAACCGTGCGTAAGGGGGGTGGCGGAGGCTGTGCCCGATGAACTATTCCGAAACATCGAAACACGTTCGCGAATAATGCATATACATGGGGCGTTCGAGGTTCGGGAATAGCGTCGATGAGGGAATGCCCTGAGCCGGAGATTCCCCGCGGGCAATAGCGGCGGCGGGAGAGGGGGGGGGGGGGGGGGGGGAGCACCTCGCTTAAAGCCGTATAAAAAATGCAGATAGTGTTTCGAACGATTCGCTGCGTGGCGCGTTCCAACTTCGATGCTTCCTGGGGCACTCGCTCGACTACCATATACACATATACGTATGGGGAATTTCGAGTGAAATCGAGAAGTCATTTTCCTCACGTAATCAAATTATTGTAAACTCTTTTTTATGGCTTTTTGCGGCTTCAGGTAGAGATTAATTTTTTTTTTCTAATTATTCCGCGACGTTGAAAGAAAAAAATTTGTCATAATTATTTATTATGTTGAAGATGTGTGTTTTGAAAAAGTATATTTTACAATACAAGCAATCCGAATCCCATTCCCAAGTTCAAAAAAATAAAATTATCCGTCTGTAACCCAAAATTTGTGAACGGAAAATCAAAATTGGTCGAAAAGTGTTTTCATTGGTTTTCTCTTATTCACGTAAACCCGATTTCAGCGCCACCTTCAGGAATAGCGCAACATTTCTGAAAAAAAAATTTGCGTCTATTCGGACCCGAAATTCAGCAGAAAAAAAATAAATTAAGCAATGATCCGATAACCTAACTAGAACGATTCCTCGATTCAACCTGGAATTTCCCATATACGTGTGCATCCATGTACACGTATATATTGAAGAACAACCACGTACTATCGAAACAAACGGGGGCCCACCGCTTCCTGAGCGTAAATTATTGTAATTTGCATCGGTTAACTCCGTAATTACTCGGTCGGACGCAATGTGGAGTGCCGGTGCGAGAGAAGGTGGGGGGGATGAGGGAGCACAGGTTAAAGGGCCATTAAGGTTTCCTCAGCCAAAGCGGCCGACTCGACATCAGCCCGAGAATCCGAACCGAGCGGATCATGCCGTGTGCACGAGCGTAGCTATTCCAATGATTCGTTTGCCCTGAAACGGAGTGAACTTGTATATCTTGCACCTTAATTCCACGCCAACCTAAGGACGGTGGGGGAGGGGAGGGGGGTCCAATCGGTCGCCGGCTTATATCCTAATAAGATAAAAATAATAATTGCAAGACGAGAATCATTTATATGAGTAATTTCGATTCAAAAGCATTCAAAAAGAACAATCCGAATAAGTTTTTCAAAAATTCCCCCATCCCTAAAAAAAACCCCCCATGGGTTTATATTTGAAAAAAAAAATCTAACATAGTCCCAGATGTTCCTGCACCAGGGTAAGACCTTTTATCGGAAAAAACTCGGTGGTAGACGGCAGTGAACGAGCGAATGAGAGATTGGAAAAATATTTCCGTCGGTCGGATCGGAAACGTGGGATAATTGCCATCCTCCTTCATTCTAACTGCTCACGTAGTCGTGGGGGAGGGAAAGGTCGAAAGAGGAGGAAGAGAGAAAGAGCGTGAGGTAGGGGTGAAGAGAGATCAGAGGAGTTACACTAACGGTCCAGGAGTATAAAGTTGCGATAAAGTAGGCATTCATCGGCCAAAGCAGCAGCAGCAGCAGCGGCCAACTATCGTTTCTTCTTTTTCCTCCGGCAGTTACGAATCGTGGCGTGAAAAATATAGAAGACGGGCAAACGAAAAAGAGCCGGCAATTTTTACGGTCTCGGGCGCGCATTTTCTTTTCTCGCGGCGATGTCGGGGGTAGAAACGAGAGCGCCACCTAGCACGGAGGGTGTAAATCACAGTCCGCGGCAGCAGCTTCGTACGAGAATCGGTGAGGCATCGCCACGCGTTTCTTCGGAACGTTACGGGAAGAATTTTCTCACGAGCTTGCGAATCAACCTATGTATATGTCATATATACTACATAACATACAATATATCATATTAATAATAATAATAAATGAATAATGAAAAAAATTAAATCTTAATATTCGTATTAATTCGTAATTATTAATATTAATATTTTTCCATATTTCAAAATAAAATGAATATACATACATAATAATAGGAATAGATATATGTAAATATGTAATATATTTGAAGGGTCTCTCTTATGTTCATTTTTTTTATTTTGAGATATTGAGAAATATTTATATCAATAATTAAGAATTAATATGAATATTAAGATTTTTATTTATTTTTTCATTTATAAATATATGTCAATGAAAAAATAAATTCTCAATATCAATATTTTTCAATATTTCAAACTAAAATAAAAATTATAAATAAATATACATACTGTTTGATACATAGATATTTTTTAATTTTTTGAATTGTTATATCAAACACTAATCATTTTTATTTTCTTATATTTCATTCGAATATTATTGTTTCAAATTCATTTCTATTTATATTATAATATATTCCATGAGTGAAAGATGTTTATATAAAAGTGACCTACGCGAAGCACACAGACGCAAAAGTACTGGCTGGTTGCCTATTTTTTTTTCGGTCGGACTCCCCTCGGCCGATTCCAACGACGGCGAAGACGACGGTCGTCGGGAAAACCGAGTTAACGCGGCGCTTGATATATCGCCGCGCTCGCGCGAGTGGACCCGGAAACGGCGATAACTCAAGGACCCGCTCGTGCGGTTTAACGGGACGGCATTAAAGATTCCTGACTTTTAACGTCCTTATACTCGCGCCACCGCCGGGACGTTCGTTTTTAAACGGGACTCTCGCGCGATCCGACGACGACGATTTTTCGAGAACCAACCACCGGATTTCGCGCACACCGCGTCGGAATAATACGAATCGCTCGCAAGAACGAAGACCCGCCGACCGAGCGGTTGGAGCGATGCGATAATCCGTCGCGTAACTTCTTTCGAACGGCACCGCTTGACCGGCTCGCGTATCGCACAACGGTGCTGGCATTTTTGCAATGGAGATAAAAATAAAGAAACTTCAAAAAAAGGTAAAGAAAAAGGAGTAAAAGAACGATAACCGAAACAAAGAACATCGTGGACCGAAGCTTATCAGTTGGAAGGGTTCGAGACAATGGGTAGATAACAGCGACATATTGTATTTCCGTGTTGTATTTATTTTTCGATAAGTCGGTGTGTAATAAAAATCGATTAAAAAATTATGAAAATAAGCAAAGAAAAATGTATGTACATAAAAGTGTGCGACCAAAAAAATTACATATGGATTTTGTGAGGATGGATCCATGAAATGCAAAGATTAACCGAAGAGATTATTCATCGAATGCCCTGAGAAAAAAGAATTATGCAAAAACCGCCGATTTTTCGAATGTCCAATAAAAAATTAAATCGCTATATAATTGCTTAACATCTTTCAAACATTTATATGTCATTGAAAAATATTGAAGACAATCGAATCAATGAATAAAAAATAATAAAAAACAAATATTGAGATTCAAAGATATTCAAACAATTATGATGTTTAAACAACGCGAGGCGAGCAACATGAAACTAACTACCATGTCGACTTTGTGTGTTTTCTACCTTAACGCGCGTATTAATCAACAATTTATAAATAACGCCCAAGATGGTTACAAAGCTAATAATGATCGCGGGAGAGGGGGGGGGCGGTTCGCTTCTATGAGTGCGATATATGTACGAACATATATTATATATCTGTGTGTTGAATATCTACGGTTAGGTTTGTACGGCGACTTGCCACCGGCTGCTATAGTAGTTTCGCGGGCCATTAGCCACGTAATTAGCGAATGTTTATTACACGGAAGTCGTAATGGGAACGCGGCGAGTACTTAATAATGAAGCATAATTAATTGGCTCGATACGGACCAGCAGCAGCAGCAGCAGCAGCAGCAGCAGCAGTCACAGCAGCAGCGACGTTGTTTCCGCCGGCTACTACTCGTGTCTTATGATTAGACATCGATATATCTTATTTAGTCCGATACACGGTTCAATACCGCATACCACATTTATCTATCACACAAACACCTAATGCACCACATTCGCCCGGCCCTGTTACTTTATACTCCATCGACGACTGTTATTACCAATTATTGCCGCAATTAAACGCATTTGTCAGAATGATCTGTTATTCTCGCTTAACGACGTATCGAATTATCCTGTCGGATTATTAGCCGCAATACCGCCTTCTCTGTAGATTAGAAAATATATCATATGGCAATTTTGTTTTTTTAAATATTCATTTTATCTCATTTTGATTAATTTTCTTTCATTTTATTTTATTACATTATTATTATTATTATTATTATTATTTTATTTTTATTATTATTTATAGTAGTTACAAAGAACAATTTAAACAGTACGAAAAATTTGATCATTGAAGTCGACGATGTGGATTGAGTTGTACTTTGAAATCTATTTTGAATTCAGTTGTTGTCAATGTGAATAATGAATGAATTAATTATTTTTTCTCGAAATTCCACTGCTATTGTAATAAAAGCAATTGTACGAAAATTCAATTACGAAAAAGATTACACGTGGTCCAACTCGTACAACGATCAAATGATTATCAACAGTCCCGAGTGTTTCGACGATTGTACGAATGAAAATACGCAATGACATCGAATATACGGTAACGAAACTGTTGACACACGGCCCTCGGAGCGCAGACCTAACCACACAATCCCACAATCAATGTTGCCAGGAAATTGGATAAATATTCTCCATATATTCCAATATGTAATATTTGACAAACATTCGTTACAGTGACCGCAATCGTCAAAACTAACATTAAAAACCTACCATGACCCAAAACGTATCAACATTTTCGATATAATTGAAAAAAATACATGTATACATACTTTGCGGTTATGGCTTGCGGTATTAAATTTGCAAAATTTCTCGTCGCACTGTTCAAAGGATCCAATAATGTGGGAATTCAATATTTAAAGATGTATTATTTGGATAATTGTTGCGGCGATCAAAATTTTAGAAACTGATTCTCAGAAAAACGCACTATAATCCAAAACGTATGGAAATATGTGATATAATTGTAAAATACTATTTTTTAAGTGAAAAAAAATGTTTATTAGTAAATTTTTTAATTTCTTTGGGATTAAACATTTCAACCTGCATTATCAGAATAATTCGTTGGATCGACTAAAATCATAAAAATAAATTTCCAAAAACGAGTTTCCGAGCTAATTGAAACTTTGAACCGTCAAAAAAAAAAAAAAAAAAAAACGGTCACTGTCTCCATAAACTGTCATCAAACCAGCCCCATCCGCCTTTCCTCCCCTCAAATCCAAATTTCGGCACTCCTTCACAAAACTTCTCCCACTCGACGTTCAAAATAATCGCGAACCCACCGCCCACCCACCTTCCCAAAATAAAACTACCCCCATCCCCCAAACCAAAGCCCACTCAACCCCGCCGCAAAACCCGAGCAACGCCGGTCAATCCAACCACTTCCAAGCCAAACCTCGATTCAAAACAATCATCGATCACCCAATAAAATCTGTAATACATTACCGTCGCATTTTCCCACCCCCTCGACGTTTGATCAGCGAGTACGACACTCGACGGATCATCGAAAGCATACACAGCGCGCCCATGTTTGAAGAGCGGTTATGGCATTCGTTACGTCGAGTACGGAGGTAGCAAAACGTATTGACGGGGTTTCCTTATTACCCGACGATATCAGTGGGACGTGTACGAGCGCTGCCCGGACATTGCACGAACATCGCGCGACAATGGAGCAAGCCCCGAGCTATCCACTACCATCGCAATGGTACAGCGCCATGGAGAACGAGAGACGGGAAATACCTCGAAGAAGGGGAAGGCGAGAGAGGGTAGAAGCCTGACGAGTAGCGGCAGCAGCGGTGATGCCGACGGATACACCCTTGCGCGGGTCATTAACGTCGCAATTAAACGCGTTTATTACCCGGCATCGAGGGGGGGGTAATACACGCCCTGGCCCGAGAGCGACGTCCTCGACGCGTTCGAGGGATTGCGTGTGCTGCCTATCTCTCTCTCTCTCGCTCTCGCTCTTGCACCCCGTACCGCCCACCTCCCCCGCCCCCCCATTTCCCATCCTTCGCTCGTGCTCGCGGAGCACGAGTCGACGAACGATATTCGATGCACTTCCCTGTCTCCGTACCGCCATTAATCCACACCCCCTGCATCCATACCACGCGTTTTGTCCGCGAACCGACGCAACGGGTTACGACATTAAGTATCACGTGTCGATCCGTGTTCTCGCACGCATCTCGTCATATGTTTAGGTATTATCGCTCCATGTATTTGGTCGGACGAATATGTTATTATTTTTATTATTATATATATAACTTACGGAATATTGCAATGGATAACATTGTAAAATTGTATTATGTAATTGATTATGCCGATGATATTTGTAATGATATTATTATTGGAGACCACGGATTATTATTATTATTATTAATTATTGACTGAGTATCAATTAATAAATTTCAATATTTTGTGAATGAGAATATTCCTTTCTTTAATATCATCGATCTTGATACGGCTATGATTCTAAATAAACCCGAGAAATTTAATTCAGTATAAAATAAATGAAAACACTTCTATCGAAAACATACCTGAATTTTCATTATCATCCGAAATTAACGTAACGTTATTCTCCAAAGTTTTTTATTATCCTTCGACAGTCATAAATAATTCAGAGATGCGGGTGAATGAAAAAAAGGAAGAAAAAAAACCGCAACTCCAACGGCAAATGCTTGGAAAGACTCGACGCCGTGACCTCGTCCTGGCTTTTCGATCAATTATAAAAGCGGTATATGTCGTTCGCGAGAGCAAAGAAACGAATGAGTATCGACGGCGCTTCTCCACAATCTCCCTCCATCGGCTCAACCATGGCACTTCCCCCCCCCCCCCGCAAGTATGTATATCACGATCGACGTTTCTACCCCGTTACCTCCCCCTTCTTCCACTCGTTTCAGGTCTTCACTGCCACCTGGAATAAGAGAATCTCATTCCGAATGCTTGATATTTCATGAAAAACGCGATCGCTCGCTCCGCGTGCTCCCGGCACAAGGAGAAAAGACGTCGACGACGACGACGACGGAGACGGCAACGACGAACGTCGACGATGGCACGACGGTTTGGAGAGGAAAGAATTGGCGAGAGACTGAGTCTAGCCGAGGAAAAGGGGAATGCGACGCAGCGACGATGCCGGAGAACTGCCGTGGAATATCGATTGAACATTCGCTCAAATATTTAAACGCTATTACGGGGCAGGTCGAGTATGGTTGTACGAGAGCGGGGGAGGGGGGGGGGGAGAAGGGTCGGGGGAGTATAGCGAGCGAGAAAGCCCAGGAGGCAGAAGAGCAGGAGAATAAACCATGTGCGTCGGTCGGAGATTGTCGAGGACGAACGTCCCGTGTACACTTTATATATATATGGGGTATTCCTGGGAATTTCGGCAACTTCGGACAGTTGGGTCAAAATTTTTGCTCCCCAATTTTTTTCTTTAATATGTGTTGAAAATAAAGAGACACGTATTTCGGCGTTTTTTATTTTGAGCCCCCACTTTTGAAATACAGTCAAATGAAGTTTTTGAAGTATTGACCACATTCGGTCATTCAAATCGATATATCTCAGCAACGGTTAGTGATAACTCAAAAAACCACAGGTGTTTTTTTTTCGTTTTTGAACGCTTTATACATTGAAAACATTGACGATTATGTTGCACAAATTCAACAATTATTTATAAACAATTTAAAATTAAAAATGAAATAAAACAAAAAACGCACTTTTAATTTTTGAAATGTATTTTTTTTTGAATTCCTTGAACAAAAACGAAAATTTAGCCACCTTGAACTTTTTGGGCCGACGCTTCATTCGGGAGTTATAGATTTTTTTGTCACAAAAAACCCCTAAATGTTTACCCGGTTGTTTAGAATAAAAGCTATAACTTTCGAACGAAACGTCGGCCCAAGTCCGGCCGGGTCTCAACATTTTTCTTTTCGTCCAAGGAATTTGAAAAAAAATCAATTTCAATAATTAAGGGTACTTTTTTCTACATGCAATTTTTTACTAATAAAATACGTATATTTACCGGTTTTTTATGACAAAAAAAGCTATAACTTTCGAACGAAACGTCGGCCCAAGTCCGGCCGGGTCTCAAAATTTTTCTTTTCATCCAAGGAATTTGAAAAAAAATCAATTTCAATAATTAAGGGTACTTTTTTTTCATGCAAATTTTTACTAATAAAATACGTAAATTTACGGGTTTTTTGTGACAAAAAAATCTATAACTTCCGAACGAAGCGTCGGCCCAAAAAGTTCAAGGTGGCTAAATTTTCGTTTTTGTTCAAGGAATTAAAAAAAAAATACATTTCAAAAATTAAAAGTGCGTTTTTTGTTTTATTTCATTTTTAATTTTAAATTGTTTATAAATAATTGTTGAATTTGTGCATCATAATCGTTAATGTTTTCAATGTATAACGCATTCAAAAACGAAAAAAAAACACCTGTGGTTTTTTGAGTTATCACTAACCGTTGCTGAGATATATCGATTTGAATGACCGAATGTGGTCAATACTTCAAAAACTTCATTTGACTGTATTTCAAAAGTGGGGGCTCAAAATAAAAAACGCCGAAATACGTGTCTCTTTATTTTCAACACATATTAATGAAAAAAATTGGGGGGCAAAAATTTCGACCCAACTGTCCGAAGTTGCCGAAATTCCCAGGAATACCCCATATATATGTTTAGAGAAGGCCGGGGCAAGTTGTAACACTTTTTGTGAGGACTTTAATATCTCACGATTTGTTGAATATATTTATAATGTCCTGAAGACGTTTTGTTCATTGGTTATTCTAATATTTTTGGGATTGTTCGGTGACCCACTGTTACTGGAAAAAAGAAAGTTTTTGGAATTTTGTATCTGGCGGGGGTTAATTGGGACCCCAAATAGTTTATTCGGACCATCCTCCTATATACTGAAAAGTGTACTTGACATTTTTTGTTCACTTGCTCCATTGAATGGGCCGTTGTTAAATAGGGGGTCTACAATGCAACCATAAATGTATCGGGACCTTATGATTTTTAACTCTTCAGTCACGAGACATTTAATTTCAAAAGCGTTATCAGAGCGTTCTCCCTTGTCTACTGTCTAAACTATAGCTCGAAAAAATTTGAAAAAAATCCATAATGTAGCTTTCAATCATTAACTTTAACAAAAATGTCCATCACGCTCTTGAACAATTTTCCCTATCTTCCTTCGGGAGATATACGCGCTTCTACAACCTACCCCTGTTACTTCTCGCCCCGAGCTGTCCCATATACATGCACACATATACATATAATACACACCTATACACAGATACATTACAGACACGGTATACACTACAGGTTTTACTATCTGCGATGCGACCCGCGCACGGTCACCGCATTTTCTCCTTTTCTTCGGGGGGGGTTTCACCCAACGTCCGCTCGTTCTCCCGGCTACCACAGTTGTCTCTCTATCCTCTCCTGGCCGTGGCAAATCCAACGGAGACGAGGAAGAAACTGGAGGAGGACTTATCCTACACCACCGGTACTGTGTGCAGAAAACCCCTTTCGCCAACGACAACGACAACGACGACGACGACGACGACGGCGACGTCGACGACGATCCCTCCGGCGCGTGAGAGGGTACTCGACCGAAGAATAACTTCCTTGTCACACGACGAGGGCGCGCGTTGCCTCCGCAACCCGTACGATGTCCTCTCGTGTGCACGTCGACACACCGGCGGTGGATGTAACGCCCGGTGTGTCTTCGCTCTCTTTCGTCCCCGTACGAACAAGAGAAAAACCATCCCCGGGAGCCCTCGCCTCAGACACGTCTTTGCGTGAAAATCGAGTGGGATGAGACCACGTCTGAAGGGATGATGCGCGTTATATCCTCTTCGACCTTCCACCCCGCCCCATGGTCGACGTACCGCAACCGCCCGGAGGTAAATGTGGCAGTAACACACGGAATCAGGAACGCGTTAAACAGTTTGCAACTTTCATTCACCGGGCTTTTGTCATTTTGAAATAACTTTTCGTTCCTCAAGAACAATGACGGGGGATAAAACGATTCGACGGTCGCGTTAGGGTGTCGGGATGTCGCGTGACGGGTGGAAATACAGAGTTTTCGGTGTTTTTTTTTTGTCCCGGGAATTGGATGAGAAATCATTCGATTTATTTATTTTTAATTTATATATGACGAATAAATTCTTGCAAAATGAAGATATAATTTTTTTTTTTTAACAAATGTTTTGTAGATATAGAACAAATGCGATGAATAAAGATCTATGGATATATTTTTGTGAAAATGGCGGTTTGAGTATTGTCACAGCAAACACGAGAAAAATTATTTTTAGAGATTCAACAGATTATTTTCATCAGAGAAAATAATATTTAATAATAATTTCGATGGATTTCTATGGTTTACAAAATTTGTTATGTCATGGAAAATCTATGAAGAAGATTCTAACGAATTTATCGGGAATGAATAATGACGGATTGAACATTTATGTGCGAAAACTCATTCCCGTTTTTCGATCACACACACACGCGCGCAATAACACGTTTTTCGTGATTTCGGCTTTCGGGTCGGACACATCGGGCCGTCAACTTCGATTCGTACTGAAATAACGAATGTCCCACATACGATAATAAATATCGAATCGACGTATACGCGGAATCAAAATTGTGAAGTGGACCTCGTTTCGTGACAACGTTTTTACCGTTGCTGTATAAAATACGCCGATCGCTTTTCGATTGCCCGAAGGAACGTGATCGCGTTTCCAGCGCAACGTTCGTTTTGTTCAGTACGAAAAATATGACTTTTTTGATTCAATCAAAAAAAAAATGTCAACAATTAAAAAACGTATCATACCAAATACGTATAAGTACAAAACCTTTGAAAAAAATACCAAGAACACTTCTTAAAACGTAACAAAAATACAAAAACCGCAAACGAAAAAATTCAAAAATTCCACAAACCTACCCTGATATTTTTCCATTATCGCAATTACCCTCATTTCGCAATAAACCCACCAATCCACCATATCTATTAAAATCAGTCGACACCGCCGTATACCGAAAATCCACTCAAATAAAAAATTAAAAAAATCAACATTTAAAAAAAAAACCCCCTAACCTTCAATATTTCTCGTCATCTCGCGGTAATCCTCGTATCGCAACGCGGCCAGATAGAAGCGTATCCGGTTGAATCGTTGAACACCCGACGCGAGATAAAGGGAATAAGTTATTTCCGGCAGTACGTGCCGGGATGCCGCATCACCGACTCCAGCATCAACTTCAGCAGCAGCAGCGGTAGCATCACCGTCTCATCGTGGTTGAAGTCGAAAGGGTGTCTCTGTCGGGTTCGTGTCGAGGCCCTCAGGATCCTCAGAGCCGGGAGCGTGCTGGTAAGGCGCGCGCGTCCCCCCGTGGGCTCTTCAGCGATGGGGTTAGCCCGGAAAGAGCGAGAGAAAGAGAGATGAACATGGTCCAGAAGATCGGTGCGGTGCTGCTGCTGTTTCTGCTTCGTAGCTTCCGCCGTTGAAGGGAGCCGCGAAGGGATTGCCGCGAAGCCGCGGGGCAGAAGGGCGGGAGGGAGGGAGAAACGCGGGACGGGGGAGTACGGAGAACCGGTGAATAAATAGGCATAGCGCCGATTGTATCGCGAGCGTGGCCGTAATTGGCCACGTAGTCTCTCTCTCCTATGGCCGGAATGTTGATTGGCGAGATAGGCGTGCGGTGGTAGTACCTATATGCGCGTACGGAGCGCGCGAAACGCGCGGGGAGAAAGAGAGAGAGGAGAAAACACCACCTAGCGGCCGACAAATCGGACCTTCTGCTCGGCCGTACAGTCGAAACTTCGGGATAGTCAATAACCGAGGGTATGAATGGGAAATGGTACGAATGGACGGGATTGTGGGGTGGAGATCGGAATTCGGACTGATCGAAGTTTCGACGGGTCGATGTATCGAATTAAACATTTCAATGTATTTTAGTCACCGTCTTCTGGTCATGCGGCAAAGATATCGTTAGTAAAAAATCGGGGGTGTATAAATGTGTCATTATTCTCTGTTATCTTTGTTTTCTGCGTTATAAAAACTATCGAAAATGTTCAGAATCTATGATTGTCTGAAGAAAAATGGCTGAAAATTCGAAAAAGAACTGAGCATTGTTGAATTGCGATTTTGGAATTGGCGAATTGTCTAAATACGTCTTGAATTATTTTTATTTGAAAATTACTGGATTTTATGACGAGATATTCCTGCGAGGGACGGCATACATTTTCGACTAGCGTGAGTTCGACTATCGGGAGATTTTACTGTATATACGCGACGGTGCGGCTGCTGCTGATCCTGCTGCTGCTGCTTCTGCTGTGGCTCGCTCGCAGCACGCTTCCGTAGATTAAACCAATAAATATGAAGTTTGTCCGGCCGGCGGATCGGGGCTCTGACGCGGATTGGGTTTAATAACGCGTTTCGCCAAACTACCCCTCCTATGTACCAGCTGTACCACCGCCAATTCGGTATATTTTCCACTCAACAGCGTGAAGTACATATGGACCTTTTTCTCGGGTGTCACACGAAAATTTGCACGGTGAGTTGACATTTTACTCGCGTTGGTTGGGGATTTTTAAATGAAACAAAAATAAAAAAAATAAATTTGAAAACGAATTGAATCGAATAAATTAAATGGATAAATTAATTATTAGGATTGTTGTTTTTCGACGAAAAATCTTCGGAGGATGAACAAAGTTTAAGCCTTTGGTCATCAATATTCTCCAATTTGCCGTTGGTCACCGATGGGGTCTCGGATGACCCCAGATTTCAATGTTTGATGGAATGAAAAAAATGAAATTAAAAAAATGAAGAAATAAAATTTAAAAAAATAAAGGAATGTAAAATAATTTTTTAAAAAAGGATAAGAATGATCTGCTGGACCACCGTGATCCTTCGTACCGAACGGGATCAGCCCCTTCCCACTACTCCCCTCTCGATCTTCTTCAACTCGCCGTACCGCAGAGACTCTTCTTTTTTTCCCAATCCGGTGTATGTGCGTGTCGCGAGCGCAATGAGACCCCCCAAGCTAACTCGTTTTCGTTCGACGTGCATATATTTAACTCGACGATTTATCATCGACGATTCGTCGTTCCCTCGAGCTGCACGCACGCGGTCGGACTTTGTCCGAATGTGTGAAGCGTCATTAAATGGAAAAACCTCGACGGATAGTTTACTGACCCAGTCAGCTTCATCGGGCGGATTACGAGATTGTCTCTGAGGTCTGTGAATGCTTCTACGTCCACAAATGGACCTCGAATTGGTTGCAGATCGTATTTCTGTTTCGTGGAAAATAGAACTCTGGATCCGTAAAAAAAATCTCGTGAAAATTTAAACACATCTCGATTAGTTTAATTATTTCATTATTTTTCCATCTATTTTCATTTATTTCTTGAATTATCATTCTTTCAAATTCACATTGAACGTAATTGAATCAAATTCATTCGTCGATTTATCTATTCACTTATTCAATCATGTCGCAAACTATCATTTTCTATCAAATTTACTCAAAATAATTTAATAAAATTCAAACAATCTCATCAAATCACTCATTCATCAATTTTTCAAGTTATTCGATTCACTCCTCCATAAAATGAATACATTTACAATTTTACCCTCAATTTTCCCAACAAAACTATTCTCAATCTTATCTCAACGCGATAAATATCAAAAAAAATAATTCTTTAAAAAATATTCAAAAAACGAATTCCAACGTCTAACCGCACAAAATCTACCATAAAACTCTCCCGATAAATCGCTGGGGGGAAGGGGAGTGCAAAAATCACACCCTTGCATGGTTCGGTCCAATAACATCGAGACGTGTTATTTCGACAGTTCGAAATCCGAGCGGATCTCGGTGTATTCGGTACTTGTGCTCACACGGGTCGACGAACGATGACTCCTCGGGTGTTGCAATGGTCCGAGATGGGGTCGCGGCGAATCGCACAGCTTCAGGATACATCGTATATCGTTGTACAGCTCCGGCACGGGTCTGAGAAGACCCCGTGTGCTCTCCCGCACAGGCTCAACGCGCTCGCGTGGGCGTTTCCTTATTTACGCACGCCACAGATTTATTTCTCTCTATTTTCTCTCTCACCCTCTCATTCCCTCTTTCTCGTTCTCTTCCCGCCCCCCACCCCCGCCGCCAAGTTCCACAATGAACGCAATCACGGTTCTCGCCCTCTACGGATCCCTCGACGAACATATGCACGGGTTATTCCGTGTGAGATCGAGGAGGAATTTATCTCACGTTGTTAGATCATTGCAATATTTTTTGGAATTATTGTTTGACTTTAGATAGACCCTTAATTGTTTTTTAAATATTTCTCCTTGGTCCTTAAGGTGGCGCAGCGATGGGTTTTGTGTAAACGAGGGGGAAGTAATGGAAAAATCTTTTTCAAAATTTTGATTTTTTCAATGCGGATTTTGGGTTGCAAGCACTTAATTTTTTTTTGGAACTTGGGGGTCGGTTTTGGCTTGCTTGTAATATTAGCAATTTTCTTTTATCCATCCAGAATTTTGAAAAAAAATTTTGATAATTATATATGTAAAAAAAAATAAAAATAAAAATCAAACATACCTTAAAAATGTTGGTATTTTTCTTTCGACAGTTGAATTTTCATTGCTATTATTTATTTCCAGTACCAATAAATGAAAGTTTTCTCATTTCTTCGATGAGTAAAATATTTTCTCGATTTCACTCGGAATGTCCCATATATATGTTACGCATGTATATAAGCCATCGGCAATGGCACAAGTACATTTCGTAATATATACCGAAGAAGCGGATTCGCGGAACGATAGCAAAGTAGCATGACAAGCTGAGGGGGCATTAATATTTATCGATCGGCTCGTGAAGCTGGTTCTCCGCTGTATTTGCTCGTCCCGTCTAGATTCTGGTGTGCAAACGTTTCTCGCAACGGGGAAAACTCGCGTACTTGTCGTACTAACCAAATATATGCGTACACGAAGCGTGGAAAGCGCTTCTTTTGTGCCCCGGATCCTTTACGCAAACGTTGTTTTTTTTTCTCGAGTGAATTCTTCACAGAGGAAACACAATAACTTTGACCCGATTAATTTCAGTTAATTTATTTCGATTATTATTTTTATTACTGACGAAAGAAATATAATAGAATTTGAAGATTATTCATTTTCTTTGGAACTGTAATACAGGGTTGGATAATTATTATTTCTTTACGTATTATAAGATCAGCCGATGATAAATAAATTATATTGAAGACTGTAACTATTTTTTAAATTTATTTTAACTATTTGGGTCGAAATCTAAAATCCAACTTTCTGAGCCCGGAATGAAATTCCTACTTTTCTAGCCTACAATCAATTCTCAACTTTCTTCCCCTCAAAATAATATCCCCACCTCGTATAATTCACAAAAAAAAACTCCTATTAAAATTCATCTCGTCCAAAAATTCAACGACAAACATTTTCCCGAAACAATCTAAAAAAAAACCCCAAGTAAAACCTACAAGACGCGCAGTTGATTCGCGCATTCCACGAAGAACATTCCGTATAATCCCCTCTCCAGTCCGTCCAACCCGATTTGTCGGGAAAATAACGCGAGCGGGCACGCCAACGGCGATACCGAAGTCGCGATAACGCGAGCAAGTAAGCGAGCGAGCGCACCTCAAGAGCTTTTTCCGAAAATCGTATGTTTATCTTTGCCCCACTGGCATTGTCGGTACACAACCGACGTTACCGAGTCCTTTACACCGTAGCGAAGGAACAACGGATGCTCGCTCGGTTAATTAGAGACTCGTGCTTTTGCCTCGCGAATAAGCTTCGAAAGCACGGAAACACCAGAAACAACCCTCACGAGCACAAGCGGTGGAAGCAGCAAAATCAGCAGCAACACCGGGCGAATGTCCAGCAGCGTTGCAAGCGAACGAGAGGAGGAAGGGGATGTGGAGTGAGCTGGAGGGTGAAGAAGACGAAGAAGGGCTGAAGGCAACGAGAAGCGAGTGAGTCATTAGGGTCGGGTACGAAAATCTAGGCTACTCGCAACGCACGCGATCAACAGGACTTTGCTTGCACCGCGCGAGCTTTGCCCTCTGTCTGATTCTTCTGTGCTTTTTCCCAGCATTGCCAGCCCCTCTCCCACCCGCTCCTGCTTCATCCCCTGTCCGTTTTTTGATACGTAATGCGCTCGGACCGTGCGATTCCTCGTCGATATACTCATTCGCAGAAAAAAGAACGGACTCGAACTACCCTCACGAGAGAGATCGAGTCTTCGGGGGTGGATAACTCCGAAAATAATTGAGCTACGGGGGTGAAGTTTCCGATATTTCAAAAGCGGATAAATGACAATCAAATTGAGGGTAGTTGGATTGTGGGATTTATTTATTCTAGTCGGTGCTATGATGGCGTTGTGCGGAGCTAGTGGAGCTTTTTTTTTTTTTTTGGAAAAGTTTTTTTGGCCAAAAACCGGGACGAGGATTATAAAAAATTGACCTTGGCAAACGTAGTAGCGAGAAATTCTTGCATTTAATGACAATCGGATTTCCAATTCCGCCCCGCCACCGTTAATCCTTCGCCGTCACATTAGCAAATAATAGCACGGCCGTCACACCGGGTGGATTTCACCGAGTCAGTTTTCAAAAAGCAATTCTGAGCGAATTATCCGTTCAAAGTCGTTAAAAAAATTACAGAATATGCTTTAAACACTCTGGATGATGCGAGATAAGTTTATTTTTGAAAAATAAAATGGCGACATGTTAAAAAAAAATTATAGAGATGAAAACGGAAACATAAACGCCGTCGGCGTTTGATTAAGGGGTGTGGATTCCACCCACTGTGACGGTTAAGGGTTAAACGGATCGATCTCGCGCTACAGACGTTTCAAAACAAATCTCCCCCCTCCCCCCTCCTCGACCGTCCATTTCCGCGGTAATGGCTTTGTTTCCAATGAAGTCCGTGGAAAAATCTTCCTTTCTTTCATATATTTATCGCGAGGGTAAACCAAGACCGGCAGAAACCGCGACGCCGGATACAAGTATAACGTATTACGTTGCATGCTTCTTATCTGACACGCACACCGTACCTCACAATCAGCCCGAGCGCGCCTAAAGCCTCACTCACTACTTTCTCTCTCCATCTACGTCTACCTCTGTCTCTCTCGTTCTCTCGCTTTCCGTTCTCGGTCTAACGAAATAATGAATCAGAGGATTATCTTTGAGACTGCGTCAAACTGTGGGCGAGACTCTCAACGTCGTATCAAGTATTATCTCAATTTCTCGGAAAATTCGTTCAAACGAATATCGCGAACTGTGCCAGATATCTTCGTACATTCATTATTATTACGATTTGATGAATATTTGGGTTAATAAATTTAATTATTTTATAATAAATTTAATTTACATTATTATAATTATTATTTTTATTATTATTGTAATTATTGTTTCTATTGTTTCTATATTATTCTGAGCGTTGCTCGGCCAAAAACGCTTCCTCGGTGTCTCGTCACATCGATCCAACGTTATTTTCCACGAAATGATAATTCATTCGTCAAAATCCGAACGAATGGTTCCACGGACAAAGAAAGCACGCGCAATCGTGACACGCAATTCGCCGGTATCGTCGAGGATTCAATAGACATTGTGGCGAATCATCGTGAATACGATTTTCACAATATTTATTTATCATCTTTCTTGTATAAAAGAAATTGGAAATCAATTTTAACTTTGAGTTTGTTTCAATTCGTGTTTTTCAAAATACGTTAAAAAAATATTTAAAAAAATTAAAACGAATTAATCACAAAAATCACGAAAAACCTTGAAAATTGAATAAAGATTACAGGAACGAATAAAATCGATAAGAACATAATAATATGTATATTAGAGAAAAAAAGATGTGTAGACCCCCCGAAGGGAGAGTTCTGGAAATAAACTACTACTACTAAAAGAATATAAATAAAAAAAAAACACATTAATAAATGTAACCCTCAGCCTGTAACATTATTTTTGGCACCTTTAATCTGTAACCATGGGTCACTCGTGCCTGGCGCTTTAAAAACTACTCCAAAATGCTCCAAAAAATATCTACAAAATTCGTGAAATCTTATCAACAATCGTAGTATAAACACCAATCATTATATAGCGATAATAATCATTCGCTCAAACAATCTAATCGCATAAACGAATGAAAACGTGAAGAACCCATCATTTCGGTAAGGATAGAATGTTTAAACTCAAATGTTTAAGGAGTTTAAAAAAAATTATAAAAATAGAAACAAATAAAAAAATATTGACCCGATTAGCGCATGGTTGTTTTTCGCACCCTTTAAGTACATCGCAGGGTCGAATCGACCCAAATCTTAAAAAAAAAAAAAAAAAAAAAAAATGTCATCCCAAAAATCCGAAAAAATTCACGAATGGAGCTCAAAATTTCGACTTTGCCATAAAATTGAAAAAAAAAAAGACAAAGTTTTCGTCACTTTTCGTCATCAAAATATAACAACAACCGAACAAACCGCGAAAACTTCAAAAAAAACGTTCCCGGGGTCATATCGACCCCACGATGCTATAATCGATCCCAAAAAAAACAAGATAAATCATTTAAAACCAATAAAATCTCACCGGTGTCGTGTAGGGTTGACAAGCGAGCCTTATGCCATCGTGCCTGAGTTTCTCCTGCAGCAACATTCTCAATTGCATCCTCGGTATCCTGACAAGTTCGGCCTTGCCCTCCTCGTACTCGTCCGCGAACTTCGTCATTTCATGTCCACCGCTCGACGAACTCGCCGCTGGCGACGCCGCTCTCTGAGCCTCTTTGTCACTCGGCGGTCTTTCCGACGACGTTCTCGACGATTTCGAACTAACGTTGTCGCACAAACAATCGTTCGTTTCCTCGAGTGTAAAATAAACACTGGCCGCTCCTTCCTCCCTCAAAGTTTTCACCGATTGCAACAATCTTCCGCGATGACTCTGATTGAAAACTCCGATAGCGTCCAAATCCGGATCACCGATTTGTTTGCAAATCTCGAGATCGTCGTAACCGTTGTCAATGAAAGACTCGGAATATTGTCCGAGATGCAGCGATCTCAGCCACTCCACCACTATATTGCTCGCTATAGTCATTTTGTTCGCCTTTATTTTTTTTTTATTCAACTCTTCTTCTTCTTTTTCTTATTCTCGATAATCTTATCGATGAAATAATAATCTTTCCTGCCCGTTATTTATTACGAAACTTTCTCGTGATTTTAGTTTAAGACCCGGAAATCGTCGAAACGTTTCATCGTCCCAGAATTCAACGCGAGCGATTTATAAATCGCATTAATTTCGAACGACGAATACGACGTTTTTTCGTATCCCCCATTGCGATAACGTTCGATAGCGCGATCTCTTGCCCATAATCGGAATCCCACCGCGGATATTCTTCGATACCAATCGTTCTTCCACCCCTCACTCGCCCCGTAATCGCGATTCTTATCACGCACACGCCCTTGTCGTCCTTCGTCGATCTCCGACGCGTCACGAAAATCCGCAACGTTCACAAAAGTATTGTAACGAAAAAGAGCAACGAACGATGAATTTCTTCACGAAGATTCGCCATTTTTTTCATACGAACGAGACATTTTCGGGCGGTTTTTTAAATCTTGGGCTCCGGAATTTTGAAGCACGATGGATAAACAAACGACCTTGAGATTGAAAAATGTTCCAAGGTGAAAATTAAGGAGAAATTTCGGATAAAGATAAACAAAAATGTTGTTTGGTAGAAGCAGTACGAAGATGTCGAGAGAACGCACGACCTTGAGAGTTCTGTCTTCTCCCTCGTTTATCCGTTTTGCGTCCTCTATCCGTCCTTTCTCTCTCTCTCTCTCGCTCCCTCGCTCTTTCGCTCTTTCGCTGCGACGTGAACGCAGCCGTTTCCGTCGCACTCGCGAGTCTCGCCGAAAAACGGCAATTCCTTCTCTTCGCGATCCTACGTCGTCGATGCTGCCTGCTGGCGAGAGCTCGTCCGATTCGCCCTCTCTCTTCCTCTACTCCGACCGAAAGAACTTCAATCTCCTTCACCTCACCTTTATCTTTGTCATAACCTCAAACTTCGCCACTGTCACCAATTTATTAAACGAAAACAACAACGAAAAATTTTATCTTTCGATACGAGAAAAAAAAATCACGGTCCAAGGATTTAAATATTCATTTTTCTTGATTTTGTTTTCTTCTTTTTGATTTGTTCAGTCGTTCGTGGGAGGAAGTCAAGAGTTTATCTATAGTCAGAGGGTTTTATAATTTTTTTTCGCACTCTCCTTCTCTCTCTTTCTCTCTCTCTCTTTCGCTTTTCGAAGGGAAACAACTTTAATCTCCTTCACCTCCTTCTTATCTCATACCTCGACCTTCGCCACGACTGTCACAATTTCTCTAAACAAAAAACAACAACAAAAATTCCAACTTCCCCCAATACCACAAAAATCACGATCCAATGTTCTTCTCATACAAACATTATCATCGCCACAACTCCGAAATTATTTATCTTCCTTCTCTCCCTCTCTTTCCTCCCAAATTTCTTTCGTCATTCGTGTGGCAGAGCCAAATGTCTTATCAACGATCAAACGGCTTTGAGACAGAAAAATAATTTCTCTCTGCTCTTTCTCCCTCCCTCTCTCTCTCTCTTTCTCTCTCAGATTCGCCACTCTCGCAGATTTAAATATGTTTTTCCTTCTTCTCGTATTTTATTTATGTATTACATATATACATGTAACACATGTGTTTATGCATGTCCTTATATATTTGTATACATGTAACGTTCTTTGGAAAACCGGGTGGGAGTTCGCTCGCCAAGCCCTCGACCCTGAATGTCGCGCTCTCTCGGTCTCGGCGCGTCCACCCGCCCTCGCTCTCCCGGCGCCCTTCGCCGCCTCCCCCCCACTCCCTTCCGGGCGAAACCACGCGGCTGACGGTCTCACACCGAAACGCCTGCGCGTCCGTGCTCCGACTCTATTCCTCCGCCTTCTATCAAACCGCTTGCACCGAAAATTCCACTCAAAACCCAACAAAAACTCGTCCGCGATAAAAAAAAACACCCACACGAGAAAAAAAAACAACCGGAAATATTCGGAAATAAATAAATTACGCACAATCACGCACGAACCAAAGAACGCACTTGCTAAAGGAGATCGCAATTGCACGTTTACACACTC
This sequence comes from Sussaba pulchella, assembly GCA_963971145.1. Taxonomy (NCBI): domain Eukaryota; kingdom Metazoa; phylum Arthropoda; class Insecta; order Hymenoptera; family Ichneumonidae; genus Sussaba; species Sussaba pulchella. The sequence goes on along the minus strand of OZ020174.1, from coordinate 9,629,610 downwards.
GCGCACTCGTTCGAGAAATAATTTTTCAATGAAAAAAAAATAATTATTATTATCAAGATGGAAGAGAGATTGAATGATAATCGAAAAATAATGAAAAATTAAAGAATTAGAAGGAAATAATTGTCGAATTGATATTTCGTGGCACTTTTGATTTCCGGTTTTTGAGGTTATATTCCTGGAGTCTCGGTTGAAATTGCGTATACCGACCGTGTGACCGGTTTTCGATAAGAATCTCGGTGTCGAATTGTTTTGTTTGTTTTTTTTTTTGCTTCTTCTTCTTTGGAATTATTTTGAGGTTACGTTCGTGTCTTCGTTGCGAAGCGATTGGTTGTTGATCGTTCACAGGAGGTTGGCCGATGATCGGTCTTGATTGGCATCGTTTTCGTGCGGCTTCGCGCGGACGAGGATCATTTTTACGATCATTGTTCGAGAGAAACGCGAGGTCGTTGATCGACGACGCGGGTTTACCGACACTACCGCAACGCGGCTCACGGCTCGACTGCCGCGACGACGACGTTCGAGGCAACGACTATCCCCACCATCGTACACCCTCGCCGTGAGCATTCGTCCCGGTGGAGGGGATGGCCCGCCACCGATGGAGAGAACCCCTAGCGTGGCAGATTTGTGTGCGAATGTGGATGTATACAGGTATGTTAGGGTGGGTTCTTATTCGGGTTATTTTTTTTATTTTTTACGCACCGGGAGTTTGATCGATTTGGAAAAAATAATAATATTTTTTTAACCCAATTTGAGATTTTTTGTAGAATTCTTAGTAGGCACTGATTCGAGGAGAAGTTTGACGTATAAGGTACATGGAATTTTGGAATTTTTCGGTTATTGTATTTTATTGTTATTATTATTGTCGTTGTTGTTATTATTATTATTACTATTATTTTTTTTATTATGATTATTATTATTATTATTATTATTATTATTATTATTATTATTATTATTATTATTATTATTATTATTATTATTATTATTATTATTATTATTATTATTATTATTTCTATTATTATCATTAATTATTAATTTTTCCTGGAAAAATGTATTACCATAGGGAATCGAAGCATAGGAATCCCTACTTCCACGAAAGAAATATACATATATGGGTCATCTCTTGCCACATTCACACCGTCCCCCTGACAATTGTCATAGTCATGAATAAATTGTCGAAGTAATGAGAAAAATACCCTAAAGTACACGAAATTTCGATCGAATCTTTTTCGATTATTATGTATCATTATTCGTATAATAATTATTATCGTTATTATATTATTACATTATTATGATATTATATATTGGCGGGGCTCTTCAGCATTCGAGGTAAAGTTTCACTTTAAAACACATGGAATGTTATGGTCTATTTTTATGGTTATTATGTGTGGTCATTATTGTTATTATACTATTATATTGTTATGATATTATATATTGGCCCGGCGACTTATTGGTCCTAGAAAAATTTAGCGCCATATGGAATCGATGCGTATGAACCCTACGTTCCCTAGAAAAAATATACATATAAAAATATTCATCTAATGCCACGTTCACGCCGTTTCTATGACGATTATCGTCCAATTTATTCGAACAATTTTCGATATCTGAAATTATTTACCCTTCCCTCAAAATTCAACTGAAACCGCCTACACAGCCTTGTCAAACAACCATAATCAATGTTGGGCCCTGGGACTCTCCAATATTCCAGTTACTTCAACATTATTCGATTAAACTCGAACGACAATCGTCACAGAAACGACGTAGACGTAGCACGAAGTGACCCATACATGTATTCATTTTCTTCCTGAAAGCATCTCCGCTTTATTTTCATTCACTTAATCTTTTAGCCGAGTTTGTAAAAAATAAAAAAGTTGCATCTCATTTAAACGAAAAACTTGAACTTTCAAATCAGCGCGTAATAAGAATTAGATTAGGAAGCTAAAATAAGGCTCGACATTTTTTTCAAATATATTTTAATCAATTGCTACGTTGTGGCAATGAAAATTCGCAATTGACCCGAATGAGAACCACCCTGACGTATATATGTGAAAAACAACACCGGCTTCGAATCCAGTAAGTATCAACGAACGCAGACGCCACCGGCGTCGCCGACGATGCTCCGACTCGTGCTATATATCCACGTTTCTTCTATTCCAACGTTCCCCCAACCTTCTTCGGTCGGTTCCTCAGGTCGGACCGCCGGATCACCAGCATCCGACCAATATTGTGACTCTCTCTCTCTCGCCAAGCGCTGTATTTATACGTTTCCCAACATTGTGTCGTCGGAGATGAAACATCTCGGATCTAATCTAAAATGAAATTCTCATTTTTCTCGGCCCAAGAGTATTTTCTGCAATTCGTGGAAAAACACGTAGCGGGAATTACAGCGTTGAAAGACATCCACTCCGCGTTATTTCGATCTCCGCAAATCAATTATTTCCTCTTGTAGGTCACGATTTTTTCATTTTTATTCTTCTTGTTTCGTTTAATGAGAATTATTCTATATTTGGATGAAAACATATTCGCTACGCAATTTCCCGTTGGAAATTGTTCAAGCGTGTCGGTATGTTTTCCGATTACTGAATTGAAGATTATTTCTCTGAGAAAAAACTGTTGTAGTGATAACCTAAAAATTGAAGAAGTAGAAAGGAGATTAAATGAGTGTTTCATGAATTTGTTTCGAATTAAATTTGAGAAATTCCTACGTATTGGATCAAAATTGCAAAGGAAATATTGACAGGACTTTTGAGATTCAAAGTCAAACAAAAGCGCGGAGGAAAAAAAAGAATTGTTTATTTTGTTGATACGAAACTGCTGATAACAATAGAACGACCAAGATTGGCCGAGGAAACTCGATGTATATTCGAGTTTAGAACGTCAACATCTGTCGACGCGCGACAACCGTCAAATCCGTCATAGCTATTTCGGCTACCTCCGACGTCACCCCGTAGACCCTCGACCGTACCACCGTGACCCATAAATATATCCTCCACTCTACCGGCGAATAGAAAAAAAATGAACCAACGAATTCACAATTTTTATTGGAATAATTATTTCATGTAAAAAAAAATTCACACCAATGAACATAATTGATTGATAGAATTTGTCGAGATCCGTCTTTTAATGGCAGACGTCAACAAAAAGTGACATTTTCATTGTTCTTCTACCGTCGATCATTTTTTTTCTGTTTTTTTATTAACACGGTGGATGCACCAAATGTGCATCCCCCGTGAATTTAATTCGAAAAAGTATAAAAGGTCGAGCCAATTAGTCACTTTTGACGGAGGTGACGTCAATGGATCCTGCATGATGTTTCAGTGCAACGGAGATCTACCTGTCGACGATAGGCAAGTTTGTGCATCGATGCAACCGTGCGGCCGTGCAGCTTTGACGGTCTATCAACGGTCCTCGTAAAAGCCCGTTCTCAAATGACGTCACCACCAATTAAACTTCCTCCCCCTCCGCCGGTCACATATCGTCACAGTTATATGGCGTTCTCGTAAACGAAATGACGTCACGGAGTACATGAAGACCCATCCCCACCACTCGGAGGAAAAAATTAACAATTCTCCGGTAAACGAACGAGTACATACATATGTATGAGCCAATCCATCAAATATCGGACAACTTTGGGCTTCGTTGTCGTGAATCTTTATGATGTGTTGGCACAGCTTGGAGTACATGTTGTAAAACGAATTCCCAATTTTCGTCAGATTTTTTTTCTTGCATTTTGGCAGCTGTCAATTCGGGTATTTTTCGGTTTTCGTTTTCGTTTTTGTTTCAAGTATTTTTTTGACAGGCTTACGCTGGTGAAAAAATGGATTGAAAATTAGTTTTCGACGTGAAATTGTCTCAGCTTTCTGAAAAAAATATCAGTTTTTCGTTCGGACCCTCGGAGATTTGTTGAAATCGACTTTGAAATTTAAAAAGCTGTTTTTCAACCGCTGCCCGAATTTTGGGAATTTTTTCGATACTCTTGTCGGAAAGTTGAGAAAATTTCACAGAACACAAGTATTTTTCGAGTTGGGTTCTCCATGAGTCTTCTCATAATTAATCGAAGAACAAAAATTCGGTATAAAAGTTTACAAAAATCTAATTTTCAAATTCTTATAAAATATCGGTATGGTGTAATTACAATTTTCAATAGCTCTTCATCTCGTTGTAGGTCTCGATGGAAAGATGATGAGCAAATTTTAAAAAAATGCTCAAGTTGTATGAATATGAAAAAGGTTCCAGAAAGTGAAGCCCAAAATTGTTTGATGTTTTATGTATTGCCCCATATATACTTTGAATGTCGCAATCACCTCAAACGATAGAACGAACCATTATAGACAAGAATTATTAGTTTTCAATGAGCAAATACTGTCCGGTACAATTTTATTTCCCTCCCCAAGGTCAAACCATTTGACCTCTCAAGGTCAGAATATTCGTCCGAACGTGACTGGATATGTTTGTCTCACCACGGAGTGACAGTAGAGTCGAAGACGTTTCCAACGACCTATCGCACAATGACCTTCGGACGACCTCGAGGATCGAATTTCGAAAAAATAACCGAAAAATACCATTAACAACGAAATCATGTCAATTCTCTCTGCTACGCTCGAAAATCATCCATTTCCAAATTGTCCGTCATTGAGAATACCGAAAACTCATTTTGTATTCTCCAATGACGAGCTGTTCAACATTTTAATACTCGTGACGTCAATTCGACGCATTCACTCTCACCGACGTCACGAAACGTCGAGTTTTACGACATTTCTCCATCCGCTCGGTGAGGTGACGTAATTTATTATTAACGTCCCCTAATTGCACGATGAAAACCGTAAACCGGCCGAAGCGTCCGAAACGTGTACGAGGTCGCTTCCCATGAGGCACTTGTGTACATGCCATGTGTAATCATAAAACCCAGTTAAACATGGCCCACACGGTATGGACCGTATCGATCCACGTTTTTTCGCCGGTTTTTTTTTCTTGGCACTCAGCAAAATACGGTTTACGATAAGATACTCAAGAATAGTACGAAGGGAAGGTATTCAAGGTCATGAAAATAAGAAGCATAGCCCAAAATCAATTTAATAAATATAATAAATAAAATACATAACCTTAATAAAATGAATAAAATGAATAAAATAAATGACCTAAATGAAATAAATAAAATAAATATAATCGATAACCTGAATAAAATCAATACAATATATAATAATTTAATGAAGATCGATATTCCTTATCAGTTTTGCGATACTTCAAGCAATGCGGCCGAGAGCTATACGCGCATATTCGTCATGGTCGATGCGTTAATTGAGTTCAGATGAAATTGCAGCATCGACGAATTTTAAATAGAATAAATAGAATAAATAAAATAAATAAAATAAATAAAATAAATAAAATAAATAAAATAAATAAAATAAATAAAATAAATAAAATAAATAAAATAAATAAAATAAATAAAATAAATAAAATAAATAAAATAAATAAAATAAATAAAATAAATAAAATAAATAAAATAAATAAAATAAATAAAATAAATAAAATAAATAAAATAAATAAAATAAATAAAATAAATAAAATAAATAAAATAAATAAAATAAATAAAATAAATAAAATAAATAAAATAAATAAAATAAATAAAATAAATAAAATAAATAAAATAAATAAAATAAATAAAATAAATAAAATAAATAATATAAATAAAATAAATAAAGCAAATAAAATAAGCACGATCTACATTCCTTACGCATTCTTGCGAAACTTCAAGCACCGCATGAGTGACAAGCCATACGCGCATGTCGCGTCTGTTCCTCCGTAACGCTTGAAAATCGGAAATCGGGCGTTCCTGATGAATCATCGTGGGATAAAAATAATTACAGAGTCACGGCAGACACGGGCGATCAACGAGACGGGCGAAAAAAAGAACGTCTCGGTGCGTGTCTCCGGTCGAAAAGCCCGAAGGTCGGTGATCGCGTGCCGAGTTGTTTCGGACGGGGGCACCGCGTTTCTGCCGGAGACACTTTGTATGCCGTGCCAAGCTACGGCTGTCTTTCTCGTCCACGGGGTTATGGTTTATCGTGCTCCGGAGACGGTTGTCAAGAAACTCCCAAACGAATGGATTACGCCAGGCTCCCTAGAAATAAATCCCCAACGTGGATTAATTCGAACGTACTTCATATACACGTATATTATTATTTCTATTATTTTTTCTTATAATAATAATAATAATTCAATAATAATAATAATAATTTTATTATTATTATTATTATTATTATTATTATTATTATTATTATTATTTATAATTATTATATATAATTAATAATTATTATTAATAATAATAATAATTCAATAATAATAATAATAATAATTTTATTATTATTATTATTATTATTATTATTATTATTATTATTATTATTATTATTATTATTATTATTATTATTATTATTATTATTATTATTATTATTATTATTATTATTATTATTATTATTATTATTATTATTATTATTATTATTATTATTATTATTATTATTATTATTATTATTATTATTATTATTATTATTATTATTATTATTATTATTATTATTATTATTATTATTATTATTATTATTATTATTATTATTATTATTTTTATTATTATTATTATTATTATTATTATTATTATTATTATATTAATTTTTTTTCTCTCTCGATTTTCGATTGTTTCACGCATCGACGACTGGAACAATGTCGTCGTGGTTGATGCTTTAATTGAGTTCAGATGAAATTGCGGTATCGACGGATTTTAATTGAAGAGGAACCTTGGTGTTCGTGACAGCCGGTGTCGGGTTTCTGTCAGCTCGCGTTATCGAGTGCTACTTGTCACTCGTGGCATTGCAGACTTACCGGACGGGATTCTAGTACGCTCGGGCGATTCGTGCATGTTCGCACGAAGCGTTTTCCACTGCGTCGTACAGAATGGGCGTATCATCGTTTGATTAATTTTCATTCGAGCCTGTATTGGCGAACTCGAGGACACTCGAGATGCATCGGCTTGCGATACACTCGCCTTTGACCCCAACCGACCCCCCTTCCCTCTCCCCCCGTCTCCTCCTTCCCCGGACGGTGGCGAACGCTCACGATTTATCATCCTCGAGATGAAGAAACGATTGAACAATTTTTGGTTATCGTGCAATTATGCAATTTGTTGATGAAGTTTCTTTGTTGCCATTTCGGGCTAGTGAGGTATTGAATAGGTATGTTTAGGTGGCCGTTTTTCGGGTCAAATGATTTGCCATATTTGCGAAATTATGGTGATTGTATTTTTTAAATTTTCTTTAGAACTATCATTCGGGCTAGGTTAGCTTAAACTCGAGCCGGTGGCACCACAAACGACAACTTGCGATGCGAACAGAGACAATGGTGTCATTGTTTGATGCTAATCAAATGCTCTTGAATGAAGAAAGAAGCCGCTAACTTGATCTCAAGCTTTGTCCTCCTCTAATTTCTAAACCACCGATGCGAAAAATCTGAAAAAAATCCACAATATCGCTTTCAATTAGTACTTTCAATGAAAATTATAAAAAAAACTGTCGCAAAAATAGTTTGCAAAAAATGAAAATATGACTCTTCTCCAGAAGCCAGCAAATTCGTCAATATTTTATCTTCGGAGTTAAGCAAGACAGAATGAAAAATATGAATGAAAAAAAAATCAAAAAAATTATTAGAGCTTCTCAATGTATCGTAATTCATCATCCACCCTGTATATAGCTCCTTCGAAGGGACTCGACTCGCGGATAAAGGGACGAGAGGACGCGTCGAGTTATTATCCGAAGAAGAAAAAAAAAGCTCCCCCGCACTTTGACCCTTTCTCGCGCGTTAGATCCTGCACTAGCATCCCGCATTATTCTCCTGACTGGCCGATTACGTTTTTTCGACGTCGCGCTCGCTCGTACCAGACGCCGAACAGAATTCCTCATTGCCCCCGAGAGAGCTCTCTCACAGTGCTTTTTAAACTCGACACTTTCGTAACCACGCGGCACGAGAATTTATCCCGACGGTGCTTTGCTCTCAGACTTTTTAACATTCACGGTTCTCACACGAGGTTTTTGAATTTTTTAAAATTATCATTGTCACACTAATGAGGATCTCCTTTACAAAATTCGCTGATATTTCGTTTAATTATTTTCCACGGATTAATGGCCGGTGTGATAAGAGCGAATGACCCTTGGCTTCATTAACAATCATTTCTCTCTCAAGTATTTTCTCCTTTGATAAATTTCAAAGAAATCAAAATTCAATAAATACATTTTTTATAAATGTACGTAATTTATTTTTGAACAAATAATCCAACTCGAAAATGTCTCAATAATGAATTTTACAATTTCAAACGTAAGACAAATAAAAATTAGCAAATGTTCAGTGTTGCAAAATTCAAAACCTGCCAAATTATTAAACGTCAAATTTCATCATCATACACAATAATAAAAAATAAAAAAACGTCCACGCGCCTTTGAAATCTCAAAATTTCCTGCTTCACATCAGCTGCAATTATACCGTTATTTGTTCTCGAATTTGATCATCGATCCAAACCCTCTCGAACCTCATTATATTCGTCCCCGAATCGCAACGGGTTTAATTCGCAATTGAATCACCTACCGTCCAAATTGAAACCCCTTCAACATCCGTGCTCAATTTATCTCAAGGTTTTGAAGTTCGAGAAACGAATGCGCATCCTCGGCCTTCGTGGAAACGACCGGGAAAATCTCGGTTCGTCGAGTCTCGGCAAGTCCATTCCGATCCTACAAATCCTCCTCCTTCTTCCCCTTATTCTCCCCGCGACGAGGAAAATCGCATCGGACATCGGAGACGAGATATCCGGGGGTAAGGAAAAACTTTTGCCACGTTTTGCTCGAGCACACTCGGACGCAAAAGTTGTTTCCGGGTTTTGCTTTTTATTCGGATAGAATCGTAGTTCACCGTTGGCGGTAACGGCGAGAGTTGGCGAAATGGTGCGACGGGGGGAAAGGAGGGGGATGGGTGGGGGTTGGAAGGACGGCCAGAAGCATAAACACAAAAGTGTAGTCGAGCTTTTCGACATCCGTACTTCGTCCCACGCGCTCCGGAAGGAGAGGTGGGGAAGAGAAGGACTCACACACTCGTTGTGTAAAACCGAGTGCAAGAAGTTGTCACGGAAACGTCGCCCGTTAGCACGTTTTAAGTGCCACGGATTACCTCGCACCAAATCCAACAGTCGGAAACACGGATATATCTGTGGTTTGGTGGGAGAACCGAATGAGTACGTGAAAAAGAGGTTTTAGAGAAATAACGATTTTACGTTGCGA